>OW569360.1:0-528999 GCA_937625935.1 Tetramitus jugosus | reverse complement strand
CCAAACCCAAACCCAAACCCAAACCCAAACCCAAACCCAAACCCAAACCCCAAACCCAAACCCAAACCCAAACCCAAACCCAAACCCAAACCCAAACCCAAACCCAAACCCAAACCCAAACCCAAACCCCAAACCCAAACCCAAACCCAAACCCAAACCCAAACCCAAACCCAAACCCAAACCCAAACCCAAACCCAAACCCAAACCCAAACCCAAACCCAAACCCAAACCCAAACCCAAACCCAAACCCAAACCCAAACCCAAACCCAAACCCAAACCCAAACCCAAACCCAAACCCAAACCCAAACCCAAACCCAAACCCAAACCCAAACCCAAACCCAAACCCAAACCCAAACCCAAACCCAAACCCAAACCCAAACCCAAACCCAAACCCAAACCCAAACCCAAACCCAAACCCAAACCCAAACCCAAACCCAAACCCAAACCCAAACCCAAACCCAAACCCAAACCCAAACCCAAACCCAAACCCAAACCCAAACCCAAACCCAAACCCAAACCCAAACCCAAACCCAAACCCAAACCCAAACCCAAACCCAAACCCAAACCCAAACCCAAACCCAAACCCAAACCCAAACCCAAACCCAAACCCAAACCCAAACCCAAACCCAAACCCAAACCCAAACCCAAACCCAAACCCAAACCCAAACCCAAACCCAAACCCAAACCCAAACCCAAACCCAAACCCAAACCCAAACCCAAACCCAAACCCAAACCCAAACCCAAACCCAAACCCAAACCCAAACCCAAACCCAAACCCAAACCCAAACCCAAACCCAAACCCAAACCCAAACCCAAACCCAAACCCAAACCCAAACCCAAACCCAAACCCAAACCCAAACCCAATCTATCAAATATTGTTAGTATATTTCGCATCAACTGGAGAGCTCTCAAGTTATTGATTGTCTTCTCGATCAAAGATTTCGCTAGATCCTCTTTCCCTCGCCAAAGCACTACTGGAAAGACTGAAGTTCGATTTTGTGAAGGAAAAGTCGATAAATTGATCGGTTTAACAGTAAAGATGTTAGTACCGTCTTTTCCCCGTAATTTTCCTTTCTGTCCATCTCCCCCGAAGACTAACTGCACCTTCATTGGAAGTTTTTTGACTGTACTGAGCTCTACTATGATCAGTGCCTTTAAAATAGTTATTAAACAACATTCAACTCCCACCAAGCATTTGCCGGATACATCTTTAATTCTCGATATGGAAAATACTTCAGTGATAAGTGAATTTACTTCCTTTCTACGGTTGCAGAGTGATGTTAGTGATGGGAAACTCATTGGATTGGTCATTCGGTAGATGTAGGAGTAGGCGCGATCGCTAAGATGGATCCTGTCTTTAACAAAGATAAATTGGTCCAGAGAGTAATTGCTCACATGTGTTATTGCAGCAATTCGTTGAAAATTGGTCTTTGACCGCTTTGCATATGTTTGTACAATGTGAAGTAGAGTTTTAGGATCGAGGTGTATCAAATAAATAGTAAGAATGGTAATGAGTGATTGATTTAGTGCCTGTATCAATCTGGAGAAAGTTTCTATCCAATTCTTCACATTCCTTTTGTCATTTTGTGTTGCATTTGTTTCGTTGATGGTTGGGTTTGGGTTTTGTTGGTGCTCTTCTATTCGCTCGTGTTACATAGTCTCCCCCACATGTACTACAGACTAATGCCATGGCGTCGTGGTTTATGTTGATTCCTTGATCTGAATGTTCGTATTGATGGAGTATCAACCTATTTATCCAATTGAAGTATTTAGAGGAGCGATTGGCATCGCAAGATTTTATGGTGATCGCTTTGATTACGAATGTTAGGTCGCCGTAGCAAATATCATTGATATAAAATATTGTGTGAGTTCGTTTCATGGATTTTATGTAGTTACTCGATGCCATTGTGTATCGTTGTAATTGGGGAATGTTCGTTACCAACTTATGATTGATAATTGTGGACTCCACTGTATACGTTCCGTCGGTAAATCGGATTGACATTTCGCCGTTTTTCAGCCTTGGTGAGGCTGAAGAATGCGCGCGTTTGGAAAAAGAAGAGAGTCGGAGTTTTATTTGACCAAGATAGATCAACAACAACGAATAATTGATCAACAATTAAATCTCATTCGTCACTATGAGTATTTATTGTCAGTGAACAATATACCACTCATGTCACCTTTGGTTTTTGCAGCACAATCATCCACCACATCTCTATCAACCACCACTTCAATTCCAACACCATCAAATCTATCCATTGTTTCTGAGATTGATACTTCAAATGATGTTCTGAAGTTTTACGCCACTCACATCAAGCCATGGCCTGTTTCATGCCCTGTTATTTGTAACAGTGCGAATCCTGCGAGTGCAATTTTGATCACCAGTTCCTCCTCTGTGTCTTATGATTCTGTTGAAAATTTACACTGGTTTTATTTAATGATGTCTCAATGTAATCACTGTGAATGTCCGGAAACAAAAATCAAGTGTGTCGAGTGTATTGTTCCTCTATCACTCCTTCACAAATATCGTGGTTTGCTCCGGATGAGCAATGAGATTTTTCACTGGAAGGTCGAAGGCTACTCGACTCTATCCGTTGCTTCGATTGAAGCAATTGATACAATTCTTCCTCCTGGTTGTCGAGTCATGGGGGACTTAACCAGCCATGAGGATCGACGCCAAGTGAGGCGCAGGCTCATCCAAGGCTTTGTCACCCACTCAATCAACATACTGTTGGGATGTCGCGTTGGTGCAGCAGACAGTAAAATTTTTTGCATGTCTCGAAGTAAGACATACAACAACTTTGAATTTATTCAACAACATATAAATCAAATCCTTTTTTTATTTAATAAAGTATGTATGAGATGGTTGAGGTTCTGCTATTGTTGCTGCTGCTGTTGTTGTACTTGTTGTGTTGTCGTTGTTCACTCATCCAAATCTCAGTATCATCACGCGATAAAATTTGATTAATGACTTCATCGGATGGCAACGGTCGATCCCTCCTTGAAAATAACCTTGGTTTAGTACACTAACCAAGTACATTGATGTGCGAGAAGGCCTCTTTTAATAAATCATTCATCGACTTTTGTTTAATGAGCCATTGATAACTATTTCGTGATAAATAGGATGATGATAAAGGTGGTGGTGGTAGTTGTTGTTGTTCTTGTTCATTATTCTTCTTATTCACCAAGTGTTGTTGTTATGTGGTTCGAAATGATTTTTCATCATTCACAGTCTTACCATCTGATTCGCTTCCTTTTCATGTTTTGAGGTTGTTTTTCTTCTTCCGTTGTTGTTGTTGCATCATGTTCATAAGAATTGTGTAATAGTTGTTGTTGGACAGAGAGTGGTACCGATGCTTGTTGATGCATCAACATTGGATCTGCATTTCCTCCTAGTGCTGATGTTGATGACGATGGATTGGTTTGTTGGTTGGTGTAGTTGTTGGGATCTTTTTTGTTGATGTTGAACGGTGAAGTTGATTGAACAACACGATCAACGAATCATCTATTTTGAATGGGGTGAAAAACCACCCCCTAAGTTTTCTCCGTTATGTTCTGCTCCCCCAACTGGATTTTTTGTCGGGATTGAGCCTTAAAATAAAAACAGCCCCAACCGTCTTCTTCCCCCTTTGTTACATAACTCTACGACAACAAACACAACACCACGATGAGACGTCATACATTGTTGAAGAAACGAAAGGTTGAAGAGAAAGATGATTCCAAACAACAAGAGAATAAGAGAAAACAACAGCTGCACGACTACCGACAATCACAACAGAAAAAGTGGGCTGCACAAGCTGAAAGAATTTTCATCTCTCACACATCGAGTGGTAGAGATATTGTTCACGAATTGAGAAAGAAACTTGAAGAAGCTGGTATCTTGCTCGTAGGTGATAAGACAAAGTCAACAAAATGTCTTATCATATTGACAGAAGACTATGCTAAAGATGAATGCACAAGAGCAGAACTTGAATTTTTCCTACAGGAAAAATATTTGGAGAATCATGGATTTCATCCAGTGTTCTACCAAATCAAACCTAGTGATGTGAAAGATTATCCACATTTGAATGGATTCGATTGGCGAATTAATCAGTTTGTTGGAGTTGTCAATAGTTCATTCGATAACGATGCATTTGTCAACAAACTTGTGGCTGACTTGCGTTGGTCAACAACATCCAAGAACGAAATAGGTAAGCATTGTATATTTATCTCTCATAATGGAGCACAGAAGAATTTTGCTAGAAAGATAGCGACGATATTGCAGGGCAATGGATTTTCATGTTTCTTTGACGAGACAAGCATGCGCAGTGGAACTTATTTTCCAACTACAATCGCCAATGCTCTGTACGCTTCAAGCATGTGTATCAACATTTTTTCAAAAGGTTTCACGAAAAGCATCTGGTGTCAAATGGAGAATCGCAATTCATTCATGTATGAGAAGGAGATCATACCCATATATTATGATATTACTCCTGATGAATGCTATGACTTGGGTATCTTTCAATCAACCAAGGGCTCTTCCAGTAGGTTGAAAGGGTTTATGATGGATTCTGACAGCGAGGAAGATCAATTCATCTCCGACACTCTTCTCCCAATGATTAGAAGCAAGGCAGAGTCATTACAACCAGCCTGGAAGCATAATATTTATTCACTACGGATTCAACAATTTGATGAAGCACTCAATAAGTTTGGTATTAAGCTGAAGTATAATGTTAACTGGTTTTCTATAATTCGTAGCAAAGTGGAAACAGGAACATTCGAACATTTTGCTTGGAAACTTGGAGTATGGTTTGATTATGAAATGATTAAGCAGAAGTTTAAGGACAAACCAAATATTATTGAGAGTTTGTGTTCCTATGATGCAGAGGGACAGTCAGATAACAAACGAATGAGGTTTTATCTGGGAGATATTGCTCATGATAATGGTTGGATCCGCAACATCTTTGAGAATGACAGCTTATTTCTGTTGTTCCTCTCAACAAATATTGAGCATCAGTGCGATCACATCACTAGTTTTGACCTTATTCAGTCTGGAATATGTGAACACAAGGTAGAATCAGTACAAGTTCTGGAAAGGGTTGAGAAGGTTTTCTCATCAAAGCCACGACAACCAACGTTGGATTTGTCAGCACATGTGTGCGTACCAAAAATATTTGGCTATACCAAGTCAACCGCACAGAATTTGGAAGCTGTTAAGCATGTTATGCAGTATTTTTCAAATCTTAAAGTTTCCACAGTCGCCATAGTTGTACATAAGGTGAAGAGTGGATTAGATGTGTTTGATTATTACGGCTCGGAGTTTCGATCATTGAAAACTGGATGTTGTACTTACCTTGGAGTCACATACAATGCTATGACAGAAAAGCAGATCAAAAGAACTAATAACTTGGGGGGTGTTGATGCTGTGCTTGGACTGTTTATCTCAGATGAATTCCTGAGAGTCATTTTTTCTAACTGTGCAGGTAAGGTCGTTGTGTATGTTCCATGGAATATTGATGAGGTTAGATACGCCCAATCACTACAAGGTGCTCAATGCTTATACAAAAGTTCTGATTTTGATGACTGGAACTAAGATGATCAATTCTGTACGAATGTTTGTAAATATTGAAATATGGGATTTGGGTTGGAAATGAAAAAACCGGTATTCATGAGATTGAGAAACGCGGAACGTAGAAGGTCATGAGATTGAGGGTCGAGGAGCATTGCATAGGAATAAAATCAATGGTTTTTTGAAGAGGGATGCCGCAAAGATTCTCATGTACCATATGATCACTTTCGAACGGTACAGTTCGAGATATTGAACACAATACCAATTTCTGTCATAGTTGTGTATTTCCGAGGGTGCGCCAATTTTGCAAGATTTCTAATCTTTTCTTGATTCTTCCATTTTCTGGAAATTGGACCAGGGTTTCAAAAACGTTTTGGGTAGCTGCCAAGCCTTTTGTTTCGAAAACAACAACATACCCTTGCACCCAACAATAAACACAAATTCTACGAGAAACATCAACGATGACCGATAGAGTATGTGCTTTGTCCTTTGGACGTTCGACCTTACGATGTGTTTACAACATCGTAAGTGTACTAATGACCATTGAAGGGAAGTCACTCATTCAGCAATGCTGGGTGATTTTCGGACATATTGGAATCCAACCAATAGTAACCACAAGAGTATGACTTATGATTCAATTCATTCTCTGAAATTGATGGTGAAATTGGAGGGATTTGGTGAGCCAAGGTGCGTGAGCGTCTTCCATATCATATCCTTCATGTTGGGTAGTCCGGACCTTCCTTTCAATGACGTGTATTGATATGTGTTGATTATGATCTAACAATTTCATATATAATAGGTGACCACTCCTGTAATGAATATATCAGAGTCCAAGAAAAGAAGACTGCGAACACAAAGATCTATTGCAAGAGCACTACTGGCCGACAAGAACTTGACCGAACAAGCCGTAGCCGTAACTGAACAATCAGTACCTGTGCCAAAACATGAAGCATATTACGATCCAAGATACGGCCAAGTTATTCCACATAACTATGGATATTGTTACTTATGCGACACCACAATCAAACTCACATTGATTCGTGAGCATCACCTGGCTTGTGCGAGAGAACATGAGAGTATTCAGTTGAAAGAGGTATCAAAACAACTGTCTGTTTCAAGAAGGCCCTCATCCTCCGGTGAGTCTGCAACCAAAAAACAAAAGGTGACCACAACAAGTACGAACGCACAAAGAATGGAAAAATGTAAGTGCTCAATACCATCTTGTGGAAAGAAGAGTAACGCCAAGAGTGTCGTCATCGTCAAAGTTGGTGATTATGAACAGAATTTCTGTACAATCGAACATTTGACCAAAGATTGTGACGCCAGTGTAATCAACTCACTTAAAAGACGAATGAAAAGTGTTGAACAAGTTGCAGTTGCATTAAAGAAAGTGACTTGTAGTCATTGTGAGAACAAATGTACCGGAACAATTGGTCTGTTTGCACTTCATGCAAGAATGCGTCCAATCAGTGTTGCATGTTCCACTTCATGCTTCGTTGAGTTACTCAAGATGATCACTGCTCATTACGTCCTAAGACACGTGAAGAAATACGATAATCTCAATGATGAGACTCAAGAAGAGGATGAAGAACACTTGCTTGATTCGGATGATGACGACACTCAGAATCAAGAGGCGGATGAATAATAATTGGTTCTATCGTTTTCATATTGACTAACATTTTCTCTTGTAGTGAATTTTGATTTTTTGTTGAGGAACAAATCATTATTCAAGCATCAAACTGGATTGCATCCAAATGAATTCGATGAAGTGTATTACCAGATATGTGATCAACTCAGTAAGCAAACTGTTGATGGAAAGAAACTGAAAATGAAATCAGGAAGACCACACAGCTATAAAACCTGGGAGATTTACCCATGTAAAATATCACAGGTAGGACCCACTCGCATACCAGGTTTCGTAAGTAAACATGGAAGATGAAACCTGGGACTGCTTGTAATCCATCAAATGCCTGGAATAATTTTAATCAGATTTATAATGATTTGAACAATAAGAATGTTTTGATCTTCCTCTCTTCACGATGGTTATATGTTCCAAGCAAAACAACTTGTCACATTCTGGTTCACGACAGTCATAAATACATTCTTCACAACACAGCTTTTCACAGTCCTCTACCGCACAATGGAAACGATCAAATATTCTTCCTCCACAGTCAGAGCAGATTGTAGTGCTTCGAACTCTCTTATAACTGGCAGATTCGTGGCTGTTTGTTTTAGATGATCTACTTGTTGGGTTATAATCACTTTCGTCAGAAGTACTATCGCTTGATGTATCATCGACTTTCGATTTCTTAGACAACTGTGTACTGATAACGATTTTCTTCCTTTTCTTCCCTTCATTTCGTTTCTTTTTTACTATTTTCTTGGACTTCTTCTTGGTTAATTTGACCGTTGGTAGCTGTGATATAGAAACAATTTCTTCAATAGGAAGTGAAATTAGTCTACCATTACTGTGATTGGCAAATAAGTAAAAGTTGCATGGAAATAATGTCTGGTATTGTGAGTTGCTTTCGTAGAATTCCAGCAAGCTGTTTTTCAGCTGAGAGTAATACTGAGGATAGGTATTAGGTGCTTTCAATGTGTCCAAAATTGTTTCAGATATGAGATATTCAATACCGGAGACCATAGCAACATTGCATAACTGGCAGGCAATAAAGTAATAGATAAAAGCTTCATGCAGATGAGATGAGGTCATGATGATCTGTTTGTCAACATAGACAGTATATGAGGCACATATTCCATTATCTACTGGTGATGTTGCAGCAATATATGGATTACTTGTTTCAATGACCCCAAGTCTGGAACATGAAATAATGATGGAATTCTTTGACTTGACATTATCCTTCCACCATTCTAACACACATTTTAATAATAAATCTGGCCCATATTCCTCATCAGCAAGCTCGTTGATAATCAACACCAAGTCCTGTTCGTCAACTGCAGATTCAATTTGTTCTTCATTACCAGATAAGCTCTTTCTAGCTTTGTTAATTCTATAGTCCCGCAGTCCTGTTGTGAATGATTCCCGTTTTGTATCATCACTAATGATTACGTGATAAGAGAGAAATTTGATCATAGCTATCAATCTATCTTTGAAATCCAGATATGTACAAAACTTTACCTTTTCAATTCTCCTTCTCACTATCCAATCGTAATATAAGCAAGTTTTGTTCTTCAAAATGGGGTAGTCAGTAAACAAATCCCTTACACTTGCCGGTGAATCCGATCTAATCATCTGCTGATATCTCGGTACATGACACGCTTCTATTAAAGTGGCAATGGTGGCATTATTCATCACTTCATCCGTGATTGAAGCGTGGTTTTTCAGTTCGCGCCTGTTGTTAATGACCTCTGTCTCTGTGCGAGGTATCAGTTGACCACTGGGAACAACACTTGTTTTCTTGATGTTACGTAAGGACTTGTTTGTATCAATCACCGACTGTTTAATACCACGCCTGTAATTCAATGATTTGTATTTAACTTCAGCTTCCCAAATCTGTTTCCATGGTTGCTTGGTCTTGTAATGCTCATCTCGATACTCTTTTAAACCGGCAATGATTTGGTTAACGGAGGCACTGCTTATTCCTTCAATTTCTTCTGTGAGTGTTGACTTGAGGTAGCGTCCAAGATTTGTATAATAAAATGTTTTTCTTTTGCAAAAGATTTCAAGGCAGATGTGCTGATAAATTGATCTCCTTATACGAAGAGGAATCTTGTGTTTACATGCGTTAACCTCCTCAACTATGGATTGAGGTAAGTTTAGGGGCAAAGACATAGGAAGTGCCAAATCAAAAGTTGTTGGAATTGGTACTGACAGGGGAGTCTCTAATGTCGATGTCCGTGCATGGGATGATGTATTAGAAGTGTGTGTGTTGGTTTGGGTTCTTGTATTGTCAATTTCTTCAACCAAAGAATTCTCATTAATTGTATGTGTTACAGCAGTCTCCGTTTCTTGTTCCCTCAAACTGTATATTCTCCTCTGTAAATCATTGATTGTGGTGATAATATTTTGGACTATTGACATATCAATTTCATCCGATGAGGTGGTGTAAGTGGTGAGTAATTCTTTCTTTTGCTGAAGATTGTGTTTGAGATTACTTAGCATTGTTTGAACCAGTTTGATTGTTTGATAATTCGTGCATCCTCTTCAACTTACTGTTCTTCCTTTTTATTGTTTGTTTAACAAATAGTCCGGACAAAATATAGAACGGAAAAAAACAATGATGCAAATAATAGAAGATGATGGTACGTGGTTGTGTCTTTAAAATCATTTGAACAAAGAATGCAATATACATGTAGATTCTGTCCATACAGAGTCAGTAGCAGGAGTGGCCGATCAAAACATGAGAAAAAACATCGTGAATACCAAGGACAAGTAAATCAACCACCAGTTACTGAGGAACATAATAGAGAGTACTTACCTGAGAGTGGAGTTCAAAACACGTCTATTCAATACGGTACAATAATAGAGACAAGAACAGAGAGGATTGTTGATCTCGTCAATTACATGGAGAGTAGGTTTTCCGCTTCAGATTTATGTATCAAATATCTTATTGAATGGTTAAGGAAAGACGAAAGCATGGTTAAGTCTCATTTATCCCAATATATACCGGATGAAATAATTGATACAGTCACTCCTAATTTCTCTGTTCTGTCATCGAAATACAGAAGAGACAAATTAATGAAGTCATTCTTTGCAACAACACCGATCGAATATGAGGTTGATGGAGACAAATGTTATCGGCTACCACTAAAAGTTGCATCAGAATTTCTGTTACGAAACGAGAATGTGGTTGATCTTGTACAAAGTACAACATCAAGGATATCTAGAAACAAATACTGTGACGTAATTGATGGTTCTATATTTCAGTCACATCCAATATTTTCCAGACATACCAGCAATTCTTTGGCATATATACTAGCAATGGACGAATGTATGTTGAATAATACAACAAACTACCTAATGATCTATTGCACTTTGGGCAACATACCATCTCATCTCCGTTCTCGATTAGAAAACATCGTTGTACTTGCTGCATATCCTGCATCACTGATTGAGAGGATAGGATTTGACTCTTGTCTAGAACCGCTTGTTAAAGATTTCTGGCCATTTGCAAGTGACTCTGGTGTCGTTCTACATACTGCTAAAGGAGAAAGGAATTACTTTGGAGCGGTGTTGTGTATAGTTGCTGATCATTTAGGAGCACATACATATGGAGGATTCATGACAGCTTTCAATATAATGAAGCGATTTTGTCGCCATTGTTATTTACATCGTGATGACTGGGTGACCAAAGATAGGAAGAAGTTTGTACAAAGGGACCCCGATGCACATGACTTTTATATACAATTTATTGAGGAGGGAGCTTACAATAATTCTTTAAAAGCTGCACTTGGTGTTACTGGTGGAACAGTACTTTCTTTCCTTCCATTCTTTCACTGCGTTCGTAACTTTCCAATGGATCTCATGCACACAGAACCAGAAGGTGAATTAAAGAAAGAAATGTGCCAGTTTCTACAATGGGCGATTGATGAGGAAGAATTATTTTCTCTGGAAGAGTTGAACTCACGACTCAGTCATTTCCGAAACAAATTACAATTATCCAGTCATCTACCCTACGAGATTACTCAAAAGTATTACAAGGAGGAAGAAAGTCGCGGATTAAATGCATCTCAGGTACATGTATTTGCGTGTTTGTTACCGCTGTTGGTACACGAATTCCTTGGTATGGATCAGTTGGATGATGTACATGTCAAGTCATTTCTAAAACATTTAGAATATTTTGAAGCTTGTCTAGAATGGAAATACACCGAGACTGACCTTAAAAAGTTGGATAATCTGATAGATGAGCACTTTGGTCTGTACACAAAAGCATATCCAGGTTCGTTTAGACCAAAAACACATTATAAGTTCCATTTGGTTGAGAATATAAGGCAATATGGTCCATTGGTCGGAATACATGCAATGCGTTTTGAGGCAAAGCATCAGATTGTTAAAAGAATTTTGTACAATTCAAATCATCATAATGATCAATCTCGAATATTGAGTAAGAATATGTCATATTCATATGCTCAACCAGACCAAGAACTAAGTTGCCAGTACAATGGTGCCTCGCTTGCAGCAACATCAAGTATCAGAATATCCTTAAACAAAATGACGGCTGTTGTAAAACATGTTACACAGTTGACATTCAGAAATTGTACGTACAGTGCAGGTAATAATTCATATGTGGTTTTGGATAAATCTCTGGTAGCTCTGAATGATATTTACAGTGTAGATGAGGAAATTTTCTTTCGGGTCAGAATGTGTGACGAGGTGAATTCTAGTGTGTTGGGCTATAAGCAGTTCATCGAAAATGATAGTAACACATTGTTCTTAGTACCTTTTAGTGCCATTAAAGGTAAAGGTGTGACAGTGAGGGATCCACCTAATTTAGTTTTAGTCTACAAGATATCAACATTGTATGAATAAAGCTCTAACCTGGGAGATTTCCCTAACTTACTATATTTGCCAGGTTTAGTGGCCATGTGTTTGAATAACCTGTGAATATTCCTGGGTACAACCTAGATAACTTGCCAGGTTTTGTAGCAGTGAAGGAGTCTTGATACGAGACAACAGTTGATGATGTGTTTAATGTGAATAAGGAGAAATTACAGTTTGGAAGATTTGAGACTTCACTTCAACATTTCTGTATCGCGTTGTTTTGATTACAACAAAAACACATTGAATATTTTGTATAATTGCTTCAAAGGAACAATTGAGATTCCAGCTACTCGTAGTGAAAGAGAGAAGGAGTCGGTTTTATGGAGAAGAAAGTGTGTCGCAATGATTCTAGATGGATCTGAACAACAGATTGGAAAAGAGTTTCATCGTTTTGAGGATCGTCTTGATCCTGACGAATATATTGGAGGTGATCCTGCTTTTGCTGGAAACAGTCACCCTCGTATAGTCAATTTGAAAAGGACGAGAGGTCAAGATTTAACACAAGAGGAGGAGGAGTTCAATAACGATTGGGCATCCACACGCATTGTGGTGGAAAATACCATATCAAAGATCAAGAACTGGACCATTTGTAAAAACATTCTCTATTTTGTGGGAACACCTTCAGAAGGACGACTTCGTTCACTTGCAAAATGAATTATCCATCACACACGAGTACTCTTCAGATGCTATTGGCAGATCTTGGATATCGGGAACACTGTGTTGAATATTATTACTCCATTCAAAAATGTCGATGACACTTACAGGAATTTCAATCTGTTATTGAAATTTGCTTGTGCAATCTCTCTCATAAAAATGGATCCAAAACGCGTTTTTTATTTTTAATTTCCATTCTGCTGGAAACAGTTAACTTGACCTACCGGTCTTCCCCTCCACGTTGTGTTCTTGGATTACTCTCATTTCTCCGTTCCAAGTAATCCCTTAGACCTTCGTACGTACGATTTCCACTTTTTTCCCAATCTCCATTCAGCACAATCTCCATAAACAAAGAATCCACAAATTGACAATTATTTAATACACCCTGAACCTGACGACGACTTGGATGTCGATGATGGTATGTATTCATGATGATATCATTTTTGTAGAGTGTGTCAAACTTATCATAAACAGTTCTGTATGAACGAGCTCCACGATACGTTGCTGCAATCTCATCTTTGAATTTTTCCCACTCTTCATCAGTGTATCTGTCTCTCAGCTTTTGTTTACTCTGTCTCACAATATCTGGTGTTCTCTCATCATTTGGATCCTTCATAGCTCCAGTTATATCCACTTCTCTGGTTCCAATTTTCGCCAACAAAGGGTCTTGTCTCCATCTTTTAGTTGCTTCGTGAGTACGGTGAATAATGTCATACATATCTTCTTTGTACAAGTCATCCATAAACTTGATGTACATGTTCAAACGAGTTTGCTCATTTTGTTGTTTGATTTGCTCGTTTTGTTGCTTGATTTGATACATTACACTAGAGAAACCTCCAATACCGACAACTAAAGATGCCCAATCAGTAAACTTGGTACCACGAACACTGGTTCTTGCAGAGGTGATGATGCGAGAGGTCATGTTTGTATTTTGTTTTTTTTGTGCTCGCAATTCCGACAGGAATCATCAGCTATTTTTAAATACTACAAAAAACACTTCAACAAACTCAATCACACGTCAGGAAAAAAACATCATCAGGATGACCATTGCACCAAAGGCAGATGTTTTCATTTCATTCAAAACCCAAGAAACAGGTGTTGTAGCTGAGCAAGTAGCCAACGCCTTGAAATTACAAAACTATCACACATACTACTGTCATGACACAATTGAAATTGGAAACAAATTTCCTGAGAGAATATTTGCATCTATTGACTCAGCGAAATGTTACATCGTGTTTCTATCACCAACATATTTCAGTGGTGTCAGTAACTGGTGTGAACAGGAGTTCATTCACATTTGTTTGCAAAACAAGATTGATAAGGGGGAAATTCTCCCTGTGTATATGTGTGGCACTAACCCAAATGATATGAAAGGAAAAGTAGATGGTCGCATTACAAATGCTTCAACTGTTCTCTCTAAAGCACATTTTAATGGTTTTAATCTAATCCATAGTGTAATTGGAGCAAAGGTGACTGTGGATCAGTTGATTGATACAGTAACCAAGAGAGTAAGTGAGTTGATTCCTATTCGGCATTTTCATCCTGATGATTTGACACAATCCATGATGAATGCAAACGCTGTAATGAAGCTACGTCAACTTGCTTATAATATAACCAAATCCAACATCACAGTAACTCTTGAAAAAGTACAATTCTACAGGGATTATATGAATGATCTGGAAAAATATAGCGATCGTTTTCTTATGTGTTATGAAATCCAGAAGGTGCTAGCCGAAGCCATTAATTTTATTCGATATGATAACTGCTTCACGTCAAATGATGCCTGGATAGTATGTTACACATTACAAAATATTTTACCTCCAAAGATGTATGAGAGAAAGATACAAGCACTAAATAAGGATGAAGGAGAATTAGTAACAGGAATATTTGAAGTTGCATTTGGTATTAGTTATGACTTCTTAAAGTATACTGATCAACATGATCGAATTAACAGTGCACTACACGGTATTAATGTCATGAAGATAATACTGCAAAAACTCACTGAGAATGATGAGAGAAAGAAATTTCTAACAGAGAGATTGAGTGGCATTTATTGTCCAGAAGAACGTCCTGATATTAGAAATTATATTTCTGCAATCGTTGCTGCAAAATCTGATCAGGATTACCAGGCAGTGAAGATCATTAGTTTGAGTCTGTAATGATCGTGTAAAATTCATATACTTTCTATTCAGCGTTTATTACTGTCGGACTTATTTTTCTCTTTCGTGCTTGTTTCTTGTCCTCTTCACAGTAAAATAATAAACAAGCAAAAATGTCGCATCACTACAGTCCTAGTGATAGAGTCACTTCGAACATCAAGCAATCAAGAAAGTGACATACCGACTTGCAACTATTGGCAAGCTTCTGACATGTTTCGATGCCATTCTCTTTGGCGTTATGTTTGTTTACATGTACATGGACAATGAATTGTTCAACAACCAGCTCGTGTTATACAAAGCATCTGTGGCTGTGTATTACGTGATAAGTAGCATCTGTTTCGAATCATTGTCGAAGATCAGACATATCAAGTATTTCGTCGATACCGCGTTGCAACTATTCGCTCTCTTTTTGATGGTGGCCTAATCTATTCCTCTCACGTGATTATATCTTTCAGCAAGACGTGCTGAAATAGATTCGTCTCTATGGAATAAAACACGATGTGGATCCATTCTGCTCTCCTTGAGTTCTTCTTCTAATTGAGTGTTGCTGGTAATATTGGTCAGTAGTTGTATTTGAGCGCGGACTTTATCATGCTTATATATCTTCTTCAACGACAGCAGAACAAGTACTGTTGTCGCTATTTTGAATAAGGCCTGGAGACCACTGCACTTATTAGAAGCACAACCTGTTGGAATGTCTTCAACCCTTTGAGAAGGTGGTTCTTTGGGACGCTTGCACACCCACGAAAAAAGCTCTTTGCGTCACATAGTAGTTCGCAATGACTCCCAATAGGGTTGGATCCGTTGTAAAATTGGAAGTGAACAATCTGCGCCGTTCGAGAAGTCCGTCTCCGTTCGATTCAAAAGAAAAAAAAGTGTTGTTTGTTGCATGGCTTACTCCTGTTGTGTGATTGTCCAGTGTCCCATAGAGCATGGCAGAGAACGGTGATGACCCATGGAGCAACTGAGATACCAGCGTGGCATAGATTGTTCTTCGATCGTCTTACAAGCAACTGCCAGGAACATGACAGCACAGAGCACAAAAGCAAAGGACCATAGTTTTCTGAGAGTATGTATGCAGGATAGAATCCGGCCATGTGCCCGAAAATCTTTTCCTTCCTCGATCATTGTTGTGGTGTGTTTTTCGGCAGTTGGGCTCTTGAACAGATCAGCTCAAACTAGTGTAAGTCTTTCGTCCGATTTCTGTCCGAAGATAGTTGGTCGAACCTTGGTTCTGCCGATGTGCTGGCTTGCTTCACGTACCCAAGTGTAAGATTCACCTGCGTACTCGTTTTTTCTAGATTCTCATTGATCAAACAGATACAATGGTCCTTCACGAAAGCGAGCGACAACGAAACCACGATTCACTCTTTCCCTGGGGAAACGAAAGCGCCTTGACAATGAGCCATCGGACGGGGAGGCACCAAGCAAGGCACGCCGAAGAAGTGAAACCGATCAGCGTGCAAGCCTCGACCTCAAGCAACCAACCACCAAGGCACCATCAACAACCGGCGTTGGAGTGAAAAGAAAGTTTCAGGATCTGTCACGTGCACAATCCAGCCCAGCCAAAAAGACCAAGACCATCACCAATGCTCCCACCAAGAAACAGGGCCCCATCACGAAAACATTGTCTGCTCAGCAAGATGGTCGCGTGAAGCAGTTGGGCCATATCCTGGTGAGAAACTTTGTGGCTCTCGACTCGTCTGAAACTGGACTAGGCAAGACGCGCTGTGCTTTTGCAGTGGCTGAACAATGGGATCTCAAGATTGATGAACCAAAAGTTCACCTTGACACCCGCAACAAAAGTTTGCTGCTCTCATCATGACCAAGTCGGTCGATGGCAAGCTCAAGTCGTTCGTCAATGTTGGTGCCGCTCAAGAATTGTCCTCTATTGACACTGTTCCTGTGTTGGTGCGAGCATGCAGGAATGCAAGTCGTTTGGCAACCTGGAACAAGCGTGCCACCTTTTTCATTGGGTTCCATGTGCTGGGCACCAGCTTGCTGTTGGACAGTACACGAATCAGAATGGGAGTCATGAGCAAAGTGCACACCAACTCATTGGCAATGTTCAATGGGAGCAAAGATGATCGAACCAGTCCATCCAACAATGATTGCAGTCCTGCTTTGACTCCAACTGGAATGACCAACGGCGCAAGCTCCATGCTCAATCTCGCAGCAAACATTTTGCAGAGCCATCCCTGTTTGGGTACTTCCTAGCGCATGGGGCAGTGCTTTCGGTGTCGCCAGCATAACATCCAACCAAGCAAGAGCACCCAACATCAGGTTGAGAAATGTGATGCCTGGTTTGATGCTCGGTACTGATGCAACCATCTTTTGGAGGAACAATTCGGTGGTCGTCTCATGCTTGAGTCCTTGCTTGAAGTTTTGAATCAACAAGAGAACCACCTCTTGGGAAAGAGTCACCCCGGCAAGCACTGCCAAGAAGGATGTGCTCATTTCTGCCACTCCGGCATTTGTGGACAACATGCCCAACCAGGCCGCAGGTTTTGTGCTTGCCAGAAGCAGTTTGCTGACCATGTCACTGTTGATGAGCCATCCAATGCCCTTGTAGAAAAACTGAACAAGACCACTCAGCGGCCATAACGATTGATTCACTCATTGGGTTGTTTGTCACTAGTGGAACAATATAGTTCTTTGTTGCAGAACCAGCTAATGATGCAGCACCAGCTACGGCACCCATCAAGAGCGGGGCATTGATATTTGTGTTACCCAATCTGGCTGCACTACCAAAACCATAAAGGGCGCCATATGAGGCGGCAGCAACGCCACCAACGAAGATGGGCTTAGATGTTGTGTCGACGAACTTAACTAATTATTGATTCATTTGTGATTTATCTATATATGGCGCGGGCAACAAAAGTTGGGCGATAAAATAATTGTAATCACATTAGAGCTCTTTAGACTTATCAATCAGCTCTTGTGTTGCTTGGGTGGCGAGTTTGAGTTCAAGTGAAGCAGCATCTTGCTTCTCTTTTGCTGAATTGAGTGCGTGTGTTGTTAGTATCACCTTAGCTAATGCGAATAGGAGCCTCTTTTCTGGGGCAACATAATCAAAGCTGTTGTATTCGATTGATAGCTCACTGATAATGTCACACAGCATTTGATCATTGGCACATACCTCACAGAGTCCCGACAATTTGAGTGGGGTGAATTTGGGCAGGGCAGTCTCAACAGCGTAGATGCCGGCCTTGATTCCATAACTGACGACACTATTATCAACGGACATACCCACAATGTATTTGAATTCCCTACAGTCTTGTGAAGCCGCTCTGTTGTATAGAACTCGAACTCGCGATAATCAATTTGTGCAAACCTGTGTGGAAACTGTTGTGATTAGCCCCCTCTGCAGAAGTGTTCCATGTTTGGGACAGCCGCTCATTGTATGGCCCCTAAGAAGCCCTTCGGCAGACCAATAAAGAGATGACAAGAATGAGCAATGAAACACGGCCCCATACAATGATGAACTGGGACATTTGTTCCACCAGATGTTTCAGACAAGTTCTACAATAATCCAAGTTCGAATGAGTTAACAGCAGGACAGGTGTATTCACTTTCAACATTAATGCCATTCATTTGTACTCAATTAGCTGCATGGTCAGACATCAAAGATAGTATTCAATTCAGATCACTGATGAAGCACTTGGAGTACTTGCAGATCACTCTGCAATGGTCATTCACTGATTCAGATCTCACAAAACTTGACCAATTATTGAAAGCGCATATGGACTTGTGGGCTAAAGCTTATCCAGATTCATTCTGTCCCAAGTCCCATTGCAGACTGCATTTTGTTGAAGCGATAAGAGCATTTGGTCCACTTGTTGGTATATATTGTATGAGATATGAAGCCAAGCAACTAATGAAGCGTCTGCTGACTAACACCAATAACCGCAATGATGCCAAAACAATCCTGTACAAAGCTCTCAAGCATATGGCAACAATGGACCAATTGAATGATAATGATCTGGTTCTGAAAGATTCCATCTCTCTCACAGATCAACTGAAAGCTAGAGTATGTTCAGATTGTGCAAGATCATCTACGACATCTATTAAGTCCTTCAGAACTGCTTCATACAAGAATATAATATTTAGAGTTGGTGATTTGATCACAACAACTGATGGATGCACTACTAGATGCTATATATCAATTCAATGATGATATCGTAAGTTTGTCGTGTCAAGTTGCTTAAATCATTCGATGAGTGGGTAAACCACCTTTTTACCGCCTTGCTTGTCCTAGAAATATTGTAACGTGGTAGAAACTTCAGTCCACCACGTATCTACCGCCTTCCACCACAAAACGTGATAAGCAAACGTGGTATACCGCTCTCTCTACCGCATTGGCTAGTTGTGTTCTATTAAATGAATACTTCCTATGAGTTCGAAGAGTTCCTTCAAAGCCAACAAAATAACGTGAAGAACAATTAACTCGATGAAGTTTATTGTTCATTTTCAGTACTCTCCATTGTGATATTTTGAGGCAATGAAACCAATTCTTTCGCGATCTCCTCCTTGTTCTCTTCTAAGAAATCGAAGAAGGTTTCACTGGCATCCCTGATTCGTTGCAGGATAGAAGCAGATTCAGATAATCTGTTGATTTTTTCTTCTTGTTGTTCAATGAGTTTCCTTGATGGGTCATAACACTCGCCGAAAATCTTCTTGATTCCTTCATCCGCCTGGCTTCCCTCTTCGTGGCTATCGGAAATTCGAACATCTTGTACTCGATCAAAGTGCCTGTTCTGGAGTACGTACTCCTTGAGTTTGTTGAAGAGTACCTTGTGTCTCACCGCAATTATCGCTCCCGCAGATTCATCAGTGATGAACTTGTGCAGTCCACGATAGATTCCCCTAGAAATATCCAGGAATCTGGAAGAGAACACTCTACCCATTGCGTAGTTCACTTCAACAACATCTTCATCAGATGTAAGGAAGAGATTGTTCTTGAACATAAATGTATCTGGGCTCGTCGTCATCGACATGAGTTGGTAAACTGCATGAACCAGTTCTGGTGGAGAAATAAATCTCTCCGTAGTTTTGACAGCTGTCACTACCTTCTTCAGTCCTTCTCCATTTCTTTGTGTTTCTCCGAACAGCCGTGCAAACGGGCTGTGGGGGAACTTCTGGCAGAAGTTTTCAACTTTTTGGTTCTCGACAGGGTTGAGAAGTGAGGTAACATCGTTCAGGATGGGACCATGGAGATCGATGAGTGCAAGTTGGTCCTCCACCATGAGATCAACCATCTGACGAACACGTGTGGTAGCCCTCTCGTCGAAGTAATCATTGAGTACTGCAGCGATATCATCTTGGAGCTGCTGCGGCATAGAGGCGTAATCCATAGACGCAATCATAAATTGTCTCACCAGGTGAGTTTGTTCTCTGAGTATGGCAACAACTCTCTCACCGAGGTATCGAGAAATTGCTTTTCCAGCTTTCTCTGTCGCTATATTTAGCTGACATTTCAGAATGTTCATCATGTTAAATCCAACAACTCCATTCGCCAGACCTGAGTCCAAGTCTCCCCTTTGAAGAGGTTTGGGCTTTATCAAAAGTGTTTTCACGAACACCTCCCTCAACAAACCCACCATTTGAACTGCTCCTGTCGATGATTCTTCTGAGTGACCTTGCAAGTCACTATCGATCGCCTCCGCAAATTGCTTACTTCCTTCAACGTCCCCTGGGATGTAGGGAAAATTCGATACCCAATCTTCTTTGATGGTGCTGTGAGTCTTTTTGTGGCTCATACGGAAAGTCGTCCATGTTTGTACATTAAAAGTTGGATTCACTTCTTTGGCCATGAAGTCTTGGCCAGAAAATAGTGACACTTGGAGGACCACAAAATCCCGCAAGTAGTGTTTGGCCATTCCCTTAAGATCCCTCGCTTTCAATTTGGCTCTTTCCTCCCTAGCATGGGAGATTAAATTTTTGGTCATCGTTAGAAGATGATCGAGTTCTTCTATGAACTTTGGACCCAGTTCCAATACCCCAGAGAAGCAACGTAGGCTTAGATCTTTTATGATGGGGTCAACTTTGGTCTTGGCGAAGAAGTCTTGACGATGTTTATCGTCATCTTCGAATCCTTCATTCTCAGCAATCCTCAACAGGGCTCGTCTCATTTCCATTTCTTTCTCAGAGTTCCATGAGCGATATTCCTCCACTGCTCCTCTCGGATCCTGCGCGAATCTCTTCGCAAAATCTTTTGAAGACATTGGTGCTGACGCCATCAGAAAACCTTTAATGTTTGCCGTTCCGACTACCTCTTTAATAGAGGCAAAGAGTACTTCTTCGACTTCTTTCCAGTTCTGACAGTGAGAGAACTGCCCTTTGTCAATCAAGCTACCCACTTGGTCTCCGTGAGTTAGCACGAAGATGCTCTGATCTTCTATTATCTGCTTCTTCTCTGTTGAGGATCGGATTTCAGAGTTTAGGATCCTCGGCCAAGTAATCTCTGCTGCCTCTGACCCCACTTTCGTGGTGAAAATGGCGCAAGACCTTTTATTCCCTCGGACGATGTACTCTGAAAAGTACTTCGCCGAACATGTGATAGCCAATTGTGAAAGTTCCTTGTATGGTCCTTCTTGGTTGTGCACCAAGCCGATCATATCAAAGAATCTACTCCCGAGAATTCCTGGGATCTTGTTCAGCACCATGATTCGTTCTAGGCTCGGTTCGAGCTCCATGATGGTGTCCAACACTGAAATTACTTCTTCCAGTCTTGAGACTTTTGTGATGTGGTCTCTGTTGTAGACAAAAAACTCTGGATCACGAGTGAAGGAGTTCATCATGACGTAGAACACCGGCCTTTTAGTCGCAGTGCCACTGGAACTGTAGGCCACATTGACTTGGAGAAGTCTTGAGAGAACTGCACTCTTACCATGACTCTGTGTTCCCAATAGAATGAAGGTTGGTACATCCGCTTGATTGTCGTAGCCAACCATTTGCATAAGATGGAGGACTGAGGTCAGTGCACTCGAAACAGAAGAAGAGGAGACATGGACTCGGCCTTCTCTGATCTGGTCTGACAGCTCCAGTAGTGGTTGGATTGTGTCCTGTTGGGCTCCGAGCATGGCCGCGAACTCCAAGATCTTTGGTGAGTCATAGACTTCTTTGTTCACTTGGGCCAATTTGTCTTGCTGACCTAGTTCTCTTTTGAGAAATTCAGCCACACTACCGTCGTAGAACAGGTTCACCCCTGGTACATGGAGTACTTCCGATAGGACCACTCGGAATTTGGCACCATCAGTAAAAAGAACGATGTTCTTTCTTGGGTCAGGACTTGTTTCCTTTGTTCCTCCAAATAATTTCCACAGTCCTGAGTAGTAATTGAACACAGCGATTGGGAGATCAATTGTGTTAACTACCTGGTGGATGAGAGCATCAGAATAACCAAGGTCTTCCGGAACACCACGAACAACCTTTCGATTGATTGAATCTCGGAATCCTTGAAAGTTGACCTTCATAGGTTCCTTCTGGGCGGATTCAAGGAAAGTGCTCCATCCTGCAAAGATACTTTGCAATGGTTCTTTTGCTTCAAAGACATGGAAGCTTCTCAAGTTGATAACTGGGAACTCAATTGTTTCTGGAAGGGTGGATTGTTGGCTGTCTCTAATAGGGGCTTGCATGGTTACTCTTCAATAGTCTTGTTTGGTTAATATTGGCTTGGGAAAACTCAAAAACCTTTCTTTTAAGAAGTCGGCGAGGACAGTTGTAACACTTGTCGGAGTACTCTCAGAGTACTCCGCTCTGTACCTTACAACAATAATTTATCTCGTCTTTATTGCGGAGGAATCAACACCTTTTATGGTCATCATTTCCGGTCAGCATTAATTTTCCACTGAGCTAGCTCAGAGTTAAAAACCTCGCAATTTCGCAACACAACCACACACCTCAAGCACACTTCCAACAACCACAAAAACATGCAAGATTGGCACACACGACGTGGGCTTTTGACCACGGTCAACACTGCAAATGCTGCCACTTATCGATGTAATTGTTGTCACTTTTCCGACACACGTAAAGGGAACGTCATCAAACACATTGCCAGTTGCCAAAGGTTTCATGAGCGATACGATGCTATATGTGCTCAATCATACCAGGGAACCATTGATTTGAACTCTGCGATCGCACAATTGCATAATGCACAGAATGCGTGTCGGCAGTTGAATGAGGAAGTTGCTCGCTTGCGACATGAGAACACTGTCTTGCGTGATGGCTGTTCCAATCCAACGAACAACTTTAATGAGCAACCGCAAAGGAATAACCCAAGCGAGAGCAATGACTCAACCAGCATGAATCCATCTCAACTACAAGGTCGGATAAAGGGCCTTGAAGCACAACTACGAAGTCTTCAGGAGCAGGTAACTACACAAAATGCTCGACTCCAATCGATCGAACATGGCTCTACTTACGGAGTGTCTGATGGTTCTTCACACTTTGATGACCTATTTCCGGATGTACTTAGTACGTCAGAGGTACAATTGACCACACAAACAACCATTATCAACGACAACAATGAGATAACTGCTCCTTCCACACATCAAGGGAGCGAAGCAGAACAGAGAATAGAGAATCAACAGATGAACGAGAATGAAATGAAATATAACTCAAGTCAGAGTACTGAGAATCTTTCTATAGAGATGTTTCTTCTTGAGGACAATGAAAGTGCCCCACGCTCAAATTTTGCTCACAACAGCAATGAGATAGATCCAGCACAAGAGATACAAGAACTGCGATTAAAAATAGAAGAACTTAATAAGCAGATAGAGACACAGAGTATGAGAGGAAAACTAATCCGAAACACAATTGGATCTATTGCTGGGCAACTGTTGGACTTATCTGAGAACCTCGACACTTCGACCCAAACTCATTTTGGTCAGTCCTACCAAGTGAGATACATACAGACAGATAGTAACCTTGACGCGACGCATAGTTCTGTTCTGACCCAGAAACAACAGAACAAAGAGCTTTCAAAATCACCCAATTTCTCCAAGAAGGATGCACACGAAATTGTGAGTACTGAGTTTTCATTGCCAATTTCTCTGAAACCGACAAAACAAAATGATGACGAGGAAAATCTTTCGGACTTAACTGAAAGAATGAGCCTGTCAACACGCAGGTATGGAATGGAAATTCCAACAGAAAGCGAGTATGTTGCAGCATTGAGAGTGCTTTTGCAGGATCACATGTCGAATGAGTATACCAACGCTAAAGAGATAGTAGAGATTTTCAAGGACAGCATCGATTTGTCTTCATCAAATTGTGATAACTTGGACTAAATATTTGATGTGTGATGAGATGGTGGCATTCATCAATGGAATGGGAGATGTTACTTTGTTAAATCCTTCTGACCAAGAACTAAGCAAACTGTTCATGTTCGACACACGAACCAGAATTGCTCAGAATTTATTGGAAATCCAACAGATTTCACTGATTGGACACTTTATGATGGGTTCATTTTGTAGTTATATGTTCATGGTGGTGTTTGGATGTTTTAAAAATCCACACCCAGCAACGTTACAGGGTCGAAATCACCTCCTCTCTCTTATCCATCTCTATGATGTCATTAAAGTCTTCACTCCAAGAAAGATTGAGGAGATTTGCAAGAAGATTGGAATCGATGACATAGTCCAAAATCATTTGATTGAGAGGGTTTGCTCAATTTGCCACTGGTTGACAATTTTACCAAGTAATACTCATCAGGAAGTATCCAAAGAAGTGTGTGTTGGCTTCGCGAACTTTACAAACTCATTGCTCGATAATCTTCGAGGTCGCTCACATCTGATTAGAGCTTCTCGTCCAGATGACCCAACCCCAAGAGGCGAACAATCTTCTCTGCTGCTCCATCTACTTGATTATGTAGAATCGCAACCAACAGAAATTCCTGAAAGCTCAGACAGCACCAAAGGTACTAAAAGATTTAGAACTGATCGCTCTGTAAGTTCTTCATTCGAAGGAGTCAAAATACCGGCTAAAGCACGCAAATAACATATCATTAACCATGCAGGACTACCAACCCAACCACAAGAATAAAGAGAATAACAACATTAATCTTCAGTACTTGTCTTACAAAACATGTTGCTGTTGTAAGAAGTTAGAAGAAGGAAGAGCTCTTGTCCTTTTTGCCGATGGTCTGACCAAGGTACCGAAAACGCCATAGAGGAAAAGGAACACGAGATAAGGGTAAGAAGGACTTCATGTCCCTTGTATCAGCTCACGCAAAAACTTCTGCTGTGTGGAGTGTACCACTGCGTACCTGCGCATGGAACCACTCCAACTTCCTGTCTATACCATGGGGGTATTTGAGGAAGCTAAAATCTGCACCACTGTTATTTGCTGCCCTCTGTAGCCAACATCGCTCGTCCTCATCTATTCTTGCACTTCTTTATTGATCAAACAACGACTAGATGCGATCTACTTTCCACATGCAGATTTCCCTTGCTAAGGGTGGTTATATGATACAAGGGGCATCTCACAAGAGATTACTCCCAACTTCTTATTGTGGGAGATTTCCAATCCAAGTCCTGACAAGAGTTACAGCTTTTCTGGGTTGACTCAGTGGCGGATGCACAATTTATCCAACAGCACCTCCAATAAATTTGAAAGTGGCATGCATCAATCAAAAAACCTTGTAGCGAATCAACACCAGATACTTTCAACTTTGAATCCTTGAATGTTCCAGTGATGACTCTTGGTGAGCAGTGGCAAACACATCGTCACCCTCTGCTCCAATGGTATGAAACCACAGACAATCAAAGTTCGGTCTTGAGGAGAATTCTGCCACAAAGATGGATCATAATTGTAATAAACTCTGCCATTCACCTCGATTGCTTTTCTGAGTTTAGCCTGTAAGGCATGTCACCCAACCTTGGTCTCTGAATCGTAGTGCTCATAATTTACATCATTGAAACTTGGGTACAGGGTCTGTAACAAGTCTGGATGATTTGAACCTTAGGATCCTAGTTCAAGTACTTGTGGGAAAGTTTCTCTTTGTCCACCACCATTGTTCTTATTGTATGCACAACCACCGTTTGCTTTGCAAGATTCGATCATTGCTGCCTCTGCTCTGTAACGTTGTTGTGCAGCACCATTCATCTCAACAGCCAGAAGATAAGGGATATATAGAGTCATTCAAAGACATTACAATTAGGGTTTGGAGTTCTGATTCCAAAACACAAACCGACACCCTACCAGTTATCAAAGAAGCAATGGATGATCGTCAGTACATATAAATGATGTCCACGATCCATCCAAACTTTAAATCGCCTGTTGATTTCCCTCGTTATGTTTTGTGCAGAAGGAACATCAAGGGCCAACTGAGAGTGTATGATAATTACAATAATGCAGTTGGTATAATTGGTCACGATTTACCAACTTCGGTCGATCATTTCATTAAATTCTCTTAGTTAGTTGCTCAAGGGAATAAAGTGTATTCATTTAGCAATTACTCGCCCGAGTATCGCTCTCCCTCAAAATAAGTGTATTGAAATGTTTTTCTTTGTCGATCAAGTTTCCAACATTGTAACGCAATCTCAGGCAACTATCTTTCGAATGGTCAACTCAATGCTCCTCAACTGTCCATGCTAGTGCAATACAGACAATGAATGTCGGCTTTCATTGACTCTTGTAGTTGGATCTGGCTCTTGTGTCGCCATGAGGTTAAATTGCTCCATATCAATAACCATTGATGATGAGACATTCCTTGGTGACGACAGTATTCTCGGTGATGGTGTCCTTGGTGAAGAAGCTTGGACGGCATTGAAATCATAGAGAGCGGTTGTTCCCTCAATTGACCTAGCAGCTCTCTTCGAGTTCTCCTCGTCAAGTGGGTCATAGTGGGAGCGTCCTGACATTACATCTTACCTTTGAGGAATAATCTATTATGGACGAAACTCGGTACTTCACACTTTGATACCCATTTTCAGGGCATTCGAAGCCATTGACTTGTCTGAACCAAAATATTTCAATATCTGTGGTATTTGTTTTGTGAATAATAATTGGAATGCTGTAGAATCCGAATATCTTTTGTTGCTTTAGTTTGGAGACAATGGAACGCTAAAGTTCGCTTCATTCAAAACTTGCAAAGTGTCTGGTTTGCCCCTTGCTCAAGACCCGTACAAAGTTACGATTTCGTGTATGACATCTGCACCCTGATGGATGCATTGCTGCTGCAAATCCTTCTGTCGATACGTTCAATACAACAAAAAGACACTGCTCGTTCATGGAGTGCTCTCTTGAAGGCCAAATCTCCCCACGTGGAAACAGTTGCTCAAATTGCTTGTTTCAAAATCAGTACAGGTGAACAATTCCCAGATCATAAAACTACTGCCGTTGTTCTCTGTTTTAGTGCAAAAAAGTCTTCTTGACTTTGAGCTTGTTCTTTACAACAAACACACAGATGAGTCACAGTACTTTTCACTTTCTGGATCCTCGTGGTGAGAGTTCGGTTTTGAAAAAGGACGAATAGATGCCACCTTTTGATGATACACATCCTCAGATATTGCTTCATAGGGCATTTGAGAATAGGCATGAGAACCATCCAATCTTGGCAACAGACTAACTCCTTTCAATTGATATTGGAAAAAGTTCAGAGCGGGAGCAATCTGATTCGCCTCTGTCTTTGCATCAAAAGTGACTGTGCAACTCACTTGATTATCAGCCCAATATCTCTGAAGAAAGGCGGCCAGGCTCAGCTGTTCCCACATCGACACCTCTCTTGCGGTTCGAATTCCTGCTCCCACATCAACTGGAAATTCGATCACACAAGACTGAGGGTCAGTTTCGGCATCCTCGACGTGATACCCTGCGTCCTTCAAGGATTGAACTATTGGAGAATTCTTTGATATTCTCAACCGACGTATGTAGAACCTAGACTCCGGATAGTGCATGCCCGGTGTGGCTCCAGCGAGCAAACTGACAGTTCCACTCGGTTTAATGGAAGTAGTTTTGATGCTACGAGGAATTGAAAACATATTGGAAAACTCCTCATCGAGATCTTGAATTGCCTTGTATCCCTTCTCACAGAATTGTTTTAGCTGATCTATTCCGTGTTGAGACAAAAATTGAGCAATTCCAGACATGCTGCATCCAATTCTTCTGTTCCTCAACAACACTTGATTCGTTTCTCTCCAATGAGTCTTTCCAAGTGTGACAGTTTTGGCGTACAGGTATGCCACACGAAGAGTTTTTATAAAGTCGTCTAGTGAATCGTGTTTGGCCGGAAATGTTTCAACTAAACAACACAACTCATAACTCTCTAATGTTTGCTCCAGACATGGATTACCACCTCTCGACTTAATATCCTTATAATCAGCGGTGCCATTCATTCGAGAATAGTTCTGCATGTTCTCCAACCAAGCATACCCTGGCTCTCCGTTGTTTGCTATTCTTTGAGAAGATGGATAGTAGTCCATTCCAATTTTTGCAAATATAGAGTTATTAGATGTCCAACCATAAGCGCCTCGATGAGGATTCTTCTGATAATCCTTCAAATCCATAAACTCCTCAGATTCATGATCTCCAAAAGCAATTTCAGCAGTGTTATGAATCAGGTAGCCATTGCAGAAAAATTCCTCATTGCCTTGAACTTGAATATCATAGGTGTGTCGTGTGCCAGATAGTGTATGCACCTGAATAACCTGAACAGGACAATGATTCCACTCTCCATTCATTGCCTCAAAATCATCGATACTAATCGTAGTTGCGTTTTTCTCAGCCAAGTGATCCCTTACCTGTTGATTCTCCACGAATTTCAACGGGAAGCTATTCAGCAAAGCGGTATCGAAACTCTTTCTCGGGATCCTATGGAGTTGCTTTATCGATGATAATACATTCAATGAGTGTTGACTTAATACGGTCAAACCGAACAAGTCATCATCAACACTGGTCAATCTTGTTTCCACTCCGCAAGAGTAGAGCAAAATTTGAAGCAAGTGCACGTAATGATGACTTTTATGCGTCAACAAATACTCTGATAATCTGTTACATCCATCTATGACTCCACTAACAAATGCCAATCTTTGAGAAGTGATCGATCGTAATATACAGTCCGGAATCAGAGGAGATTGATTATTGTCAAATAAGATGCTCATTAAATATTGAGTTAGAGTTATACTGTGAGTAGTTACTAAAAACCCTGTTGAAAGCTCCTGCACCTCTGCATCTACACCAAATCTTAGTAGCTGATTCTTCATGACATGAGCCATCGCGAATTCTTCGTTGGAGAAGTTGAATGTGAGCGGCTGGTCACTATTGCGATAACTACAGGAAATGAAACCTATGAGCCACGATATTGACTCGTCAAGATCTGGTACCACAACTTTCTGTGATTGAGATGTATTACAATCTGGTAATCGTGTATGTGTTCCTTCTATCGATTTTCGAGCAGTTATTAAATGATCACCAGGTTGTAATTTTGATGCTTCTACCCATTCATACTTTGATGCGTTTTTTAAAATAGGCATTCTATGATTCGGTGTGCAGATGAAATGCCCATCAAGCGTCTCTATCTTCACCAGTTCTCTCTCTCCTTGATCAAACCAATCGATTACACTTCTGTAGCCATCAGAGGTAAGCACCTCTTGACCGACACGAACATCTCTGATAGGAATTAATCCATCGCGAGTATGAACTAAAGAATCGCCTGGGACACATCTGCGAACATTTCCCGATACCACACACTTACCAATCAAATTCATAATGTCTACGATGGCAGTGATACTTAGATTTGAACCTATTGATTTTGTTAGAATATCTTTGAGTTCGTGATGTAATGATTGTAGTGCGGTAGGACCCGAACTAACACCTCCAAACCCGCGAATAGGGGCTCCTTCTGGCCTGATTAGACTATAATCAAACACTACATTTCCATAACTTTTCGTAAAAAAGGAGTCAATCAACAACTTCACGGACTGTACCCATCCCTCCCTAGAGTCAGGGATAATATAGTGATAGTCTTTCTTTGAGGAATTGCGTTTTGGTCCTCGAACTTGAAGAGTTCCTGCACCCTTCGTATCGAATCCAACACCCACTCCCAACATTGCCATGTCCATCAAAAAGATAAAAGGCTTGGACGGGTCTTTTGCAATATCTTCTGTGCTAACAAATGCGCAATTATTCAAAGCGGCAAACAATCCTCTTTCTTCTGTAATTGGAGATCCCATTGCCCATAATCCTCTTCCAGGTGGTAAAAACTTCATTTCAAACATTCTTGTGTACATGTCCTGAGCCGTAACTTGCATCTCAGTTTCGTTCCATGTGAGATGTTGCTGTTCGAGCCAATGTTTTTGCATATTAAAACAACCGTTAACTACTCTCTGCACCGTCTCATACCATTGCTCCTTCTCCTGAGTATCGGGCTTCACTCTAGAGTAAGTTCTCTGATATACTACTTCACCTAGACCGTTGAATCCGAATGGACTCTCATGCCTATTTGCAAACTGATCCACAAACGATTGATCAATCTGAAATTTGTCCTTTTGTTCATCTATTGTGGAATGAAATGTGGGCATACGTGTATAGAATTCATTTGTTTGTGGTTGATAGTCGTCATCATCATCATCAACAACAACATGATCATCGGCAGGGTTCAACTGCTGGGAGGTAGACAATGAACAACTCAATTGAGTATGAAAGCTCTTCATTCCTTTTAAAGTCTGTTGATGTGAGAAAGGATACTTGTTTTGCATAGAGTCACTTGTTTTTGGTCGAGAAAACACACGGGAACTAGCACTTCCAGAAAACGCTCGACTCTGAACCAAAGCAAAGCTTCTTATGTGTGTCTGATCACGCGTTGTTGTTGTTGTGCCCAAAATAGAAGATGTACGACCGGTTGTTGGACTCGTTATCAAGTGCATAGAGAGAAGTGGGAATAGGATTCCTCTCCTCTTATCTCCACAAGCAATTCTTCGCATTGTTGATATTGTTATTTGATACTCCAAATGGTGGCAAATGTTTTCTTGCGTGAGAATCTCAAGAGGAGTTTTGTGAGAAATTGCGGCTCAACATCGACGAAACAGTTTGTATTTTTCCAGGTCTTGAGTGAAACCCCTTTGCTCTTACATTCATCAACGAGGTCTTGTCGAGAGGACACGGTGAATAGAAGCTTAGCTCCTTCAAGCGACTGCTCCTGCTATGACATCTTCTGCTGAAAACTGCTCAAGAAATTTATGGAAGTTCTAAAAAAAACTAACCCAATCAGCCAAAAACCAACGAACATCAAACAAATGTACAACAACTTCTATCCCTATACCACCCATATCCACTCCTCTCCTGTTGTTGTTACCACACCTCATCCATCTCCCTATAGCAACCATCCCTTCTCACAACAATATTCTCATCCAACAACATACCATCATCATCACCCGAATACAACAACAACACCAAAGATGCATCATATCAACTACAATGACCATAGCGGTGCTAGGAAGAGAAATAGACAAGAAATGATGACATCATCAATGAGTGATGATGATGATGATATCGATAACAATGATGATGACAGTGATCATTGTCATGATGGTTATTCGAGTAGTGAATCATCATCATCAAACACCAATAGTAACAGAGCGGTCATTATTCAAGGAGTCAAGAGAATGCGCATCCATGCAAATGATCCATTTTCACAACAACAACAACAACATCAATCATCACTCTTTTCCTCCTCATCATTCAGTCATCCACCTGCAACAACAACATCAAGAAACAACACTGACAACAAACTAGGTTTTACGATTTGTCTCAAGGACTCTTCATCATCATCTGGCATCCATAATTATCCATCATCATCATCAAATCATACTCATCATCATCATGTGCAGCAGCAACAATACAACAATGGAATTCAGAATTTTGTGTGTCATGCATCACCATCATTCTCATCTCACGTAGACAATCCTCAAATACAACATGAGAATTATGTAAAACGAAAACAGTTCCAATTACAGCAGATGCACACTCAACAATATTTGGAGATGCAGAAATTGGCAGAGCTTGAACAGCAAGAGCAACGCAAACAGATGGAGATGTATAAGAACATGAACTCCATACTCAACAATCTTCACAGGGAGAACAAAATGCACAGAAGACAAACACAATAAACAATCCACGGATCGAATTTTTAGGTCAAAAACCTGCTTTAGGTCAAAAGAAGTTCCTGAACATTAATTGGTTTTTTTTATTGGTGTAATAACAGTTGCGTGTGTTTGTACAACATCATCCATGTGATGTTCCATTTTCACAAATAATAATCTCCCTCAGGCATGCACAGTTGCAATGTGGGTTGTGCTTCTTTGCGCTGCTCCTACCTGACACATGCATTGTATCAAATATTAATATCGAAAAAAGCACGATCCCATTCCAAGCAAATATTAGATTTGGAAAAATATTTAATCTCTTTCATGGAGTTCTTCATGATGTCTGGTTTCCTTTGCCCAGGTGTAGAGACCAGCGTAGAGAAGGAAAGCTGGACCAGCATCGGCAATAAATCTGCTGGTCTTCAACCAAATTCTTTGTGGGAGACCCTTGGTAAAACCAGCGAAGACTCTTTGTTGGAATGGAGAGATGTGCTTGTGGACTCTTCCTCTAATCATTTTTGTTGATGGGTGGGTAATGGGTGATGCTTTGTTGTTGCGATTTTTTTCTTTGTAGGGAAAACGAAAATTACCCGCCGAAAAAAAGAGTTGACTGAAGGTTCAATCATTCCGACCAGCATTGCCTTTGTATTCATTCCAACTGCTCGTTAATAAGATCTGGTCAGAAAAAAGAGAGTGATAGTTTAACACAACAATGAACTGTTTGAGCACCAGGTCGGGTGATATTTCCGCCAGACAATATAATTTTCGGACAAAAAGTCGCCCACAAAACGAACTACAGTAATGCTTGAATCAACTAGAGACAAGGAAAGGAGTGATTGTGACATAGTAAATGTTCAGGAGACCAAAAATTCATATTTCTCTTTAGATCTTAATAACAGAGATCGTGTTACAAAGGTCGAAATAGAATACTATACTATTGAAAGAGACAAGAAGGATAAGGAGTACGTGTGTTATCACATGGAGTGCTCCGGTGGAGATTCTAAATGGAAAGTAAGGAAGAGATTTAACGAATGTTACAAGATGAATGGAGTTCTGATAAGCAGATTCCGAACAATACTCAGAACCAACGGCATACGTACACTTCCCTCCTTCCCTCGGAAAATGCTCTTTGGGAATAAGAATCCTGTGAAGATAGATGACAGGAGACTAGCTCTGAACCTATGGTTAAATTCATGGATCGAAATATGTCGGAAGATTCCTAGAGAGGACGCGAGACCCATCCAGAGTATGATTGAAGAGTTTTTAGTTGCACAATCAGATTTCTCTGGTGGAGAACTTACTCAATAATGATGGCAGAACACAAGTTACTTGCCATGGGAACGAACAACATCAAATCTTAGGAGACGATAGATCATCAATCTAGGTCAACTATGGACTCATTTCTTGTCCGAATAACAGACACAGGGGGAAATAAGGAGTCAACCCGAAAATGTTTCGATTACAATTCGGGAATGTGTTCTTTACTACAGGTTGCACTCTGAGTGCAATGTATACTTTAAAAAAACAGGATATTTGGTCTATACACGTTATGAAAATGTCTGTTCTTCGTCAGATGCATATCTATCTGCGTCATCATCATCATCATCATCCTCTTGATAATCATTTCCATATTGATCACCTCCTTTATCTGCGTTCTGACCACCTTCCTCGTCATCATCATCATTTGTTTGATTAATTCTCTGACATTCATCAATCCATTCGCTATATACATCAATTGGATCTGACAAGTCTGAAGATTTCACATTATCATCATCAATTTTGTCATCATCATCATCATCATAATTATTATGATGTGTACATAAAATCAAATACAGATCAAAGATATTAGTTTTTTTCTCGTTCAATACGGAGAGATGAGCCAGAAAAAACATGGAAGCAAAGTGAAGAAATTCACACCAAGTTGTTTCATAAAAGTCACACATACAATTGATTCTAGTCTGATAATCAGCACCACAAACTCTACACCTTACAACTCCGACATTCTTTTTCTTATCCCTATATTATCCATCTCGTGTGTCAGTTGACTACTTTCCAACAACAAAACACACATCAAAGCAAAAAATCAACAGAAAAACAAAAGATGTACATTTTTGCTTCAACACTCTTCTCATGATTACAAAATGGACAATCAAATGTTGTGTCCATCTTTTCGGCCATCTTCTTTGGAGGTGCTTTTCTGGTCTTACGCCTGCCCATTGCTCTAAACTTTTATTTTCACTCGGTTTGCTTGTTTGATCGTCGGAAAAATAATTTTGCGCCACTTCCAGAAATTGCGGGAAGCGATACTCGAATTCTGTGGCAGAATCGAGGCTCCTCGATTTTTCGATCTCATAACTCACAAAAACTACATCAACAACAAGAGAAGAGTTTGAACATTAGTAGTCCGACGAGTGTAGTTATTTATTATTCACATTACCCACTTTCATTTGTACATACCACAATGGCTCGATCATCATCCAATTCCACAACTGAACTTCTCCTCAGAAGACAAATTCAACAATTCAAACGACGAATAAAAGAACAAGAAGATGAGATTGTTTCATGTCACAGACAAATGAATCGCATGAATTGTAAAATTGCAGGTATGCAACAAACTACTACTGCTCACTCATCCATATTCCAAAACAAAAAACATGCATGGACCTATGATTGACAACAACAATTTTTTTATTTGTTCATGTATTATAGATTGCAAGTTTAATGAGATATTTTTCAAGTATTCGTTCCAAGCGGCTGCCATTCCCACTTCTACAACTAGTACAACAGAAGTTGTTGATAACAATGACCAAAGTAAGGCCACCAGGGATGATGACAACAATATTAATATCGATCGTACAAGTAATGTTGAAGAACAATCTTCACCACCACCATTGAAAAAGAGGAGAAGAGAGAGTGTTGATTCGAATTATGTCGATCACATTGATCAAGATCGAATTGTTGTTTCTCTATCACATGGTGGTCATTATCATGACAATAAGAATAATCAAAAGGATGAAAATGGTGGTAGTGATTCTTTGCTCAAAATGGAACAATTGAACCAACAAATACGAGATTTGCAACAGAAACAAGAAGAAGAAAACAAAAGGCACGAAACAGAAAAAGAGACACTGCAACAGGAGGTGCGTCAATTGCAGGATACCGTTTCTCAATTTATCAAGAAAAACGAGGACAAGGACAATGAGATTCAAGTGCTGAAACATCAGATGGATCAATCAAAAGAGCAGAACGCTGCTGAGAATAATTTGGAGCGCGAGGAATATGAAAAGCGAATATTGGAACTTCAAGCGGAATCAAACTTGTTACAGAAGGAGTTGACTGACTCTTCTGAGCTAGTAAAACAGTTGCGAACTCAATTGTCAAACTCTATTGATCACGAGTCAGCTATTGGTACTTTGGAAACACAGCTGAGTGAGATTAAACAAACGCTCGCAAAAGAGCAAGAGAGTGCTGCACTTGAGCGGAACACCTTGAACGATAAACTAAAGGAAAAAATCTCTCATATCGACACTTATCAGAAACAAGTTGATGAGCTACAAGAATCCAATAAGAGATACTGTTCGGAAATCGAACAAATGAAAACAAGCTTCAAACAGGAAACAGAGCAAAAATTGAAGTTACAAGAACAAAGGGAGCAACTAGAGGAGAGATTGGAGATTGCAAAGACAGAAAGTGCTAAGACATCCAAAGATTTGTTGGAACAATTAGGTCAGTTGGAAGCTGAAAGAGATCAGTTACAAAATGCTCTGCAAACTCAATCGCAATTAGAGAATAAGGTATTGGAACACAGCAAACAGAGAGACGAGCTTGAGTTAAGACTCGAAGAATATCGTACTTCTACACAACGAGCAGAAGAGTTATTATCTAAGGCAACAGAAAGAATATCCGATCTTGAGAAAGAACTTGCTGACAGAGTTGACACCAAGAATAAGGAGATTGAGTCCAACAAGACACAAGTCGAAAAACTACGCGAAGAAGGATCTTTGCTACGAACTGAATTGGAGAGCAAAGGAAAGGAGTTGAAACTGGCTCAACGCACTATTGATGAGTTAGAGTTAAAGCTTACACATTCTGATGAACAGTTGGATAGAAAAACGACTAATGTTGCTCAGTTGGAAGAAGAGATAGCATCATTAAAGGACGCAATCATAGTCGAGAGAGATCAAGCTGATTCATTCAAACAATTGCTCGAAAGTGCCAATAAGGAAAAGAAAGAGCTCTCTGCATCGATCGTTAATTTAGAAAGAGAGATGATGAAATTAGAAGATAGGATAGAGGAAGAGAAGGAAAGATCGAACAAGTACCAACAGAAGTTTGAACAATTGGAGCAACAGTTCTCTTCGACGCAAGACGAGCTATCAAGATTGAAGAACCAAGAAAAAAAACTTAAAGAACTCGAAGCAAAGTGCGAGGAACAGGAGAGAGAGATTGCCCACTTATCTGCTGAGATTGACCAAAAAACGGAGGATGAGAAAGTTCTCAATGATGAGCTTAATACTGCTCAAGACGAGAAAAGAAAACACAAGATACACGTGCAAGAATTAGAAGAACAAATTCGTGCAAGTACTGCCGAGATGAATACAATCAAAGAAGAAATTGGTGAACTAAAAAAGAAACTTTCGAAGACAGAGGAAAAGAAACGTAAAAACGCCCAAGCAGACGAGGCGCACGAAGGAGGCACTCGTCGCAAAAAAGGAGAAGAAGAAAGAAGCTCTCCTGTGATTACGAAAACTGAGGAGGAAGAAGTACCAGACTCTGATACTCAAGTGCAATTACCTTCACAGAGCTCAAAGATAGTGTACAGTCCCTCTCGAAAAAGAGCATCCCAAAAGGCTCCATCATCATCAGCAAGTACTCCCAAAAAGAGAACTCGAGCTGCAACTCAACAGGATTCAGAATCAAAAGATTCAGAAGAACCAGAAAGCACTAGTGTGTCAAACCCAGATGAGAGTGATGATGGACTTACCAGAAGATCAAAACGAGCCAAAAAACAGAAACAACAACCTATTGTTTCCTTCAGTGGATTCAAACCTGAAGAATCTAAACCCACTCCTGGTTACTCGTTATCTGACAAGAAGAAGTACGAAGAGATTGTGGAACGTCTAGGTGGTGTTTGCTTTGACTCTAGCGGAAATTTAGACCACTTTGATCCAGCTATTACTCACGTAATAGCACCACAGGGAATTAGAACAATTAAGATTCTAGGAGCATGTCTCACAAGCACCTTTGTCTTATCGCATAATTGGTTGCTTGATTCAGAGAAGGAAGGCAAGTTCTTAGCAGAGGACAGCTATACCATTTATCCAAAGTTTGATCGACCATTCAAGAACAAGAACGTTTTTGTAACAAAGAGATTCAAGGACCTGAATGACAAAGCACCAAAATTCAAGTACAAACATCTTAAGTCCTTATTGTTCCAGGTTGGTCAAGCAAATGAAGTGGACGTCATCAGTGCAGCAGACTTCGTTGTATTCGACTCTGAAAAAGCTGAAGAAAAAACGCTGAGTACAGCTCCCAAAGGCTGTAAAAAGTGCGATTGGGACTCTTTGCTGCAACAAATTCTATTCGGTGACCAAAAATCAAGATCCAAATAAAATCTGCCTTGTTGAATATTATATTATGTTAAACTTTATTTGTTTTGATTCTTATTAGATATGATCGTCACGATACATGACATTTTGAAGTTCGAGATCAGTCAACTCCTTTCTGTTTGTAAACTTGTTTGATCTTGTTCTCAACAAGTAAATCAAAAGTGCAACAACTACAACTACAACCAATAGTACAATGAGCAAGAGAGGAATACCCAAACCAACACCAATACCAACTCCAACAGCAACAGCGTTCGATGACTTCTTGTTCACACGAACAGGTTGTTCGGTAACCATGAACTGGCTCATGTGAGTACATGAGCATGTGACGGTGGAGGCTGTTCGAGCAGACACAGTACATCCCTCAGTGCTCCATCCAGTTCCACTCAAATACTTGCACTCCACGATGGAGTTAGTTGCTGTTGAGGCAGGGATAACCATGGTAAAGAATGTCTTGTCATCGAAGGATGACAGTGCATTTGCGTCATAGCTGCCTGGAACGACTTCGACGGTGATTACAGGACTCACAACATTAGAGTTTTCAGTATTGTCTGATGTAATAGCACCGCTTTCAACCAATTGAGTATAGTTGTAAATGTGAGAATAGAACCATGCATCACCACCAGAAGTTTGGCTAACAAGCAAGTTCTTTCCATCGCTAGTCAATTGAACTGTAATTTGGGAGTCATCACCAAGCGGAATGGAAATGGCTGAATCAATGCTTCCAGTGTAGTATCTACCAACGAGCATGTTTAAGTCATCACTAGAAAACTCTTGTTCACCGTAGCCATTAATTCCTCTACCAATCAAGACCTGCAAATTTGCGATAATGTCTGGCAGTTGCTTCAATTTGGCATTGTCTTTGTTAGCCAGAGCATTCAAGGCACCGACCAAGGTACTCATCAGTTGAGCAAAGTTTACATTTTGAGTATTTGATCTGCTGATCAAATCCTTGGACAATGTGAATAGAGTACCCTGTGCATTTGTGGAGACTGTCTGATAAGTAGCAAAATTGTAAACACTGGTTGAGATTTGCTCATAGAGTGTCGTATCAACTTCGGCTGAACCAATACCTGCATAAGTACTGCTGACCAATCCAACAAGTCTATCCACCAATGATGCTGCATCAGTGATTGATCTCCTTGCAGAATTCAAGGAAGCAAGCTTGCTCATGATGATATCACTGAGAACCAACAAGTTTCTTGCACTGGACACACCACCGCTGTTGACATCAAAGAACAAATTGTCCAAAGTTGAATCGAGAAGAGAAATAAGGGCAGCGCCAGTCTGGGAAGCAGCAGTAACAGTGACCGATGTGGTTGCAGTTGATGAGGCACCCAAGCTATCAGTTACAGTGACAGTCAAGGTGATGGTACCTGCTGGCAACAGAGTGCTCAATGAATTTTGGGCAGAAGCAGAAGTGGTGAACAACTTGACATTGTTGGCGTCAGTGGCAGTCCATGAGTAGCTCAATGGGAGATCAGCGTCAGTCCATTGAGTAGCAGCAAAGGAGAAGAGGGTTGTCATTTCGCTACCAGTGCTTGCATCAGCAATAGCGGAACCAGATGAAGGTGGTGTGTTGACAGTGAACTCGGTAGAGGCCCATCCAGAAGCAGTACTGTCACTCTTGTCGCACTTGAATCTCAGAGTATAGGTCTTCCCTTCTACGAGGCTCTCAGTGAAAAGAGCGAGGGAGTTTCTTGTTGCAACACCATTACTTGATGTAACAGTTGTGCCGTCCAAGGCCCATGTGCATGTAACATCAGTAGCAGCAGAGTACGCAGGGGCAATAGTCGTCTCGAATCTAACAGAATCAGGGAGAGAACCAACACGAGGCTTGCGTGTGATGACTGGGTTTGTCTTCGTCATAGAAACATCAATGATGCTGACAGTTCCACTTGAAACTTGAAGACTGGTGCATGTCTTGCTAGATCTTGAAACGGTGCTGTATGTGACGCACAGGGAATAAGAAGCAGAGTTGGTCAAAATGTTTGCAGGAATGGCGAGCTTGCCGGTAGTGGTGCTCAACAATGCTTGCAATGAACTACAGCTTCCTGTGCACGACCATGCGAATTGAGTAGGCTCACCTGCCTTATCTGGATCATAACTGCCGGAGGCATCCAATTCGACTGCGCTGGATCGTGCAACTAGCCTATCACCTCCAGCAATTACAGCAACAAGCTTGCTGGAAGTGACTTCAACTGTCACTTCTGCAGAAGCTACATTAGCATCAACGCTATTACTGATGACCAATTGGTAGGTATGAGTACCAGCAACCAAACTATTGGAACCGAACACCAAATCAGGGCCAGTACCAACTGTAGCGGAGCCCTCCTTCCATGTATAAGTCAGAGTTGGACGTTGAGTAAGACATGTAGGGAACGAGGCATATCCAGACAAAGTGATACCACGAGATCTCATGGTTGTTTGAACAGCTGCGCCAATAATATTGGCACTGATGGACTTTGTGACAGTATTGCTGAATGAGACAGATGTAGTTACGGCATGAGAAGTCTGATCGTCTTGGTTCTTAACAATCAATTGAACAGTAACAACTCCACCGGATGGTGGCAAGTAGTTGACTGGAACAGAGATGATTGGCTTGTTTTGAGTATTCAAGTAATTGTTCAAGTTTTGAGCAATTGTGGCATTAGCGAGGTAAATAGAGGACCACAAGTACGTCAATTTAGTTCCAACAGTAGTATAACTTTGAGAACCATCAATCTTGATGTCGCCACAACTTGAAACGTACTCGGAAGCTGCAATAGATGCAACAGGATAAGGCAGATTACACTTTGATCCATAGAAACCGTCGACACAGGTACACATGTCTGGTGCGTCACAGCTACCGTGTCCGCTACAGACACCAGAGGCACCAGCCAAGACACCGTAGCATTTTGGAAGTGAACAGTTGTGTCCACCATGGGAATTATCACAGGTACAGTTATTGTAGTCAATACAGGTACCGTGATTGCTACACGCTTGTGAAGAGTTGAACAGATGATCATAGCAATCGAACAACTCACACTCGCTACCATAATATTCACCGATACAGACGCAATAGTTTGGACCATTACAAGCACCATGACCACTGCAAACAGCACCGTCGGCCTCTCCTAGACCAAAGCAAGTGAATTGCTCGCAATCATGTCCAGTATAACCATCAGCACACTGACATACGTCGACAGCAGTACAGTTACCATTGCCATTACAAGTAAGGTTGTTGTTTTGGTCATATCCGAAGCAAGTGAAGAGAGAGCAAGTGTCGCCACCGAAGCCATCATTACACATACATGTTCCATTGGAGTGGCAGTAACCGTGAGTAGAGCAGACAGTAGGGTCAGTCTGTGAAACACCACCACACGTGGATGGCAAAGGAATAGCGGTTTGACCGTAAGTGTTGGAGCCGCCGCAAACCATGGTGGAATCATCAATGATACCACATGAAAAATCAGTGGATGTCTTCAAGGACAAATAGGTTGGAAAGTTCACAACGTCTGGTTCTGGGTTTGGACCATAGCAGACTCCTTCCTTGGTGGTGGCATCAATCAAACAAGTGGAACCAATACCAGCACTAATGGATAAAATTGGACCTGCGTAGCCATTTGGCTCCAAAACAATTTCAGTGTCAAGACCCCAACAGAATGCGCTTCCAGTAGAGTTCAATGCACAAGCGTGTTGACCACCAGCAGACAATGAATCCATGTTGGTCTCTTGTGGCATTTCGCTCAAGACAGTACCCCAGCACCTGATGTCACGTTGTGTCTTTCTGATGACACATGTGTAATCTGTACCTGCAGAGATGGCCCAAACAGTGGTCACATCAGGTGGAATCGCAATATCATTTGCCCTAGGACTAAAACAAGCTACCGTTTCATCACTCTTGATGACACAAGTGTGATCGTAACCTGTAGCAACAGCCTTCACCTTTCCAGTGTAGGCATTTGGGCCTGTAATCTCTGGACCAGAGGACGAAGCAGTTGTGCTTCCCCAACAGACAACAGTGTCATCACTCTTGATGGCACAAGCATGAGCATTACCTGCAGCAACAGACTTGTATGTTCCATTGTAGGATGGAACGTTGTTGAGGTCACCGAGGTTAGTACCTCCCCAGCAAAGCACCTTACCATTGTACTTTGTAATAGAGCAGACAAAGGAGGAACCGAGAGCAAAATCGGTAAATTTAAAATATTCAGTCGCTGCACCTTGTGTCGATGGAGTAACAACTATTTGGATTTGTAGTCGTAGTACCAATGTGTGAAGTCACATTAAGGGGATACATTTACATTCACGGGGAGATGTGATGTATATACCAGGGGGAATTGGGTTTAATGCAACAAGAAAAAAAGAATGTGTGATGATGAACAGTGTTAGTTTGCTTGTTTGGATGTCATAAAGAGAAAAAATAAAGTGTGGTGAATGATAGCACCACTACCAAAAATGAAATGTTGTTGTTGTGTGAGTACATACCAAGCAAAAAGACGAGACAAACAACTGCTGAGAGGAGCGCAGTTGCTATCGAAGAAGAAGTTCTTCTGCTAAACATGTTCTTTGATAGAAGTATGATTTAGGTGGTGATAGTGTTACAGCAGAAGTAGAAGTTGGTTTGTTTTCTTTTTAGGTGGTGGAAGGAAGATGAGCAGAACAACCACGATGTGTGTGAAGAGTTGGGTTTTGTGAACGCTGGGCGCCTTGTTGCCTCTACTAGGAGTGACTGTCGTTTATCAAACGTCATCCGTCATCACTAAAAAAACGTTTTTGCAGCGGAGTTCGCCATAATCCGGAACGAATCTCTCCCAACTTGTGAAATCATCGTTGGATTTTTGGGGGAACAACTACTTCCAGGTTCACATTGAAGCAAGAAGAAGATGGCACGATTTTTTGGAAAGTCGAACGCGGCATGATGTCTTTACAGCTCTGTGATAGGTAAGTAACCAGGGAGATTCGATCAAAAGTTACCCGCCTTGGCATTCACTACTATTGGAAATTAATTTAATCCGAGGCCACAATCGACTGGTCCGTTACCGTTGTAATACATCCACCAGCAATACCAGTTCATTGCATTTTGGTTCCACTTGTTGATGGGTCGCGGTTCTACTTGGTAATCGTATTGCAAAGCTTTCATCCATGTCCATTTTAAGTGACGCATGTAGTAGGAACCAGAAACTTCACCCGTTCTATCTACACCAGCAGAACAGTGAACGTAGTATACCGTTGGAACGTCGTCCGCTGATAGAGTGTGGACCCAAGAGTGTAACTTGTCAATACGATCAACCAACTTATCCTCCAAGTCCCAATCTGGAGTGTACAGAGCCATCTTCTTTCTGACACCTTCACTCAGCGAAGACGCATTGATCGGATGTCCAATGACTGTCCAATGAACAAATCTACCGACATGAGCATTCTTCTCAAAGAAGTCTCTCTCAATTTTGAGCTCAGATCGGTTAATCAAATCTTGCAACAGGGAAATATCAACCAATCGCAACTTTTCAGGCAATGTGATACCCGCTTCGCCTTGCGCACGAGATCTCACGTACTCCATCAACAAATCGTAGGAGAATGAGTGACTATCGCCTGGGAAGTTACCTCTAAACAGATAGTGCTGAGTAGTCGTGTTAAAATCAATGAGATGAACTCTCTTGATGTTGAGTGATGAAGCTCTCACTGCACATCCAGTGAACAACAACAGAGCACAACAAAAGACTACAAAAACAGACATGTGTCCGAGTGATGACAGGGAAAACTTTGTCATAATAGGTGGTGTCAGGAGATATCTCAGATTGTTTGTTCTTTTTTCGGTGTTTGACATCGGCCGACACCACAACAAAACGCCGACTACTCTCCAATTTGAGCTACTCCGCTCTCAAGCATTGTTTGATCCGGAAACAACAAGCAGAGAAAACACAAGAGATAGATGGAGAGACACAACAAGCAACACTCTAACCAACGAGGCAGATACCGATCAAAAAACAATACTCGAAGCTTTCATCCATCTTCATCATCCTCCTCTTCATCATCATCAACAACAACAAGAGATCGAAAGAGAAGAAATGCAAACCATCTCCAATCACACAACAATCAGAATCGATCTTCTTGGAAGAAACCAAAATTTCATCACAACACTACCAACAACAACAATCAGAATCAAAATCAATGGATGATTGAACAACAAAACAATGTTGAAATGGAGAATCGAGTCAAAGAATTGTCGGAGAAATTCAAAACGAATGAATTGAGGGCCATGTGTGCAAAGTATGAGCTCAAGGTGTCGGGTACGAAACCTCAGTTGTCTCGGAGACTGTATGAACATGAGAAGATTATGAATGCTTCTGCTGCTGATTTGTTAATGCATCAAGGTGGTTGTCAAACCCACAAAATTGATTCATTTCCAATGGTGATCAACGAGAAGACAAATCGAGAACAATTTCAGTTGTTGCAACGGTATTTTGTGGGAGAGTACACAAGTGGATGTCAATATGACAATGAAGAGGGAGATGATGCGATTGTGGCAGTGAATACTGATGATGGGGATGCAACAGAGAATGCGAATGCGTATGTGTGCTATTATTTGAAACTGAGTGATGGAAGTAGTCAAAATGAAGTCGTGAGTCACATTGATTGGAGCGAAAGTCATAATTTGGATACCATCTTACAGGCAGCAGATGAGGATACGTTCGACAAAGAAGAAGACGAGAAAAGAGAAGATGAAGAACAAGAAGCATCAAAAGCAACTCAAATGAGTAGTACTGTTAGTAATGACACTGATGATTATTTACCAGTTCCCACTTTTCTCATTACGATGGAGGATCGGAGAGGTGAAACACCTTCAGATACGAGCCTTCAAGGTACTTGGTCACTGATAGCAGCAAAAGACTGTCCTATTGATGAACAATCTTCTTCGTTACCTACCTCATTCAACTACAGTCAATTTCGAGTCAGACTCAAGTTTGACTATAGATATGCAGGGAATGAGATATGTGAAATTGAGTTCTATCGATTCACAAAGTATTGCTTAGAAACGAAATTGAGTATTTCAGAGTTTGGAACGAACGATGCGATAGCACTCTATGGAAAACCATGTTTTGGAGAAGATTATGAATATGAACAAGTCATGAAGGAACAACATGACTATCTTTCTATTTATCAGAAAATGAAACGGGAACTGTCTGGCACAGAGAACATGGAAGATGCAAAGAGAGAAGCTCTGGATGAATACTCTCCTGATTCGCCCTATTATCGTGGCCAATTTTTATATCAGAGACAACAATACTATTATGCTGCATTGTATTTCGTTGCCATTGCATCAGTTTGGATAGATTGGTACTACCAGAGTCAATATGAACATGATATATTGAATCATGATTATTCTTATCAGCAACAGCCGCGTCAGTTGGATCTGAACAAGGAAGACGAAGTGGATCCTACTTTTTCGCAAGTACTGCAAGTACTATTGAACTGTTTGCATCATACTATATCATCATCATCTAGCACAACAAACAACGTCGAGCAAAATTGGAAGGAAATCAGTGATCCGATAACTCAATGGCAACTGCCCTCGGATCTACAGCAACAAGCCAATGAGTTGCTCAATTCAATAGCACTCATGCAACAACATACAATTCAAAATAGCAATGACATATGATCAACCTTGCATGAGTGACGATCGCCAATAAAGTGGATTCCAACTCACACTTAAATTTGCTCAAGGCCAAATGTCGAAGGGAGCGATTTGTATTCCTTGCCTCCCGATCTTGACTCCCAAAAAGATTATCCCAATCAAACGGAGAAATCAACCCAGGAGGGAATTCACGTGTTTTCCTGGAAGACTCCATAAAGTGTTCACATCTCTGTTTCACACAAGCAAATAACAACAAGTTTTGAGTGAGAGAAGATATACAAAGCAATGGATGGTGTAGACGATGAAGAACTGATGCAACATCATCATGACATGAACCACTCAAAACCTGTGGAAAGCTCACGTCGAATGAACCTCTTTTTCTATGTGGGATTAGGTTTCATTGGTCTATTACTGTTGACTTCTCTGATTGTCGGTGCAGTGAGCATTCAATCAAGGTACAGATCATTGAATACATGTGTCGTGAGTCATCCATTGACACCGTATCGACTGCCGTTGAATATCGTGAAACCGTTGCACTATGACATTCAATTGAGACCTGATCTAAAGACTTTGAATTTTGGTGGAACAGTCAAGATGAGTTTTGAGGTGAAAACTGATACGAGGTGCGTCGTGTTCAACGCAGAGGACTTGAAGTTTGAAAAGACAAATATTATTTTGCTCCATGTGGCATCTGCTTCGTCAGTAAGAAAAATTTCGGTTCAATCCGTGGAGAAGGACACCGAGTACAATAAGGTGACTCTTAAATTGAATGAATTGTTGCGCTCTGGTGGATATTATGAGCTTCAAATCGAATATAGCGCAGCATTGAGAACAGAGATGAGAGGATTCTATCAGAGATCATATGTGAATGCCAATGGTGAAACAAAGTATGTGGCCGCCACTCAATTTGAATCAGAGGATGCTCGATATGCTTTCCCTTGTTTTGACGAACCGGAATTGAAAGCAAACTTTACTGTGAGTATTTTGGTGACGGCTCACGACGCTGCATTCCCTAAAATGAAAGCTCTAACCAATATGCCAGAATCAAGTCGAAAGGTTTTGGGCGATGGAACCGTTTTCTACCAATTTGAGACCTCCCCTCTCATGTCCACCTATTTCACGGCATTTGTAGTTGGTGAATATGATTTTATCGAGGCTATGGAGGATGAGTTAAGAATTCGAGTTTATTTGTTGCCAGGTACGGTTGAAACAGGTCGATTCCAGCTAGATATCGCCTGCAATGTCACCAGATTCCTTAACAACTACTTTGGCATCAAATTCCCTTTGCCAAAGATGGATTTGATCGGTATTCCAGACTTTAGAGGAGCTATGGAGAATATGGGACTTCTTACTTTTAATCCAGCTATTCTCATAGTAGATAATGCTACGACCATGATCCAGGCGGCAGACAATGCCGAAGTAGTTGCTCATGAGGTTGCGCATCAATGGACTGGTGACCTGGTCACATGCAAATGGTGGAGTGATTTGTGGCTAAATGAAGGATTCGCAACATTCTTTGAAACCTTTTCATTGGATGCTGTACGACCACAGTTCAACAGATGGCAGACAAAGTTAATCAACTCCTTCCAACATGCATTCGTAACAGATGCTCTTCCAACAAGCCATGCCATTGTGAACAGTGCAAACTCTCCAGATGAGGTATATGCTGTGTTTGACAAGATCACGTACGAGAAGGGAGGTGCCATTTTATACATGATGTATAATGCTATCGGTGCTGAAAAGTTCAGATTATGGATGAGATCTTACTTCAACAAATATCAATATTCGAGTGCTGAAACCTCCGAGTTATTTGAAGTGATGAAAGCAAGCAATATTTTGAGTGCTCATGTTGACCTGGTGTCTGCATGGGCATATAAGCCTGGATTCCCGGTTGTTGAAGTCAAGCAGGGAGCAAGCGGATCTCTCCGATTGGAACAGAGCCGCTTCTTCTCTAGACAACCGAAGAATGAAACCGTGGAAAACACAATCTGGTGGATCCCTGTTACTATTAAATCGAGCAATGGTGCTGTCAAAAGGTACGACATGACTGCCGCATCGTTGGAAGTAGCTGCAGGATCAAGTGAATGGATCAAGCTGAACAATAACCAAACTGCATTCTACAGAGTCAACTATCCAAAGAATATCTGGGAGGAACTCTTCAAACAAATTAAGAATGATAATGCACATCTATCTACATCGGACAGATTTGGTCTCGTGGACGATTTGTTCGCACTGAGCTTTTCTGGTCACCTTAAACTTGCTGATGCTCTCAGATTAATTCCAGCTATTGAAGCAGAACACAGTTATGTTGTGTGGAGTACTGTCTTAAGTTATTTGGACAAGATTGGATCCTTGATTGCTCATGAACCAATATATGAAAACTTTAAACGATTGGTACTCGATCTGATCGAAGAGAAGTATGAGGAACTTGGATGGGAAGTACGTGCATCTGATACAGAAAATGAAAAACAATTGAGAGTCAGTATTTTGTCTGCTGCAACCAAATATGGTATGGCCAAGGCTGTGAATGCTGCTGTTGAACTATTTTATGCAATGCAAAACTCTAGTACTACTGCCGCAACATATGACGTCAAGATTCGTTCTACCATCTATAAGACTTTTGTAGGTCACACTGGAGAGAAGGGATATTATCAGATGTTGGCCAAGTATATTCATGCTGTGAATACTGCTGACTCATCAGAAATCACCACTTGCCTGTATGCACTCGCTTGGACCAGTCAGCCTTCTCTGTTGAAGAACACACTTGAGTTCAGTTTGAACAAATTAGTTCAGACCTCGCAAGAAACCATTTATTTAATTCGGGAAGTAGGTAACAATCCATTTGGAACTTTGATGGCATGGGAGTTTGTGCGTGAGTACTACGATTCACTCGTACAAAAGGTGAATAAGCGAGTTGTGGCTTACTACGGTCTGATACCTGGCATCACTTCTCGTTTCGCCACCAAGACAAAGTACGATGAAGTGAAGGCATTCTTCGATAAGACAAAGGGCGATAGCAGCACAAAGGTCGTGCATGAGACGTTGGAGACAATTTTGGTGAATGAATATCTGCTTCGAGCTAACTATGTCGAATTGAAGACTTTCTTGGAGACCAATTTTCCCTTTGATGAGAGGAATGATTGAATAAAAATCAACTTAGTTTACTTACAAGTAACAACATCAGTAGCACTCAACCCACAGCCAGCAACACTAGTTCGAGACTGTTCATACAATGAGATTTTGTTGTCGGTCATTCTTTTCTCCGATTGAAGTCAACTTGCTTCAACGGAAAAAAACAAAATCTCACAAACAAACTCACTCACGACAAGATGGATATTGTATGTATCATTTTTTTGAACCCAAAATGATGACCTCGAAGGAAGGAACACCAACTAACAAACTTCAATTGCTTCTCATCACCATCACCAATAGAACACATACAAGGCCGGTCTCAGCTACTTGAGATTTGCTGGATTCAACTCTTATTTTTTGAGAAAGTGTCTTGCTCAACAAAGATTCAGAAGAAAGCAAGGAAAGAAGAACAACATTTTCGACGATATTGTGATTGAAGACTACGAAAATGATGAGGCAATTCCTGATGAAGGTAAGCTTTTTTTACGTACTTTTTTTGTTCATCCAATGCGGCACGGTTTAGAACTAACAGGAGCTTTGAATCACAGATTATCCACAAAAGATTTCTCAATTGTAAATTATCATTGTTTTGGCGATGATGTTGCATTTTTTGGAATAAACTCACTTGTAAACATGTTCTGGGAAAAAAACAACTTTATTCATCCATTGCTTTATTTTCTTCTGAGTGCCAAGTACGATGCATAGGTATTTTTCTTCTCTGACAATGTTGGAATGTAGAAAGCTCTTGTGATCATGGGCGATTTTGTGTTGTCCAAGAATGGTTCCTGTGCTGCAATCTCCCATTCTTCCGTCTTGTCCACAAAATGTTCTTCCTTTTGATCTACCAGATCTAAATCCACCAGGTAATCACACTGATCTATGGTGACATATCTGTCCATTTCTTCCCTGTTTTCGTCATTCATTGTGGTGGGAATGCGCGAAGTGGCATCGGAGACGTGTGGAATCGCATTCTCGTACGGTTTGGGCAACAGACCTGAGAAATCACTCTTGAGGAAACGAAGACTGACATTGTCTCGAGGTAGGAAGAAGCTGCTGGGGAAGCGGTACCATTCCTTGCCTACACAAATCTGAATCGGTTTCGTTGCTGGTTCATGCTTCTCAATGTACTGTGACAGTTGAGCATAGACGGTCAGTGGAGCACCGTAGTTGGTAACCACGGCAATTGTGCGGGAAAGACCGAGTACGACCACTGCAGACAACACGAGGAACATGAGCACTCGTCCCAGTCCACTGCGCTTCATTGTTGGTTCTATCAGCGTGGTAATATCGATCGACTTCTTGTTCAATGGTTGTTGTTCTTGGGTGCAGATTTGCTTGTCTCCGAACCATAGGTACTCTACTGCTTGGATCAAGTACTCGAGAGCAATGGCAGCAGCGACGCAGCACAGGGGATACACAACAAATAAGAATCTTTCCTCCTTGTGTGGCAGAGTAGTGAAAAAGGTGAACCAAATGTGGAATGGTGAGACATAGATGAGGCATCTCAGATGTGTCATTCCATAGACTGGTGCGTTTCTCTTGGCTAACACACTGGATCGCAGCAATAAATAGTGAACAGCAACGATCAATGGCATCACCAAAGCCAGTACAAATACCAGATTAAAGTTCAAGAACATGTTCTTGAAATAAAAAGTCCACGATTCTACTCCATACAACTCTGATCCGCTGCCCTTATTGTACAAAACGAGATTCAGCGGTGTGATCAACAATCTCCTATAGAAGAATCGATCAACATATATTGTAAAGCCAAAGAGTACGACACACGTCTTGATTGCTCCCTTAATCGACTTCCACAGTCCATAGTAGATGAGTGTGTCAATTGCAACAGGTATTGCACAAACAAAACAAAATGGCCAACCGAGAATGACAGCTGCACCAGCCGTAGCAATGCACATGGAGTACTTGAACAATTGTTGAGCAGAGCTCTGTGGCACTGACAACCATGAACCATAGGTCAACGTCAAGAAATACATGGCAAACGTACTGGGCAAAAAACCAGCAACAGCATTGAACATGCCGCTTGAAAAGCAGAGAAACAACATCGTAATCCATCCAATTCTCTTACCGAACCGTTCCCAGACACCCTTCATCAACCAAGTTTGACATACGGCAGAAAACAGACCCAACAAGACACGAATCATATAAAACACGAGAATCTTGCTCTGTTGTTGTCCCGATAGCAAGCCTCCTGCTCCTCCAGTAGCAAAAACAACAAGTGAAGTAAGCTTTCCCAGAAATGCATGTATGCTCACATAGAGGTATGATCTCAGAGCATAAACAGGACTGTACTCCCATGTTTGAAACCCTGAACCATACAGTAACAAATGAGTGGGTTCCCAATAGTTGAACGTTTCATCACAATCAGAAATGGGGTTCAAATAAGCAGACAGGAAATTGACCAATGAGAAACCAAGGAAACAAAACTTGAGGAAGGAAAACTTGCTTGAAGAGGCAGTCGTGTCAACCTTTTGAATGGTCAGATCAGCAGATGGATTCTCATGATGAGATGTTTTGTTATTATTTGCCTGCTTAGCTGTGGTAGATGGCAATACTCTCTTGCGAGCTTCTGATGACGGTGAAGCTTTTACTCTCATTTTGTTCGTGATCTGTGAGTGAGTCGGATAAAAATCTTGTTCCTCGTGTTGGTTGAACAGCATTTCGTGCGCACGAAAAAACGATCGAATTATTTTTGGTGTTCTCACAACCCTTACTTACTTGCGAAAAAACGAAAGAACCAATCGCACCACACACACAAACAACAGCCAGTCACTTTGACGTCAAAGCTCAACAACACAGGGTATTTCCATCACATACTCTCTCTCTCCTCACTTCATGTCATTCGCTTCATTTTCTCACACAAAGCTCTCTTCTTCTTCTTCTTCTCTCTCTCTCTATATGTGTATATATCTAGTTCTTATAGCAAAAATCACTTCTCTCACTCACCTAATAATCTGACTGACCACCATTACCACCACCACCACCAGGCACATCATTGATCTCTACCACCATTGAACGTCAGTCATACGCACATATTTATTGAAAAACAACAACAACAAAAAACGATCACAAATTTTTTTTACGCAATTGTCGGAACAAACATGAACAATAACGATCATTCAGATTCTTCATCACCATCTACTACTGGTTCCTCTAATGCTACTACTGCTATTGGAGGTACATCATCTCAGCAACAACAACAACAACAACAACAGTTATTGGCTCATAAGAAGCGCGCGAGAGTCGATTATGAAAATGTGAATTTTGAGGACGCTGAAGACGAAGATGAAGAAGAAGATGATGACGATGATATTCATCACAGAAGACGCAGAGAGAAAACTGATGAAAAATCATTATTGCCATCAGCAGCAGCAGCAGCAACTGGATCATCATCAACACCATTATCATCAGCAACATCAACAACATTAAACGAGTCATCATTGTTGTTGAGTGGACAAGCATCATCATCTGATCATCATAATGAAAGAGTACAATCAGTGTTGAGTCCATCGAAAAAGGCAAAATTGGACAATTCTTCATCTTCTTTGATTGATCATTCTCATGCAGTAGTCGCAACAACAACAACAACAATGCAATCATCATCATCATCATCATCAAACGTTGATATGAACATTGATGATGAAGAAGACGATGATTTGTCAGTGAATGATGATGAGAGAGGAGGACATCGAGATTCATCGTCCTCTTCTTCTTCTTCATTTTCACAACAAAGGAAAACGGATGAAAAAGTGGCGCCAAGTCGAATTTTATTCCTTCGAAATTTACCGCCAAATTGTCAACAGTCGGAGATTGAAGCGGTGACTGGACCGTATGACTCATTGGAGATTGTTGTTCTCAAGGACAGTAAACAAGCATTTGTGGAGTTTAATGCAATTGAAAATGCAGATCGATTCTTGCAAGTCCACGGTTCATCGTTTCATTTGAGAGGAAGACAAGTGTATGTGACTTATTCTGGTAGACAGGAGATTAAGAGACCTGAGAAAGATGTATGTTGAGTTGTTTTTTTTAAGTGTGTGAGTCTCTTCTTTTTTTTAAGAGAGTGCGTGTGTGTAATTGTTGTGCAAAAGCATATACATGGTATTTTTGGTGGATGACTGACAATATTGTGTTTCGCTTTGATTGATTTTGTGTAGGAGAGACCAAATAATGTGCTGTTGGCCACTCTGTTCAATGTGATTTATTCGATAACAGTTGATGTGTTGCATCAAGTGTTTTCTCGGTATGGTGATGTGAACAAGATTGTTGTCTTCTCGAAAAACAGTATGTTTTCTCTTTTTATGTTTTCCATCTCATGTTCATATGTGGTTCGAATATGTATGTGATCTCATATGAAAGCTAATCACTTTACAATCTTTAGACAATACACAAGCTCTGATTCAGTTTGCAGATGTTCAAGCTGCCACAGCTGCCAAGGTTGCACTCGATGGACAAAACATTTACCCAAATTGTTGCAAATTGCGCATCGTGTACTCCAAAATGAAGGATTTGAACGTCAAGTTCAACAATGATCGAACCAGAGACTTTACCAATCCTAATTTGCCAAACGAGCCAGCATTCTCCAACAATGCACCTCCACCTAGCCGTAATGCCAGTTCTTCTGCGCCACCAGCTGGCAACTATCCTCACCACCAACCATTCTATCCAATGGCTCCCTATGCTGGTGCTAGTCATTACGCACCGTACAACACACAGCCACCAATGGGAGGTTATGGATCTGGTCCTGAAACGCCTGTTCTCTACGTTCGTGGCATCAACAATCAAGTGACATGCGATCACTTGTTTGTGTTGTTTGGAGTGTACGGTGACGTGGAGAGAGTCAAGATTCTGCCACCACCAAAGTCAGCTGCCATGATTGAATTCACAAATCCTTACGGATCAGGTGTTGCATTGCAATACTTGAGTCGTGGATGCCCACTGTACGGATCTACTCTATCTGTCTCTCGATCAAAGCACTACAATATCAACACACCAAGGTCCGACTCTGGCGAATTCTCCACCGATGGTCAATTCAAAGACTTCCATAACTCTCCTCTGCACAGATTCAAGAGAGCTGGATCAAAGAACTACAATCATATCTGTGCTCCATCAAAATCATTGCACGTGTCCAACATTCCTGGTTCTGCCACGGAAGACGACATTAGAAATTTGTTTGGACAGTATGGTGATGTGCAAGAAGTTCGATTCTTTGGCAACAAGACTGCACGAACCAACGATAATCAAGAGATTGAGAACAAGATGGCGATTGTTCAACTCGATAATTTGGATAATGCAATTCAAGCACTAGTTCAAGTGCATGGACACATGTTGAACGGCTTGGAGATCAAGGTGACATTCAGCGAGAAGAGAAGGAATGAAGCACCTCGAGGACCTCATGCCGGTCACTCGCACCCTGCTCAATCCTACCATCATCACGCAATGCCTCCGCAACAACCTCACGGATACCACTACCCGCCACCACACAGCTACCCACCAAGACAAAGCTCTGGTTATCATGACTCCAGAGACAGAAGACACTCTGGACCAAGATACAGGTAAATTGAAGTGACAGTAATATGATATTCCACAACCACAAATAAAAACAAACATGCAAAATCATAAGAATTCAACAGTGGTTTAATTTAGTCAGACTTGACAGTCTTCTTATTGTTGTTGGTAGAGTATCTTCCGATAAAGAAGCTGACAAACAAGTACAGATAACTGGCGTACATGACAGCTGCAGAGATCATGATTGCATTAGGGTTCTTGCACTCACAATTCTGTTCCTTGGCAAGGAATTGGTAGGCCCATGTTCCGTTCAAGAACAAACCGGCAAACATTTGAGAGATTTGGAGCATGGTCAATGGCTTGGCCCAAGTAGGTCTATAGCCCAACTCGGTCAAAAAGTAGTAATAGTACATGAACATGTGCACAGTTCCATTGATCAATCCGAACCAGTAACCAACAGTAAAGTTGTAGTAGGCAGCATACCAACTGAACAAGAGAACAGTGGTGTGATGATAATAGTGCAAGAATGGTACCTTTCTCTCAGGATTCTTAATAATCAAGAACAAAGTGTCCAAAAGCTCATAGTACTTGGAGTAGACAAAAATGAGGGCCCAAAAGTGCATTGGACTGTCAGCAAACAAAATGTGCTCAGTGTCGCAAATGCTCAACAACCAGTTCGCTCTCTTGGATGACCTGTAGACAAATGGAAGGGCAGCGCAAGCAATCATAGCTGCGCTCAACAAGCACAAAAACAAGTTGTGTGATGCCATCAAAAATTTCAAAAATCCAGAAACTGGCTTGCGTACGGATTTGGCGCCTTGAGGTCCGTCCGTTTTTTTTGGCGCCAAAAGTTTTGGCAGACCAAAAACCATGAGCAGGTAGAGGGCAACAGAGACCCATGGCAAAATGTGAGTGTACTCATTGAGGAGTTTGTTAAGAATGGTTGGTTTCGACAAGACTGAGTGATAAGTCTTGAATGCATCCGTTTGGAGCACATACTTGTCCAAGTGTGGCATCATGTTCGTGTCCACAAAGTCTAGGATTCTTGTTTGAATGTCTGACATGGTTAAAGTAACAATATCAACTTGTTTGTTGTTGTTGTTGTTTATTGGATTGAGAATGGGTAGTTGTTTGTTTGTGTGTGTGGAATGAGATTTTTGCTTCCAAGAGAAAAAAAAGTTTGCAAGCGTGCTGGGTGTGTGAAGAATTGGCGCAGAAACGTTTGACACTCAAAGTACCAACTGAAAAAATGTGCAAATCCCGACAGGATTAGCCGGAGTAATCGAAGGTGACATGCGCGAGTAGAGGGAGGTGGGTATGACACCAGGTGTGTTGTTTACAGTGCATAAGGTACGAGAGCCTGCTTCTCATTGCGACTTTCACTTGTTGGTTGTTCCAGTGAAAGGGCCACTCCTATGAACAGAGACATGCATTCATGCCCTTTTAGGTAAACGACATCTTCTATCCTTTTGGTTCAAACCAAAAGAGGGTGAAGTCGAGTATATTTTGGATGCGAATATGCGAGAGAAAAGTACGCCCAGGATATCAGAGATCTTGTCCAAGACGAGATTGAGACACAAGATTTCAGAACTGTGATGTTCCAATATTTGGCGGATTGCAATTTTGAGAAGAGTTTGTTCTTGGTGGAATCAGTCGATTGATCGTTCTGATATGCTCTGGTATCTGGGACACTGTTCTACCATATATGGGATCTTAGGCCTTGATAAGAGAGTGATGATGGTTCTCTTACTAGAGATCCATCATTTGAACTAAGTAAATTCTCTTTTATAATTGAAAGTGCGTGCAGCATTCATCCATCTTATTTTGTTCCTGTTGACGGCGAACCAGCTTGGTCAGGTGCAGCCTGAGTAGTAGCTCTCACAATGTAATGAGCACCAACACCACCCACAACAAGCACACAAATCATTTGTATGACAACAGACAAACCCAGCATAATCAACGCATTCATCTTGTTTGGTGTACGAACCATAAATGTCCTTCCAAGATTCAACGCACTCAACACACCAATGGTCAACCACACGAGAGCACACAAAATCTTGAATCCTTCCCATTGCAGCACACTCAAACAACCAACAATCAACAGTGGAAACATGCTGTATCCCACTGTGCTAAACACACTGACCAAGTTTGTGTCACGAACAGACAACATTCGACAAGCAACGTACATGACAAGACTAAACAATGTCCACACAATCAACACCGAGCTCAGAGCAAATGACATGACAGCACCAGGGAACGAATCAAATCGATTCACAGACAAGAACAAATCCATCAGAATGGCAAAGCTAAAAATAGTCATCAATGGTCCATACAAGTCAGGATTCATAAAAATGTCATTCATGGGCTGGAAGGGCTTGTACACTGTGGATACGATGCGAGACAAGATGATTTTTTCATCAATCGAAACAAAGTACTGAGAGAGAAAACCACCTACAATGGTACGAGTCGGTGTTCGAGATGACTTTTCTTGTTGATTATTTTGTTGTTGTTGTTGTTGATCATCAGAGGCAAATGCATTGGAAAAGGATTGAAATAGTGAGTTTTGAATATATGACGTGATCATTGAATTGGCAAAATGACCACCACCACTACTGTTGTTAGTGATATTGTTGGTGAAGAAACTAAAGATGGAAGAATCACTCGTATTGTTGTTGCTGTTGTTACTATTGTTGTTGGTATTATTATTATTATTGTTTGTGCCATTTTCATGAATGGTGATGGCAATGGCTGATTGTTCAGGTTCCAAGAATTGTTGTTGTGGTAGATCATCCAAAGCAGCATTGTTGTTGGCAAACCATTCATCTTCATCATCTTCCACTTTGGTTGTCAACAAGGGTTGATGCTGCTCCATCTTTGACTGGTTGTTGTTCTTTGATTGCCTTCTTGCGTTCTTCTTCATTTTCTTTGTTGTTTTTGATTTTTTGTTGGGAATGTGCGGCAGGTGATAATCTACGATTTATTGATGTGTTATTTTTTTTCCTTATTCTAACATGGTCATGATTTCTGACTGTGGACAACGTTGCTTATTATCTGAATGAGATTTGCTCGTCATTGTCAGACAAGTTGTCAAAGTGCAAATTTTTCAAGTTGTTCTCCTCTTCTTCACTGAGGTCACTCACAGAGAGCAACGAATCAGAGGAGGATACTCTTTGACTTTGTTGAGCGTAAGTAAAAGGGAAGGTAACTTGAGTCATCTGACTTGATTGCTCTGCTGCTTTGGATCTCTTCTTTGACCAAATTGGACTCTCTCCAAGTGGTCTCACGATCGAAACGCTGTCATTGTCAATATCTTTGAACGTTACCTTGGTGGCCTTCTTTGGTGGCAAGGGTGCACCAGTGTTGGGACCGCTTGAGTGATTGACAGCGGTATCATTGTTGTTTCTAGGCACTTGTGTGAAGGCGAGAGATCCGATTCTAGGTGCTCTCTGTGTGGCAATTCTTCTAGCCTCTTCAATGTCTCTATTGGCTGTTGGTGGAGGAAGTGGGACGCGCGAAAAGGTATGCTTTGGTTTGGCTGGTACAGAGGTGGTTGTTGGTTTGTCGGCAGGTGGTGCAGAATTCAATGCATCAGTACCCATTGGCTCATCAGATGGTGCGTTCTCAGCCATTGGTGGAGTGCTCTTAGGTTCCATTTCTTCGGACACGTTCGCAGTCTGAGTGAAAATGTTCAACTTGCGACGAGCAAATGTTAAAGAGCCTCTTGTCAATAGAGAGTTTATCTGCTCTCTGATATCATGATACTCTGACAACATGGCACGTGTGTCTTCCTCAATCACATGACACGCCTCCACATTAATCTTAAGTGTTTGGTTCATATGAGATTCTCTGGTCATGATTTGGGTCTTATATCTGTCAATCTCAGCGTTCATATCCGCAATCTTCTTGTGGAGTGAAGTGTTCTCACTTCGAACCTTGTCCATGTTTGCTTCCAAACTCTTACGAGTAACTTCAGCACCCTTCAATAATTTATCCTTGTCCAACAGATCGTTCTTGGCTTGGAGATACAAGTTTTGAATCTTTTGGAATTCATCGACTCTAATGTTGGATCTCTCACCCAAGCTTCTTTGAAGATCGCTGTTCTTCTGTTGCAACTTTCTCATTTGGTCCTGCAAACGCAAGTTCTCGCTCACCTTGTCATCATACAAACTCTCATATCTCAATTTTTCTTGTAAAATCTCATTAATTAGTGATTCATCAACCTGTTGTCCGGTAGAATGAGCTCTGTGTTTCAAATTTTGGTTCTCAGCTCGCAGCTTGTTAACTTCTGCAGTCAGTTCTTGCAACTTAGTGATAGTATTCGTATTGAAACTTTGAATCAAGTGCTCGAAGTTCATGGATGCTAAATCTTGAGAGGGTTGAGACGGAGTAGAATCCTGGGACGTGAGTCTAGGCTTTTTGGAGGCGCTTGCGTCCAACTCGGAACTCTTTCTCTTTAAATCTATCTTGGCACGTGGCAATGTACTCGAAGCGCTTTTGGGAGGAGCAGTTGACTCTTCCGCTTCTTCTGTTTGGTTCTCGGGAGAGTTTGCGACAACTTGAGCATTCTGTTCCTGGATGTGTAAGATTGAGTCTACATGTTGAGATTGAGTTGTATGTGCATCATCCTTCTCGCTACCCTCTTCCTCGAGAACTGTACTATCATGCATGACTTGCGTGAAAGGATATTCAGCATTCATCTCAGTAATCTCAGAATACATTGCCTCATCTTCAGAATCTGGTTGAGCCGTTAAAATGTGTGAAGCAATTTGTGTTTGTTCTTCAGCAGGAGGTGATGCCTGACGACTGAGAGCTTGCTGTGTTTGAGATTGAGTAATGGGTTGTGGCTCAGACACATCCTTGTTTGCACTACGACTGCTACCACTGGCACGAGCCACAACAGGTTGTTCTTCTTCTTCTTCTTGTTCTGAGTCACTATGTTCAACCAATTCAACACGCTTGTTCTTCTCCTGCTTCTTTTTCTTGTCCTTGATCTCCTTGCCCTTGTTTTTCTTCTTGGCGGCACTTGAGTCCTTGGATGCTTCAGTAGCAGCAGGCTTTGTGACAGCTTGTTGTTGGCGTTTTGGCAACTTGCTAGATGATGCCATTTCTTTCTGGGCGGCAGTAGTAGTAGGAGCAGTACTCTGTGCTTCTTGCTTCTTGTTCTTGCGGCTCGATGTCGCAGAAGAAGAAGCGATGGAGCTATCCACAGCTTTACCACTGGACACATGTCGACCGTGCCATCTAAATCCAAACACCTTTTGAGTGACCGTACCAATTGCAATGAGATCATTGTGCCTCAACTCAACAGACTTGTCATTCACCACCTTGTCATTAATGGTCAGAGAGCACTGTTCATTGTATCGAAAAATCAAATACTTGTCAGAATCACCAGGAGTAGTCACTTTGACAATCTTGACATGCTTTGGTTGAATCTCAGAATTGTTGTGGATCACAATTCGACAATCGCTTTGACTGTGAACAGTTAGTTGTTAGTGTTAGACAACACATGATGAAAAAGATCAACTCAATTATTGAACATGATCCAATCAGTTAAACACTTGAGATCAAGAATGTGATGAACACTTACCTTCCAATAATGGTTTCATCAGAGATGGGTAACATGCGAAAGATTTCATGCGACTTGTTGTAGAGAGCTAAACAAGCCTCTTTGATCCTTGTTTCGCCGCCGTGTGACATGTTTGTTTTTGTGAGTGTATCGATTGAAGAATATTATGCTTTGTTTCTTGTGTGCGACCAAAGAAAGAAAGAAGCTTTTCTCTCTGTGTTTCTCTGGGTGGTTCAGAATTCTAGAAAACTTTGGAAATCTATCGTGTCTAAGCAAACAAAGTGAAAATGGCGCCAAAACAATCCACAGTTGCCTTCTTGTTGTTGACTACGCTGCTGCTCATTTTGAGCATGTGCACTCATGCGACTCTGGTTGGAATTCAAAGACAACCAACAAAGCTTGCCACATTTGATCCGTTGACTGGAAAGTTTATCAATTCTGAAACAAGGCCTGAGCTCTCCGATGTCGTGTTCCCTCAGCAGCTGTCAAGCATGGATCTGACAAATGAAATTTTTTATTTGATTGGTCTGAATACAACCTCTCAAGCGCTGCAATTGATTGGATTGGATGTGAATACTGGTCATACGCTATCCTCAGTTGTCCTTCCTTTTGTTACAACGGTCTTTCTGGGTTTTGGAGAGACTTGCAACGTGGATCCTAGAAATGGCCACGTGTATGTGAGTGGAAAGCTCGCTCCAGCTACGAATAACACTCATACGGTGCTAAGAGTGATTCCAAAGACTGGAAAGCTTGATGTTTTGATACAGTTCGATGCGCTGGACATGCTCTCTGGTAGTGCGTCTGCTTTTGATCCTCAGAATGGTGTTCTGTGGTTGGAATTGGGTGCACGAAGCACGTTTCCATCCTTGTTCGGAATCGATGTTGATAGAGCAGTCATCAAGTTTGATGCTCTGTCAAACAAGTTTAAGATGCAGAGCATGTACTATGACCCGAAGACAGCATTGATGACTGGAATCGGTTTAATTGTGGGCAGTAACAACACATACTCTCGTACTCTGGTTACGTTGGATGGTGTGACTGGTGAAACGAATGCATATGGAACATTTGATGATTATGTCAAAATACTGGCCAATATGACACCGATTGACTATGTAAACCGAATTATTTATGCATTTATGTCGATCGATGAACCACAGGCTCCAATGGATTTTGTTGGGTATTCCTTCAATGGAAGAGAGCTGAAACAAGTATCGAAAGTCAATATTCCATCCGGTAAGACCCCAGCCAGTCTACAATATATACCTAACTAATACTGTAGGTATTGAAGATAAATATCAGAATTTATTTCATTCAATTCAACCATGGTAGGTGATCGAGATCACAATTACCTCCGCTGATCACTAAACCAATCCTAGACAATGACATTTGTCTCAATTCAGGATGAAATAGAGCCGCTGCTACAACTGTGGCACTTGATGGCTCAATCACAATCTTCATTCTCTCAAAAACGAGTTTCATAGCTCTTGTCACTTCTTCGTCTGACACTGAGAAAATTTGGTCAACATTTTGATTGATATATTGCCATGTTCTTGGCTTCAGATTGGTCTTGAGTCCGTCACAGATTGTCTGTGGTGGTTGCTCATTCTCCACGATGCATCCCTTTTGCATGGATCGTTGTGCATCATTGGCCTTCTCAGGTTCCACTCCAAATATCTTTACACCATCTCCAAGCAGTCCTCTAGATGCAATTGAAACTCCAGACATTAGCCCTCCACCACCAACAGGACAGATAATAGCATCGAACGTGGCTTCTGGATCCCCTGTTTCTTCTCTCAATTGCTCCAGCATCTCTAACAATACAGTTCCCTGACCTGCTATCACATGGTCATTATCATATGGGTGAATAAAGTGAGCCCCAGTCTCCTGTATCACACGCTCACAAGTCTCTTCTCTCGACTGCTGACTATTCCCCGACAAATACACTTTGGCGCCATAAGTCAACTCAACAGCATTGCGCTTTACAATTGGTGCATTTTCAGGCATGATAATGTGTGCGTTCAACTGAAACATTTTGGCGGCCAAAGCAAGCGCTTGCGCATGATTTCCACTGCTATGAGTACAAACGTGTCGACATTCACCACCAGTGCTATGACTCTGCTGAGGAGGAGACTTCAACAACTGGAGAACAGCATTGGTGGCTCCTCTAATCTTGAAAGCTCCAATCTTGTTGAAATTCTCACACTTCAAATACAGTTGCTTCTTGTTATTCTTCAATTGACTGTCACCTTCTTCAGCATCAGCATCGACGGTCATGTCATTCAAACAATGGCTAGTGAGCAATGGAGTCCGGTGAACATGTGGCTTGATTCTCTCATGTGCTTCCTTGATGTTCTCCAGCGTGACTATGGTGGAAACTTGTGTCATCGTTTTTTTGCCTTGGTTTTTGTGTTTGACGGAGATCGAGTTTGCTGCTGCAAAGGGTATACTTTATTTCGACGTTCTCAGTTTAGAGTTGTTGCTTGAGGAAGGAACGAACTGTTTCGAACAGCAAGTCAGGTTTTTCGAGAGTCATCCAATGACTGGAGTCAATGATGACGTATCGGCTGTGTTTCTTGATGGATGGAGCCACCATTTGCTCAAATGTTTGTCTTGCGAGTTCCTTTTCCACATAATGGTCTCTCTCTGGATAAATGATGAGAGTAGGGACTGCAACCTGGATGTTTGACTCTTTTGGCTTTGGATTCATCACAACGTTCAGAACATAGTCTCTGTAGTAATTGATTGGATAAAGCAAGTTTGAGTTGCCATTCTCATCTCTGTAGGAAGATAGGAAACGTTCAGCCAACTTTCGAGAGAAGAATCCCTTTCTGCCCAAGTCATCGAATCGTGCCACATTAAACAACAGTGCAAAATCGTTCCTTGAGATGGCTCCCTCTGCAATTCCCTTCAATTGCAAGAAGAAAACGTACCAACTCTTTGCAACTTGTCTCAGTTCAGCCTGGGTATTTGCCTTCTCCAAATTAAAGTACAAAATCGAGTTAATAAACATCTCCAAGTGCTGTGGATACTGTTGACTGAATTGCCATGCGACAATACCACCCCAATCCACTCCAAACACTGTTGCCTTCTGCTTGCCTGCATGCTCCGTAATCAACAATTGAACATCTGTTGCCAGAATTTCCATCGAATAAGAGGCTCTACCCTGAGGTTTCGAGCTCTGGTTATAACCACGCATATCTGGTGCAATCACATGATATCCCTCATCGATAAAACGATCAATGAGGTGACCCCACGTAATGAGAGCAGTCTCTGGGAATCCATGCAACAACATCAATAGCTTTTCATGTTGTTTTCCACCTTCAATCACATTGAGATGAATTCCATTGGAGAGAGACACGTTTAGGAACTGTGCTTGCACTGGAATGTGCACATCGAGAGTCTTGTTGGGCCAGTTACGAGCCAATTGGTCCACATGAGGATGTGGATAGACATAAATAAGTATCACAATCAAGGCAAGAGTGCTAAAGAGCAACAGAATCGATCTGACAATAAAGTTGCACAGATGAGAGAAAACATTGACAATCATCATCACGAGACGAGAGAAAAACCAAAAGCGAGAGTTGTTTTCACAACGGAGAGTGCGAAATTGCTTGTCGGATGTTTTCTTTTTATGTGAAAACCAACAAGGGGCGAAGGAGAAATCTTCATGAAGCGTGAATTTTTTGTAATGTGCAGAGGATCCCAACAATGACATTGTTAAGGCATGACAGAGACTGTTTTGATCAGAGTGTACTCTTGTGCATGGCATCGAAGGTTAACGTATATACGATAGGGCAGTGTCAAGCCCAATACAGTGAACAGCCAGAACCAGCCATAGCCGAACAGAGGAGCAGTCTGTGCGGCATCAATATCAGCCATTACTCTGTGCCTATATCCATCAATACAGTACTCATCACTGTAAGAAATATGAGTGTCTCTGTATCGGTTGTCAATAACGATTCGGGCCTTAGCATTCTCCACAGCTAATCGTGTAATATCATCGCCCAGCATGATTGCCTTGTACAGGTACAACTTGATGTACTTTTTCATAGTGTTCTTATCAAGGCCAAATGGCAGTGAAGCATCAGTCATTTTGGTAAATGCAAGAGTTCGAGTCTCTCTGTATGTGACCACTTTTACCTGATAGGTCTCAACTCTGGTGTGAGTTCTGCCCTGAGAATCGGTGTACGTCACATATCTCGTACGAGTTTCCCAATGATAACACTCGACATGCATGGCCAAATAGGGAAATCTGGCTCTCATGTCTTCAATGTACTGGTAAACCTGAATATCTTCACCCTTCATTCTCAAGAACTGAAGAGTTCCACACCTTAAACTATTCGTGTAATAGTATGCAACACTCATCAATAGTAAGAAACCACCGAGAAATGTTCCAACGTAGGCATAATTCCTCTGCTTTCGATTGAGTTTTGTCTTGCTTTTCTTGTCCCACTCGATCAGTATCATGATAAATGCAGAGAAAAAGATAGGAGTCAAAATGAGAACCATAATGGATGGCATGTATGATCCAAGCTTGAGTACTCTCCATCGACCCACTGATCTCTTCTTAGTTGGAGGAGTCGAGGAGTCTTTGTTTGGTAAGAGGTCGACATTATCAGGGAATTGCAACACGGTTGTGTTGGTCAAATCAACCTCTACTTGATTAGTCACAGTAGCAACCTCTTGCATCTTCATTGGTTCTTCCTTCTTGAGGACAGGATCTTGATATTGTGGCTGTTGCTGTTGTTGGACTTGGGATTCATACAGCGGTTGCTCATTAGTCAGACCATAGGCTGGCATCTCACTACTGGTGAGAGGATAAACGTTCGTCTGTTCATGGAGCTGAACGTGCTCAACTACTTCAGTGCTTTCTTGCAAGGAAATAGTATGGTACTCCACAGCACCTGTACCAAGACCGTTATTGCTATTGAAATCTTGAGGTGGCTGTTGGAGAGCATCAGGATAAGTACTATGATAGTCCATATTCAAATGAACATCACCGTGTGTCGAAAATGTTTCATTGTCATAGCTTGGCGGAGCTCCGTAAGTCAATACTTCACTCTGACCATAGTTCGTAGAGACGAATTCATTACTTTTATCTTCCATATCACTTGTTGGCAACAATTGTGTGTTTGATTTTGTTTGGGATAACAGAAGAGAAGAACATCCGAAGATAAAGGGATGGTGTGTCGCTGGGAACTGTTCCCTCGAGCAGAGTTCTTCCATGAGTGTTGTCTCACCTTTTCTTTTTTAGAACCATTTGCGGTAGTTTTTGGGAAGTTTTAACCAAACCGGAACGAGTGACATTCGACAGGGGAGTGAGAGATGATCCCTCTCCCATCCTCCCACTAGACCAGAAAAGAGAAGTGCTCAAGAAGAGAACCAAGTGCGAATAAATAATTTATGTGTATGGGTTCTTCACACATCATGGCTCACTAAAGAATAGAGAACCATCGTTTGGACCTCGGTATCCCACAAGCAACAGCAATGCGTCCACCAACGTCCAGATACCCAATCCTCCAAACGAGAACAGCTTAAAGAATCCATATCCTACATCACCCAGATAGAACCGATCTGCACCAAATCCTCCGAGAAACACACTATACAATACTGCACTTGTCCATCTGTAGCCCGTTGTAAAGTTACAAGTTTTCGACTTTATAAATGTGCGCTGACCCAAACACAACACATGGTCATGCACTTGACAAACTGACAAGTAAGCTTTTGTTCCACTCTGAGTGCACTGCTTCTTGTAGTACGGTTCCACAGGAGAACAAGTATAGTGCTCATTCTCCTTCAATTGCCAACAATAATGACATTGATAGCTTTTTGTGAACGTTTGATTGCCCAAGCACTCAAAATTCAAGTAATTCGTTCCATTGTTATTACTACTACTACCACTACTCCTGTTAAAAGACTCATGAATCACTTGACACTGTGCTTCATAGGTCATACCCATGATGCATTGTTGATCCAACGTACAATTCAAATAATCAACCGACAATTCATGACAACTCGTTTGATTCAACGTTTGCATCGTCAATTCCCGTTCCGTCATCATTGTTTCGTTCAGAGTTTTCTTGTCATGCTTCTTATTCACATCTTCTTCCACTACGACAACCAACACTGTATCATCTTGAATCAATGACATGTTCTGTTCAACTGCAAGGTTCATCATCGTCATTGTAGTCGTCATTGTTTTCATGATATGATGAACATGATGACTATGACTACTACTTCCCATATCCATATATGCTCGATCGTCCTCCTCCTCCTTCTCATCATCCACATGGTTGTTTTTCTTCTTCTTCTTTTGTAATGATAATGATTGATAATGTCGCCTTAACATGTCCTCCTGTGATTCCATACTATTATGATGACGACTACTGTAGTCATCATTGTCCATTACGAGATAATTTTCAATGGGTGATGATGATGATGACACAGGAGATGCAGAAACGACAATTGAAAAAGTACATGTGACGAGCAACGTGACTACAATCAACCACACAATTATTGAGGAGTAGGTTGCTGTCCTAGATTTGTTGTTGTTTATTGTTGTTGTGGTTGATTTGCTTCGTTTCATTGTGTTTGTTTGATTTTTGGTTTTTTGTTTGGCTAAAGTGGCAAGTTCCGTGGGGAGCTCAACTACAACTTGTTCTGGCAAAAAAATTGTCAATGTCTTTCAACCTTAGAATCCCGCTTGTTCTTCGGAACGTATTTTGTTCACATTGGTTTTCGTGTATGTGTCTGATGATGATGTTGGAATGGGATTCTTGGTGATGAGTTTGTACTGAGGTGTTGTGGCGTGAGGAGTGGTCGTAACGAAAACAGCATTCTCCACTCGAGCTGACGAAGAGAGAACATCAGTGGGTGCACGCCTAAACGCTTCTCTGCTTCGGTTCAGAGGATTGATGACCCGGTTGGGTCGAGAAGTTTGAGGTAGGAAACCAGTGGAAGGTGTCGTTTGTTGTGTGGCATTCTCATTCATTTGTTCGACCTTTTGTCGATTGAGATCCTGAACCAGTGATCTACCTCCTCGAACATGCATCTCAAAATTGTCCATATTCTCAATAATCTTCTTCATGACTTCCTTCTTTTCTCTCTTCAGGTCTTTGAGGTACTCCAACGGCGTTCGAAAATGCTCACCATACTTTGCCAAGCATTCTCGTATATGAACAATGTCCTTGTTTATCTCAATGAGTTCCTCCTCCAGAATGTTCCAGTGACTTTGGAGACTGTAGAGTATTGAAACGAGCTCAGATTGAGTCGCGTTCATGTACTCTTGCGTTGTGGCCATTGGTAATCTTTAAAGATCCTTTTATTTCGAGCTGTAGCCGCGGCCATCGAGAAATAAAACGAATGGTCGTTGCAGGGATCGAACCTGCGACCAATGGCTTATTAGACCAACGCTCTACCGACTGAGCTAAACGACCTTCTATTTTTAGAATTTCGGTTTTAGGACGAACTTGAAAAAATTGGTGAAACACAAAAAACGCCGATGAAAAAACGAACACACCTCTGTTGTTCGTGAGTATGAGAATCCACGCTATGCTGTGTGGACCACAGCACCAAGAGGAACTGCTCCAAGCAGCCAGGAGGTCATCATCACTGGAAAGTGCGATGACTCTCCAAAAGCTGCCTTGGCCAAGAAGATTGGCTTGGATTTTGGTGATTTGCTCACCAGGGTCCAAGTCATCAAGAAGGGCCCCAAGAGGTTTGTTGCTTGGGTAACTGTTGTTGATGACAACATTTATCCATTTGTTGAATCCTTCAACCGCAACAAGAAGATGAGTGGCTGCAAGGCAGCACTCAAGCACAACGTTGATTGTGCCAAAGAAGGTCGTCCTCCACGGAGTCAAAGGTAAGACGTAGGACGACATCAAGGCCATGCTCGGGAAAACAAAGGTCAAGAATGTGCTCAAGAAGCACAACACTGCCTTTGTTGAGATGGAGTCTGAAACGTATGCCGAAGCTTTCTTCCACGCCCACGTGCTCCTGTCAGCAAGAGGCTGACCAAGATGTACCAAGGTGGACGACCTGCGCCACCAAGTCAGTGTGTTAAAAGAAATGGCTTCCGGCAACCGGATTACCAGAGGAAAACAAAATCACTGTAGTTAAAGCCAAAAAGTATTTCTAGTCTAAAGCTATTCTGGACAAGGTAATGGCCAACTCATGTGTCCTATAATCGAGCTCCTCCTTCTTGCCTCTCCTGGAGACATCTATCAGTGAAAGACTACAGCACAGACTAAGGAGTGTCACACTAATCTGTGCTGTCATACATCAATATCATACATCACTTGTCAGTGCCTGACATGACAGATGACTTGGGTCCCAAGACGCTTGTCGTGTCGCGCAGTTATAACATATATCGCTGAAAGTAAAATTAATATTATGGGTACAAAGTTTTACATTAATATTTCCAAAAAACAATGACAACTCACAAGCTCCCTCAAGCAACTGCTGCACGCCGAAAACATGTCAGTCATGAAAATTAACAGATCCGTCAATCCACTGTCAGATTGTTATATTTCAACCAATAGCTGCCGTCTTTCTCAAACGGTTTTCTACTGGAAGTAGCTTGCAGATCTGTTATTTTGACATAGTATTGATCCCTTCTATCCTTCTCAAACTTTAGGATAACGCCTCTCCCAATTTGCTTATTAGCATATTTGATAGAAACTGTACTATTAACTGCATGTGTAGATTGCTTATCAGAATCGCCAGATCCAGAGGATGAACCCGATATTGACTTATTGACACATTTAGTCGCTCGATTCTTCATAGGAACACTTCCTTCAGTAAATTCGCTTTTGCCAGCAGCTATTGATCTGTTCGCAGCATCTCTTTCTTTGTTGGTCTTCAGATGCGGACTGCAAAGCTTACCTTCTGGCCTGCATTCAAAATATCCAATACAACAATCAGCACAATAATCACAAAGCTTGGATTTAGCTACAGAGTCGCATCCATGGCGCTTACACATCTTTCCCGCAATAGTGATCTCCTTCTCTACAAGCATTGGACGTGATGGTAAATACACTGGTGATCCAATATCACCTGTGAAATTCAATAATATCCCAGATCCAACTTGCACAAACCTATCTGCATACTCTGGATCCTTCTTCATCTGAGATATCTTGGCATCAATCATATCCTTGTACTTGGAGTTGAGAAATGTCTGAGTCAATAGTATATTGCAGATTTGCATCTCATCAAGTAACTTTTTGATTCTACTATTCGATTTCCTTCTCTTCTGAGATGGATGAATCATATAGTAGTGATCCATCTTGTTTCTCTTGATAAAACATGCGATCTCTGCTTCTAGCTTTCGGTGACAAGATGTTCTCATAAACACCTTAAGCTCTGCAAAACACTCTTCAAACATGTCACCATTCACAGCTGCAAATGCTATTTTCTCAAACAAATTTGGCATATGTATCCCGATGTCATGCAAATAATTCGTCATAATCTTTGCTCCATATCTATCTGTGCACAGAACAAATAGCAGAAAAGTTACCATATGAAATCTGTACTGCTCTTTCTTTGTTCTCTTTTCTTCTGACATAGAACATAGTCTGATTAGCCATTGCATTAATAACAAGATCCACATTAAATTCCCAACTGACTCTTGCACTGCAAATTGTGGATTGGTGGATGTAGATTGGTTAGCATCACTCGATTGCTGAGATGGATTGATTCTCTCCGGAGTACTCTCACTCATGATCACATCATCCTCGTCACTCGTATGTAACAATGAATTACTCTGTGATACTTCTGTAATTGTGGCTGGTATATCAATGGTCTTGGAGACAATTTCAAGTACGTATTTATCATCTATATCCATTTGAGATCGAGTATTATGCTCTTCAAGTGCTTTCTGAAATGCTTCAGAGGGCTGAGGAGCTTGCGTAGTATTTGTATCAACAGGTCCTGTCTCAATCTGCTTCTGTCCAAAATAGATCTCAAATGATCGGAGTATAGACTCTCTTTTATCACTATGATTCATATCTGATCTTGCCAGACCTAACAATTCAAATGTTCGATCAGTAACCATCACCTTGTTGCCTCCCTGCTCCATACAGAATAGATTGTACAATCTGTCGTTGAGACCTGCAATAGCGTGCGGAGCATCGCTGAACAGTATAAGGTCCAAAGTCTTTCAATGTTAAATTTGCTCTGTTGCAGTGGATATATACAAGTATATACAATACATCAAGCAAGCGTTCATCATTATCCACTTCAGACAATTTCGATATAACTGTAGCTAGCTCTAATTTGTGCTCAACTTCATTCATGATGCAGGTGATCTCTGTTTCATCCACAGAAATATCAAGTGACTTATTGTCTTGTCTATACTTCTGAATTGCTGTGGTAGCAAGGTGCTGCTTCCCCAACGCAACAGATACTCCGAGTACTTGTGGCGTCAAGCCGTTGAAAAACTGTCTATGACACTCTGGTAAAAGTGACAGTAAATCCATCTGGATGCGTCCACTTAAAGGTACTCAAGTTAATCATATCTTGAACGAGTACTGCGCATAATGATGTAATAATAATAGTTGTCTCGCTCTCCCAGGTCATACCTACTGAAATAGGACTTCTTATAACAGCTTTCTGTTTATCATCTGTCTTCATATATCTAGGATCTGCTATCAGCTGCATGCAAGTATCACTTCTGCCGCTCTTATCAACTTTGGACCCATCCAACCATGTAGTCATATCCAAAAATATAGTTGATCCCTTCTCAATATCAAGCCATAGATCGCGTTCATACATTCTATACATACGAATAGCGGATGCTACACGTTTATCTATATGCCTGACTAACACTGAGCGTCCTGTTGCATTAGGTTGTTCCACCAGATTTCCAACATAGGAGTACCTTCTGTCACATGCTAAAGTAAATAGATCTAGCTTCTGGTCGCCCCAATAGACAAAGAGTCTTCCCTCCTCTTCCTTCACTACTGATGGTAGATCATCAAGACTTTCTTGACCTACAATATAACATCTAGATTGTGCATTGATCTCCAGAGAATCACTGAGTTTGAATATCTTATGCTTCTCTCCGTATCTATCTACCAGCTGAGCTCTTGTCGATCTTAGTCTGATGTTGCTTGTCACTGACGTCTCAGCTCTGAAGATACATAATTCCTTAATAACGTTACCAGCAGCGGTACCAGAAAAAACGTCTGACAGATTTGCTGTGTTTACGTCACTTTGTCTTTTACACCATTCATGTAGTTCTCTAGCAACAGCAGTCAACTTTTTCTTCTCAATTACACTCTTATACCCACCATGTGACTCGATTAGAGACAGTAGTTTCTCCTGCAACGGAATATTATCAAGTAGAGACTGTATCTTATCAGATCTCTCAAGAGTAATCTGTGAACCATACCAGTACTTATGCAGAGACTCCTTTGTCTCTTCAACATGTTTCTTTAACTCTTCTTCATCCATATTCACTTTTTCTGTATGTGTGTATGTAATCAGATGAATCAACCTGTTGAATGCTGCACCAGTCATCAGTGATGCTGCTAGATCAGATACCGACTCCAGATGTTGCTTAATCAGATTAATTCCATCTACGACGCCTTCATGGTACGACTTTCTATTCATGGCGTCTAAAGCATTCTTGCAGATATCTGTTTCAAGAATAATTCTGTCAATATTTTTGCACTTGGTGTACTTCTGCAGTGCTATTAAATAATCGTTAATTCTGCTCCGTCGTAATTGAGTATTATCGATTTGACCTAGATAATTCCTGTTCTGATTCTTATAAGATGTGTTAACAACAATTTTGTTCAGATCACTCGTAATAAGTGGAATATCTTTCAAAGCAACGGTTGTGCCAGACGATGCATTACGAGCACCAGTAGTGATACTCTGTGCACTAACAGATGCTGCTGTATTACTCGTAGTAGTGTTTTGCAATGTAGCAGGCGTCTGAGGCACTGTCATACTATTATTCTGGACATTGCTTTGAGATTGCTGATTCAATACATTGCTCTGAGTGTCAATCCGATTATTTACTACGTCACACTTGTCTAAATGCTTCGCTCGGTGCTGGTAGGCAAACCATGTACCGCAAATGCATAATTCGTATAATTTTCCAATCTTCTCAGGTATTGGAGTAGCGTCAATGCATTCCTTGCACTTTATGTCTTTCAACATATTCTCTAATCCTTTCTTCTCATAGAAGAAGTGATTTATTGTACCGTTGCATTTGTATTTGGGTTGTCGAGTGTGTCCGTTCTCAGCTCTCGGTGTTTCGCTCCTCTCCCTTTGCTTTCTTTTTGATTACAAATTAAAAAAATGGACGCTGAAGGTTCAAGATACTTCCAAACAAGGGTTGGACGCTGGACGCCACAATTATAACACACTTGAGAAATCTGCAAGGAAGAGAGAAAGTTCAGGGCAACACCAAATTTGTGATCTCTGGAACTGAGAGTGATAATGATCCAGATTATATTTTAATTTATCTATCCAAGCAGAATGCGCACCAGTATTTGCAATGCTCCGGAATCTGAGATGCTGCAAACAGTAAACTTCAACTTTGTCTAGTAGGATTCAGAGTATTTGTCGAATTCTGTGGGATTCATGCTGGGGAGTCAACCAGCATACATATCTCTTACAACTTCATGCAAATTATACTCAGAAATGTGCTGAAAATTGGCCGAAGGACATACGTGTCCACAAGACCATTCATAGTGAAGGAATTCGCCAATATATAATTACTTAACAATTACTATCAAAATACAATCATTTATTCATAAACACACATTTTCTCAAAAGTAATTTGTTGATTATTGTGTCTTACATCCAATAATTTACGATGAAAGCGATAGGCACATTCAGTATCCATAATACCTTCTCCAGCAGGTTTGTGGGAATAAAATGCTTCTAATAATACCTACCGGTAAATTCGATCAGTCCTTCATCAATGGAGATAAACTTACCGGGACTGAAGTAATGGCTAAACCTTTGGTTCAAGTAGACCTCGCCAATCATTTTGGCTATCTCAAAGCTTTGTCGTGTGTGCCGCCAGTTTCTTCTCCGAGTCCATTCCTCTCTTGGTGGGAGCCGCGGTGTGTGAAATCTTTCCAGTCTTGTTGAATTCATCCACAAACTCATATATTTTGTCTCCTTTGACATTTACCTATGCAATGAAATGACACATTCTGATCACTCATTAAGAGTATTTCATATCGATTGATCGAGCAATTGCTGGACCTGTCCCTGTCTTTGATGACTGCTTCCAGCAAATTCAGGTTACAACATTATTCGTTGTTGAGCTCCCAAAATCGTTCCGATGACATCCCAATTCGTTTCAGATAGACGTTTCCATAGAGTTCAGAGTTGTTATCAAAGTGGAGATGTATTGTTGGTCTGACAATAAGAGACATTGATAGGTTATGAGCAGAATAAGTTGATAGTTGCCCTTGTGGCAGCACTGATAGGAATTTTAAGAATTCGGAAACAAAACGCAGAGAGGAAAAAACGAATGGTCGTTGCAGGGATCGAACCTGCGACCAATGGCTTATTAGACCAACGCTCTACCGACTGAGCTAAACGACCTTCTATTTAGATTTTCCATTTTGGACGAACTTGATGGCGGCACTCGTCCTCGAAAACGAAAAAACGAACACACCTCTGTTGTTCGTGAGTATGAGAATCCACGCTTTGCTGGGTGGTGGTTAGTAGCCAACAATCGCAGTAAACATTCAGCCACTGTTGCTCTGTGATCTATATCTACTTTTTTTAACAAGACTTGGACTAACCAAATGAAAACGACATCTGAGATGTAGTGATTTTAAAGCATTGATCTGACTCTTTTCTTCGTCGACAGAGAAATGTGGTTGTTTGTACTGTAGTATCTTCTAGGTGTTGTCACTTGCGATCAAATAACGGAGAACTATTCCTCTGAAATCGTTTTGGTAACAGTAGTATACAGGTTGATAGGAACCTTTTGATCTGCCAGTTTGTACACTCCATCGTGACCAATAATTTCAAATAATGATGTGCGTACTCAATTAAGTTCTTAGATAGTAGCAAAACTGAGAAATTGTGCATGATTCTTATTTATTATTTCCAGATCTCTGTCCTCCTTTTCCATAATTTGAACGCCTCGAAATGATTGGGATGAAGCAACCTCTTACGATACTGATGGTCAAAAAAATTCTGCAACTTTTTTTAGATACATCTAGAGAATTAGCTCTACAACTGGTGGTGCTTCTGTACTTCTGTTTTTGCTCTTTTCAATAGGTCTGAGTTGTTTTATCAATGATATATAATGGCAATTTCCTTCTGGCAGAATCTGGCAAAGCATCACGACATCTGGAAATTGTTTTGTGACACGGTATGATTATAAGACGATATCATTACATTCTCAGTTATCTGAAGATGACATCAGATCCCACATTCGAAATTGTTTGACATATCTTTCAATTGCAGACACTTGTGATAATACTGTCGATGATCAGAATCAAGATCGTGATGTGGTTATTAATTTGAAACGAATCATTGCATGTGGAGATGGCATGGAACGTTCCAGTTTTCGGGTTGTGTCCAATGTATAGTGATGGATCTATTAGCTTATCAATCTACTTTCTGGAGTAGTCGTTCGACACTGATATTTTGATGTTCAGATACTACCAAGATGAACATTCAATATACTGGATACAGTGTTCAGAAAATACTGATACTGAAAGGATTATTATGATAGATCTCTGTTCTTAGAAGTATCTGGATATTCTACAGAACAAGTTCAAAGGATTCCCAGGATTTTATAGGTTTATGGATATGATGCATTGCGTATAGCACAAAAAGCAGCAGATTCTAAAACTGAAGCTTGCAGCTTCCTTTGCCAGTGCTTTATTAACAGTTAATAAGATCAAATATCTGGGAGCGTCCAGATATTATATTTACCTCTGACCCCCTCCTGTCTGTTTTGAATAACACATTTTCCTGTAAATTCGAACGTTACATTAATTCTCCTACTAGTGATTGGGATCAAGAGATCCCCTATGAATAAATATTTGAATGAATTTCTCAGACCTAAGGGGCCGTAAGAAATAATATCTGGACGCTCCCTCTCACTAAGAATTTCAGAGGACCATATGGACTAACAGATTAAATCTATTTATCTCTGCAGTTTAATTACGATGCAGCACTGTATTTGGATAACTATCTGATCATGCGAAAATTCAGTCCAGGTCAATAGGACAAAGTAAGTGACAGAGTGTTTCTGCATCCGGAAAGCAAGCATCGTATGGCTTAAAAAGAGATCGATTTATACAGATTTTGTACACAAACATGTGTCTGTAGCTGATGAGAACATCCTTAAGTTATTGCACAGTATACTAAGAGAAATGCAGGTACCGGATCCAACTATGACAAGATCAGAACTTCTCAGTATGCACGACAAGTAACTTGTCGATATCTTCAGGGAATGACATCAACTGCCTGAGTTGCAATCTCTCTCTGTCCCAACCGAATGATGTCAAGAAGCTGTTTAAGATTTGAATTTGTGTGCGGTTTGGTTTAGGCAAACAAGTACTGCAAGCAACCAATTGGGTGTATTAAAAAAAACTCATTTCAAAAGCAAACGGCAGGTGATTGGAATTCTTCTCGTGGTACCTTGAGGTCTCTATAAACGTGCTTCGATTGAAGAAGATGTGTCACCAATAAAGGAGTCGGATATTCAACTGTGAAACAAAATGACACCTTAAGATTGGGCTTCCAATTGCCGATAGCCAATCTCTTCCTAATCATCAACTCCTTGCATCCGTGTAAGAAGGAGCTGTGTATTGGCAGGAGAGTATCGCATCCAGTTAGTCCGCGGTAATATCTTCTCCATGGAATTTCATCAGCAATGGTCATGCATCGTGTATCTGTCTGGCTGAAAGCAAGTAGGTCTTTGACCGGTAAAAAATCGAGGATATGCCCCATTAGATCATCACTCAAGGATTCAAAGCTGTTTTCAATGTCCGTGTCGTGAATAGTCGTTGTTGTCGCCACGACACATTCAGCATCATATCGAGTAGCTAGATCCTCCTCCATCATTTGCTCGTATCTGCTCTTTGTAAACTTATCGAGATCCAGTCGGATTGCAATTACTTTCATATCCTGCAAAGGGGAATTAATCTTTCTTCGATTATAAGTATACTCCACATACTCCAAAAAGTATTTCATCGTAAGGACAGATTGAACGTTAAAGGGAACATCACACAGCATGTATCGAAAATCACCCATGGCAACCTCTGCATCCCCACTCCTCATCAATACTTGGTCAGTTCCTGCCATGAGATACTCCACACTGTCCTTGAAGTACTCTCGGTCCACGTGGAGCATCGCTGGAGAAAATTCCTTGTAATCCATGGAAGCAACAACAATGGCTCTCCTCTTGGATTCATCATTGGACGACTCAAACGTGTTGAAATCGATCATGCTTTGAACCAGGGGTACAACCGAGGGATCACACAGCACAATAATCGTAGGCATCTTGTTCTTCACATTGACCAAAAAATTGTTCGACATCTTGTGAACTGTGAAGTGCAGAGTATTGTCGAAGGGATCCCTCTTGACAAAGCCATAAGAAACGATATTGTACAACCTCCTTAACATATTTTTTTGACTGTTGCAATGCGTGAGGATAACCAACTGTTCAATTGTGCTGTTTTTTCTTCATGTTCGAACATGGAGAACAGGAAGCTTCCAGCGCTGGACTGAATTGGCAAATCGGTCGTACCCTCGCATAAGTTTTTGTCGGGAACCAGGTCATCATATAAATAGAACAACGGTCGGGCGATTGTACATTGTAATGAGTCACTTTTTTGAAAGAATACAACTGATCACGCACAAACAAAAGGTACCTAAATATTGCGAGAAACCACTCATCAAATCAAACTCATTCGCACACCATGTCTACACGAGGCTATTCTGGCAAAGACTCACCAAGAAAACGCACCCGAAGTATCCCGATTGAAGAAATACCAAGCGACACTGAAGACTCTGTCGGCAGTGAGAGTAGCTATGGTTTCATGGATGAAGATGAAGAATCCGCTACTCAGTTCCAACTCGGAATTCTCATGAGTTACGATCCAGTGATCGAGGAACCCAGGGAAGACATTGAGCAATTGATCATTATTGAAGAGAGTGAAAACACACCCATGCACATTATTGTTCGAAACGTTGAATACATGGATAATGACACAAGAGGTAACGATGATTTCTATGATAGTCGCGGCGATAGAGAAGGATCGTTCAATTCTTTTGTTGCTAATCCTTTCACATCCTACTTTGAAGACTTTGACAGCATATTTACGGACTTCAATCGAATGAGCCGTAACATGAACATAATGCGAGAGAGAATGAGACAGAACTTTGAGCGATTCGGAGGATCTGCTGGCAGTTTTCCGGGGTCAAGATTTAGGCGAAGAATATCAATTGATGAAGCGGAACCGGACGTTTCAAAAACAAGTGGTCGCGGCAGTGGATCCTCTGACATTTAGAGCAAGCATCCTCATTGACTCAATGCAAAACATTGCTACAAAATGAAGTTGTTTTATTACGAAGACAAAAGAATAGAATAAATGCCATACATACATATTTCATCTAACTTACATACCTAGTAGTACAAGGTCCCTGCTATTGTTGGTTATGAATCTATTAAGAACAGAGTTCTTATCAAGTAAACTTCTCATCCTAGGAGATCCTACCTCGATCAACCTACAGATTTTACAAAGCGCAATACATGGACCAGACAGAAAGAAGACTGATGCACAAAGCAGATCCGTCAGAGCTATCATTATTATATCACTTCAGCTCTAAACATTGACTACACATGTCACGATTACGAGTCAATGACGTAAACTGTGGTGGTCACAGTTTCAAAAGGAGGTGTGTCCATAGTGTGTAAACACGGTAGCACAAGATATCATAAATTTTGTCATGTTTTTGTTTTGTTCTTGTGTATGCTACTACTTATTGTTGGTGTTAGTGTTGGAGAGCGAAGGTGCAGGAGTGGTTGTTGCCAACCTTGTTACAAAACTGGATGAGTTGATCCAATAGGCCGACTTGTCCTTGTGCTTATTGTACAGATCGAGCTCCGTCTCAAAGGAGTTAAGAACGGATTTTTGTCGCCTCATTTCCTTGTTCACTTCATTCTTGAACACGTGAGTTTCATAGGCTACGATGAGCTTTTCCAGGATTTTTTGTCGAAAATTGGCCGGAACATGATAATGTATGCTCAGTGGTATTCTTGGCGCACTCCAGTTGACAGCCTCGTATTTGGACAATAGTTCTGAGAACCGCACATTCTCATCATCATCACCACCATTGGGCTGCACTTGACACTCACTGGTAACAACAGTCGCGTTTGCAGAAACTGTATTCTCTTGACTCTTTTCTATATTCTCAACGACTGGTACTGCTGCTTCTTCTCCTTGATTGTCTCTCTGTTGTTGTTGTTTTTGGAGCTTTTGTGGTTGCAGGTTTTGTAGCAATTGATTTTCTTGTTCTCTTTTGCGCTTTTCGAGCTTTTCAAGTCTCTTGCGCTCCCTGTTCTCCTCGTCTTCCATCTGAATTTGCTTCTTTTTCACTTCTGCATTCTTCCTTATGCGATCACGCTCCTGCTCCAACAACAATTTAGCTTCTTCCTTTTTCTTCTCTTCTTCCTGCATCAGTTGTTCGGTGCAATCCTTTTTGTCTGAATGATCGATCACCAACAAACAAGTCAGATACAACAATCATTTTACATTGCACGAGTATTAAAAAAAACAACTTACATTGTTGGACAAACGAATCCGCTAATTCCCATCCAAAGAAAAACTCCATCTCTGGAACGTTGACTGCATGTTCATCGTGTGCAAATGGACAGTCATTACCTCTCAAGCAATATCCCATTTGAAAGTAAGATGGACAACTGTTGCTTTCACTCATTGTTTGCTTCTGTTGTTGCTGATGACTAGACACTTGTTGCATCATTCTTTGTTTTCGTTTTTGTTTCTTTTGTGTTGTGTGATGATTTTTTGTTTGAAGATTTTTATTTGAAGAAACTTCCGCCGTCGGCCAAAAACGAACTACGGGTTTGGAGGGAGCATGAAATGTGGTTTCAGAAGGGAAATTTTCTCTTGGAAGGTGTGGTCCGGCTAGAATATTTTCTCTTTGTTCGTGTGGGTGTTGATGTCGGTGTTGGGCGTTGATATCTACTCGTATGTTTCTTGGACTTGGAACTACCAGGATATGAGCAGGATTCGATAAACTGGATTGGGTTACTAAATGTGCCAGAGGATCGAGTCATCGAGTCAGGTATCGTTAGTTGATCGTGCAAGTTAAATACCATTGGGGAATTCGATGAAACATGAGAGGAATTATTGAACAAGAGTGAAGGATGACTGGGAACATGCATTAGACTGTTAGCCGAGTAATTCAAATCTCTATCCTCCCCTATTTGAATAACTGGTTCTATCACAGTCAGTTGAGAATTATCGAGTTCTGATTGTGGATTGTGGTTACTATGACATTCGCTTGAATCGGCCTTCGTGTCAAACTCTGTTGTCGGATTGCATAGTAATTCATAAAACTTTTCGATACGAGAAATACCCTCTGCATTAGATAACTCCATAATGTTGACAAGATCTTCAACCGAATGAGAGTATAGGTCCTTCAGGGAAGGGAATGCCAGAAGAAGTTGTTGTACAAAAAACACGGATAGAGAAGGAAAACAAGAGAGAAACTTCTCAATGTTTGTTTCGTTGTCAGACAGTCGACAATCTCTGCGTTTGATCTCTACAGAAAGAACCGAACGAGCGATGTAGTCAATGATCTCTGAACAGTGTTCTTTGTCATTGGTATAGAGAATTCGAGTCTGAATTCCTAGAGAATCAATAATCGAAGTAAAACTCTGAGAGAACACTGATACTGCTTGTATCTGATCACGGAGCTCATCCCTATCGTATGCAGGAGTTAGCGAGTATTCAAGATGGAATGTGTGCGAAATAAGAACTTACGGAGATGATGCTTCTTCAAAGTTACGAATGATAATCCAGCATGAATCATATTGAACCCCGAGATACAACAACTTTGTAGCGAGTTGATCGATAAATTCGTCCACTCCAATCAAAGGAATTTTCTCTATAATCATACAATCTCGATACCCAATGACTAGATCTGGTTGGGCAAATAAAGAAGTATCTCTCTCAGATATTAATATACGGTAATGAGACTCTAGCCGATTAATAAGTTCAACATCTTGTATAATGTGATCTGAAGCAACGATAGTAACCTCCTGTTTCTCAGGCGCCTTCGTATTGTCCTCACTGTTTGCCTGGTGCAAAACATCTAACAGACACTCATCTACCAAACGCTTTGAGTCCCATACTGAACCATTGTGAACTAGCTCATCTAACTGAACTATATCAGACCTATTCCTCTTCCGCTGCGTTGTAGATAAAACATTCTCGATCCAAGACTTCTGGATATCATCAAGGTTGGGAGAAAGATGAAGAACAGAAGAGAAGGTGACAAAACTCTTCCGTTGATGGTACATTCTAGGAAATCCCTTCAGAGAAAAGAAGTCAACCCCTTCGATATCGACGACAGAAGAACAATCATTGAAGTATCGATTAACGACCTCATCTCTCCAAGTAACTTTTTGAATGAAAATCAGTTGACAATCAACAATGTTGGGAGTGTGCGGATTACAATTGATCAATGAAACACTCTCTCCTTCATCTTGAACAATATGAACCAGTACACGAGGGAACTTGTCGTGGATAACTCGTGCAAGAAGCTCAATTGTCGAATAGTATTTTGTTATAACGATAATCTTTCAAGACAGTTAGAAATACTTGTCACTTGTTAGGGAGAAAACTCTAAATACCTTTTGCTTGTTTGATGCAGATATCTCTGTCTCAATCCACCTAATGAAATCCTTTATCTTTGGATGATCATGAAAATCACCCGATTCTTCATACAGCTGTTGAATTCTTTGCTTGATATCAGAAAAGGAGGAGTCAAGGATTATAGAGTATTCTTTGCTCTGCTTTAACTTTTCCAAGTATTGATACGCTATAAAAATTCCTGACTCCTTCAACAAATCATAGAGGAATCTCAAAACATGCAAGCTCACCAACTGTACTTGTTAGTGTATACAAATCGCTACAAGCTCCTACAATGTCATACATACTCGTCTATAATTAATCTTTTGAACGTACAACTCTCTGGTGTCACTTCTTGTACTGATGTTAGATCTAATTTTCTCGTTGAACTTGTTGAACACATCACCATAGAATCTAAGGAATATGTTAGAAAATAGTCGATGATACATGGATAGTGGATGTATTACTCATTTGAAAACCATACCCTGCATCCATATCTTGGAATTTAATGCCCTCTCGTAGATCAGGTACATCATGAATATTCTCTATAAGAAAAGAACCAATCTTGGATATTGATATCAATAGCTCGCCTATCTCAGTTGCTTCTAGGGAAACTCTGATTCTCTTTTGTCTCTGGGAAAATTCTATCGAATCCAACTCATCTGTTTTATACACTAATTGTTTGATAGAAGACTTAAAGATGAAATCGCGGAGCTGTCCAAAAGAATCACCTACAACTTGAGACACGAGAACTGTATGGAGATTTGCTGATGTTATGGACAAGAGGTGATTGCTCATTTGTTCGAATTGCTTGAACTCATTCGTAGTTAGTAGTGCTGAAGTGCTATACACCATCGTACTGCAAGAAGAGAAGAAGGTTCTATGTAAAAATGTAAAAGTTAATATCGTGTTGAATTGCTGACCAAAACTCGCTGCATGACATACCTTATCCTATCAATTAGTAGTACTAGAGTATCGCATGTGCAAAACAGTACCCTCGATCTGACAGTCTCGGATTTCATCTCAGAACAAACTTGAAATGTTTCAGAGTTAGTACTGGCACAATCGATACAAATATTTTGAGAGTCATACCATTAATTATATTTTGATTTGTCACCAACCTGACTTTCACAAATCCTGATAGAATGTACGATTGAAGGATATACTCCTCTTCTATTGATCTATTTGATGGAGATATCCAGACAATTGTCCCTAATGAATTAGTTTGAATAATGTTGTACAATAACAATGTTGTAACTTGTCGAGGAAAGATCGAATCAGGTAGGGACAAAATTGAACTTTTCCTCAGTATCTGAGTAACCAGATTCTCTTGGAAAGGACAATAGCTTTCTCCAGGAGGTAGATGTATGCCCTTGGTAACTTGCTTGTCCTTCAAAGTTGTGCTGGGTACAACGCTATTTCCATTTTTCATCGCCATAAAGCTGTCCAACGAATCCAGTACAATATCATCTCTCTTACTCGACTCTATTTTATCGTGTGATGCGTAATCTGGTTCATCACTGTGCGTTTCATTCAGTGATGCTTTAGATCTACCTCGAGCACTGAACTCCTCTAGAGAAGGAAGTTCATCCACGAGCGCTAAATACCTATGAATACAACCCAGAGTCGAACTATCACGGATAGTACTCTTTAGTTCTCCTTCTGCTCTTTCCAACGATTTCTTTTGTGAGATCATATCCAGAATGTGTGTTTCGATTGTTTGATCAAGTTCGATCATAAACTGAGGACTATATAAGGGAGCAACCGGCTCCTCCATATTAAAAGTTTCCACATTGACATACTCTTCCTGCATATCTGTAGGTATTGCTTCCCTTTGCTTGTCATCAATCAAATAACTATTGCAAACAGCGCTTTGTTTGGATACCTCTCGTGCTGGTTTTGTGATCATTCTTGACTCATGCATTAATTCAGAGTACCACAAGCATGGGAGATTGATCTCGACATTAGATAGTGATATCTCACTTGCAAATGAATTGAATAGTGAATCTTCATTGATATACTAGATAATAGTGTTAGTGGTTGATGATGCAATGTGGCTCTCCATGACAAGCACATACTTCTTCAATGGATAGTTTCTCATCGATGATGACATCTTCTACTATGCAAATGGGATTAATTGAATCAACGCTATAAGTAGAATCGTTGAGATATATCTGCTTCTGCGTTCTCTTCAACTCCTCTGCAGAGTAAATCATCATTGAACAATTCAACTCTCTCTCAGGAATGAAGTCCTGAAAGAAATTCATCAACATCTTCTCCATCTTAGAACTAGCACTCTTTGAGAATACTTCAATATTGGACACCTCTTCAATTTCATGTGAGTCATCAACCATTTTATCACTAACATAATCCATCGTCTGATACTCTAATCACATTTTTATCATAAAGGATACTGGTTAGCTTGAGGCACTCGATTGGTAAAAGGTACAACAAAATGTATGTCATACTGAATTGTAAAGGCATGGCTTCTGCTGTCTCACCAGCTTGTTGAGTTGAGTGTATCACCGACACCTGTGCCCATTCATTTTCGTCTATCAAACTTGTCATAACCTCCATCTGTGAAACAACTGTTTGAGCCAATACTTGCATATCAAATGAGTTCGTAGCCTCCTCTATTTCTATTGAGATCGTCTCTTCTTGCTCCTCGATCCAAATATCCACAACGGCCCTCCTATTAAGATGATCATCAATCACTGTTCTCTCAACATCTGAAACACTGAGCAAAGAATCGCTAATAAGTGCTCTTTCTCTCTTCTCCAACTTCTCTTGTACAGAACGACTATAATGACACGTTAGAATATCAAATGGTTAGAACAATAAACAACAACGAAACATACATTTCTTCAGGTATCATAGACGAATCTTCTTCTATCATAGCAAGTCCATTCATGGGACATTCCCCATAATACTCTTCAAAGTAACTCCAGGTGTCTGTGTGAATCAGAAGTGTGTCCTCAGGAACACTCCAGTCATCTTCATTGAGACTCTTTATCACGTCTTCTGCTGTACAACCAGACTCGACCTCCCTTTCTTGGTATATCAAAAGTTTTTTGATGTCCACTTCAATTGAAGATTGATGGCTTGCTTCACATGTCTTTTCTAGTTTGTTAGGTTGCTCCAAAAATGGTTCACCATTGTATTTTGTATTCAGAGCGGATACAAAATCAGAAAAGGAGGAACTGGAGGTAGGATTCAATATCGTTTGGGTTGAAAAAATGAGTTGTTGTATTGTGGAGTCTAGTGGATGTGATGGTGGTTGTCTCTTGTCCAGTAACACTTCAGGCACTGCTTGGAAAAAGTGTTGTTCTTTGGACCACTGTTCAAAATAGGATTGATAGTAGTCCTTGTTAGAATATTGTATTATGGTCATGTAGGTGACGAACAAACTTGTGTGTTAGCTCTGAGTTGTGTTTTTCTGCTCGATCAATTCTTCGTTCATACAATTTTTCAATTTACAGTGCAAGCGACGCGCCAAAATACAATTGCTGCCTATGACCAGCAAGGAGCGTTGTTCTCCAAGTGCATATCTGCAGCTACTTTGATTTTGAGACCATTTGATAATCTGCTAACCATGCAGAGACATCATGTTGATTGACCTTGAATATAAACTTGAGATTGCCAGGGAAAACGAGAGAGGCAGTGCTATTCTTCAGCAGTGTATGGGTGTTGGTCTTGAGCGGCACTCCATCAACCAAAATATCTCTCTTTCCGATATTTTGCAGCTTGAATTCAGCAACATACGAGTTGTCTTGTTTCGATATCGTTCTTACTTGTTTCTTGGACTTTGGTTGCTCTGTGCCGGTTGCTATCGTTGTTAACATTTCTCTCTGAGGAACAGCAAGAATGGTCAAGACGGCTTGTTTTCTGGACACTTTGCCAGCATCACCCTCCAACGACAAATCAACGTCCACAGTATTGCTCTGACTCTGTCTTCCAATGACTACTTCCTCCTTTGTAATCTTCTGTTGTAAGTTTACACCTTCGAGCAAGGCAAAAATGTATGAATCCTGATCTTGTGACTGTTGATGCTCCTCTGATGTACTTGCTTCAACAGACCCTGTTGATGCTGCTGCAGCGCTACCATGTTGCTTGGTAGCCGTTGATTTTCTCTTTCTTTTGTTGGAGCTCTTTTCTGTAACGAGTTGTCGCTCCAGAATCGCAGCCATCTTGGCATCTCTTCTCTCTTGTGCTCTCCTCGATCGAACAACAGCTTCGCTCTCCCGTGCATCATCCGACGCTTCATTAAACATTTCCTCTTCTGCTTCACTGAACGTCTGTTGTCGATGAGAGAGGGAAGCTGAAGATGCAGATGGTGGTGCCTTTGAGCTACCACTAGCATGAGACTGATCAATTCCATTGAACGCACCATTTCTCTTCAATCGATAAAAATGTGCCTCCAGTGACTTCACTGTTCTACACGGATGAAACTCATCTCTGTGCTTGTCAATAATGTGACTGAATCCGATGAAGCCCTTCTTTTTGAGTTCGTCCAGAATAATGGCATTTTCTTCTTCTGTCCAAGGCACTCGCTTCGTTCCACTGTGATCCAAAATCAAGAAATTTTTGGCCGCCTTTTTCGCTGTTGAATCATCATAGAGCAGCGCTTTCCACCGATCGGAGATTTCCTCGGCTGTGTAATGATTGAGAAATTTGATTGTGTCGACCATTTCTTCGGCGGTTAATCCCTTTTCTGCTGCATTCTTCAGTGTATAGTCATCTTGTGGTGACCATTTGTGAAACTTGGATAGTGATGATGCTGTTGTTGTTGTTGTTGTTGATTCTGATAGCTTTTGTTTCTTGAGGGCTGGTTCTGCCGTTAATGCGTCGTTTGCCATGTGTTCGTTGGTTTTTCTTTTGGTTTGGAGAAAAAATGTTTTTGATCAACAACGGGTATCAAAAAACGGAGGAAGAAACCTCAAGAGCATGTTGTTTTTTTATTTATTCCTTGTTCAATCCATCAAAAAGCTTTCTAATGTCAGCTTGAACTGCTTCGATTGGTCTTTGAGCGTTCAAGTGAGTGACTAATCCTTGCTTTCCATAGAAATCCAAGAGAGCATCAGCGTATCCGTGATAAGATCTCAATCTGTTTCTAATCGTCTCTTCTCTGTCATCAGCTCTTTGAATCAATGGCTCACCAGTGACATCATCCTTTGCATCAACCTTTGGTGGCTTAAAGTACTTGTTGTAAACTCTTCCACTTCTCTCATGAATATATCTACCAGAGATTCTTCTCACGACAACCTCATCGTCCACATCCAATGCAACAACATGGTCCAAAGTTTGACCTCTCTTTTCCAACATGCCTTGCAAGGATTCAGCTTGAGGCACTGATCTTGGATATCCGTCAATAATGTAACCATTCTTGCACTCTTCAGTGTCCAAGTTGTCTCTAATGATACCAGTGACAATGTCATCACTGACCAACTCTCCAGCGTCCATCTTTGCCTTGGCAGCATTTCCCATAGCAGTACCAGCCTTGACTGCAGCTCTCAAAATATCACCAGTGGACAAGTGGCAAACACCATAAATCTTGCTCATTTCTTGAGCTTGGGTGCCCTTACCGGATCCTGGGGCTCCAAAGAACAAGAACTTGTATCTGTGATGAGACGATGAGAGAAATGAATCATGTTTGATATTGTTGATTTTATGCAACATGTGATTGTTAGCTTCCAATCGAAAATGAAAAAGAAGAAATCGCGAAAAAAAAGAAGATCACACACATACTTTTGGGTTGCAGCGTAGTTGGTGGAACTCATTCTATGCTTGTTATGTGATAAGCGACTGATATAATTGCTTGTTGTGTGTGGTTGGTGGGTCGTGTGTTGGGCGAAAATTCTGTTCCTCGGATAAATGCGAAGGAAATCCCGCTCGATTCTTAGTTCATTGAATGATCATCCTGGCAGTTGAACTTTAAAGCAGATGTCTGTATTCAAGAGTTCTTCGAGGCTGCAATCAGTCCACAATTGAAAGATTCATGTAGGTTCTTCTCTGGGTTTTGATCTCTGGTGTTGGATCTCTGTGTGCAAATCATCGAGAAAATCATTCCCAAAACGAACTTCAAAAAAAGCCCAAAAAGCCTAAAAAACAAAAGCAAACATAACAATAGCTTACACAGCTTTTTTTTAATTTATCAATCATTCAGTCCAATAACAACAATAGCAACAGCAAGAAACGAAAGCTCCATCAATACTCTTCCTCCTTCACTTCACTAGAGTCATCGTCCTTGTCATCAAACAACTCTTCTTCATCACCTTCTTCTCCTACTGCTTCTCCACCTTCAACGGCCACATCTCAATCATCATCACCAACTACAACAGAAACAAGCGAAATACCATCACCTTCTTCCTCTGATCGTATTGATCAAGAACAATTGCAGCAACAACAAGAATTGAGGGAAACAAAGCGAATGAAGCTTACTACTCAGCTTGGAGACAATAACAACAACAATAGTAACAACAATAGTAACAACAACGATAGCAGTCATCAAGCATCAAAAAACACAAAGCAAAAGGTGACCAACAACAATCGAAACCATAAAAAATCACAACAACAAAGGAAGAGAATGAAGTGGGATGATCGACAACGAACTCAATTCAACATTAAGAAGAGCGATCTGGTAAGAGTGATGATTCAGGCTCTTCAGTCACTAGATCTATCGTACGTGTGTTTTTTTTAACATGTTCTTTGCGCACATCATGTTGTTTTGACAACATAATTGAATTGACACAACCATCATATGACGTGTAAATTATATACTAGTGAAACAGCGAGTATGCTCGAGAGAGAGAGCGGTATTCAATTGCATGATCCATCGATTGCAAAAATGAGAAGTGATATATTGCATGGTGAATGGGATAGCGTGATGAATCATTTGGAGGTATTGGGTGTGACGAGTGATGAATCATTCAATGTAAGCTATTGATCTGTGCAATAAGTCTTATTGTCTCTTTGTTTTTTTGGTGCAAGCACCACTAATAATTGTTTGAATTTTTGTGATTCTATTTGCGTTGTATGATTGTATGGTATACCCAATGTTACAGAGTGTACAATTTCTAGTGGCGAGACAAAAGTATTTGGAATGTTTGGAGAAGGGACAGTTACAGTCAGCGTTAAAGACACTGAGAGAGGAGTTGACTCCAGTGTGTCGCGATTCGAATCAATTACACAAATTGGCTTGTTTGGTGATATGCTCTGATGTTCAATCGTTGAAAACGAGGGCTAAATGGGATGGAAGCACCGGAAACAGTCGCAAAGAATTGATCAATGATTTGCATCGTATGTTTTGTTTATTTTACTACTCGCAGAATTGATTCTTGTTGATTATGATCCACATGTACGAACTATTTCTAATGATTTCTATGAATGTCAATACTTGTTTCTTGTCTTTTGATGATGATAATGCTACAATAGGTTACATACCAGCGCATTTGATGGTTCCTGAGAATCAATTGGAGAAATTGATGCTGCAGGCAGTTCAGTATCAAAAGGACAGAGGCACATCATCGACCAATATTCTGACTTCTTCGATCGGCTCTGACATATCTCTATTATCAGAGGATGTTCATCTTGTTGATCATGTCCCTAGAGATCTGATCCGAGTACTCCATGATCACACTGATGAAGTATGGTTTGCTCAATTCTCTCCCAATGGAAGATATCTGTCAACTTGTTCAGCAGATGGAACAGCTCTTATTTATGATCTGTCACTCATGCCAGATGTATGGAAGCACCTTGGATTAAAAAAGAGAGATAAGGTTGCTGCAGCGAGTAGCGATCATGCTCAGAATAGTGCCTCTACGAACACGAATCATGTTAATCCCGTAGTATGTTCTGGCCATAATGGAAAGATTACCCACTTGGCTTGGAGTCCAAACAGTGATCGATTATTGACAGTTTCGGACGATGTAACTATTAATTTGTATGATACACAAGGCAAAAAGCTTCACACGTTCCAAAAACATGAAGAAGGAATCTGTGCTGTTCGTTGGTCACCTGATGGCTCATTTTTTGTCTCTGGCGGCGTGGATAGAAAGTTTGTCAAATGGGATGCCCGCACCTTTGAGTGCCTAGGTTACTTCTTGTCAGATTATCGTATTCAAGACTTTGATCTCGATCCTGTTTCAGGTGATATCATATGTGCAGTGTCAGATAATTTGCTTCATGTCTTCCAACTGTCTGACAGCAGCATCCAGTTCACGCTTCAAGATTCTGGCAGCATAAGTAGTGTTCAGTTGTCGCATGATGGAAGATATGCTCTTTGTAGCTTGAGCTCCAATTCGTCTTCACTCTCCAAGGCTACTCTGGCAGAGAATGAAGCGGATGGTGTACGACTAACGCCGGAAGAGTTGGACAAAATAAGGGCAAAAATCCATCTATGGGATCTTCGAGATCGAAGAATGATCAAGGAGTACACTGGTCATGAGCAGTCAAAGTATGTTTTACGGTGCTGTTTTAGTGCCTATCCAAGGCGGTTGTTTGTGTGCAGTGGTAGTGAAGATGGTGGAGTGTACATATGGAACACAGATGACGGAGCACTGGTCAAGGACATGCCATTGAAGGGTCACACAGGAACTGTGAACTGTGTTTGTTGGAACAATAGCGGAAGAGTCATGGCTAGTGTAGGAGACGATGCCACAGTACGAATATACGCTCGCGTCGATCGTGTCAAGGAAATTTGAGTGATGATACAATAAAACCTTCCCTTCGCTCTTGTAAAGTTTATCCCCGCTTTGTCGGATCGCGAAATATTGCAGCGGAAGTTCACACGATTTCTCTCACCACCAACAAAAAAAAACAACAAAACACAAACAACGAAAAAAAAAGAATGCTCTTTTCATCCAACGAAGAACAACAAGCAACAGAAACAACAACAACAATAGAAGGACCAGTTGATGCCTCCCAAGTCGCCGAAGTCCTCATCATTAACGAAAAGCTAGCTCAACCAAAAACAGCTGAAACAGAGCATTTTCGCAGAGATTTGATTGCTGGTGCTGCACTCAGCAAATGCAAGGAATATGCTAGGGAATTATTGCGAGCGAGAGTCTTTGAGAGAAATATGAGGAAATTTAGTGTTGCTGAATACAATTTTTTGAACTGTATCAACGAATATGCTGCTGTATGTTGTTGATTCTTGAGTTTTCAAGTTACCAGAGAATCATATTTTATTGTGTGTGTGTATGTGTGTGTTTGATCAAAAAAAAACAATTGATGCTCACTCGCAAGGTTGTGTGTGTTTTTTTTTTCACATTTTTTTTTGTCTCTCAAATGATGTAATGTCATGATAATGATGACGAAAAAAAAATATGATGTATATAATACATATTGATGAACAGGATTTTGATGGATATGGTACAGCTGAGACACCATCTGGTCACGTCTACTACTTTAACAGGACCAATGACACCTCCAGTTGGAAACGACCAGAAAAATTAGAAAAAGATATACAACAGGGAAAGAGTGCACGTGATCAAACAGAGCCATGGATGAACTGTGAGTTCCTGCACATACATTACTTGCAATGTGAGAAGACGTCAATGATGGAACAGACTGGTTGCGTCGCAGAGTTCAATAAAGTCAAGGAGTGCGTCGAACAGCAAAGACGCTAAAAATTTTACGATCTCTCTGTTCGCGGTTTTTTCTTTTTGGCGCCAAAGCCGATCAAAAGTTTACGAATGAACAGACACACAAATGGAGGAACGGAATAGTAGTAGTGGCGAATCTGTAGTACCTCTGAGAGCTGCCAATTCATTGAATACTTTTGGTTTTCTGTTGGACAGGGTATCGAGCAAAGCCGCTGATCAAGTTGCTTTTGCAAGCGGACAAGAGGAAGAAGAAGAAACGAGAACCATAACCCAAACATTCAAGTTTTATGACTCTGGTGAGAAAGGATACCTCTGCAAGTCAGAATACAAGTTGGCTTTTATTGTGGTGATGGGTTTTAGTCCTAGCAAGCTCGAACTGAGTCAACTGTATCCGAAGGATGACTATTCCCATATTCCCTTCCGGTTGCAACCAACTGACTCTGATCAACCCTGTCTTGGAATCAAATTACCTCAGTTCATAAAGCTGATGAAAGAGAAATTATCTCGACAGGACTCGGTGGACAAATCTAGAGCTGTATTCAAGACATTGGACAGGAATTCGAATGGCTATCTGACATTGTCTGACATTGAATATGCAATGCGCTGTAGGTTAAAGATTGGCAAGGAATTCAACAACCAACATGTCCTGTATCAGTTGTTCAGCGTCTTTGACACCAACAAGGACGGTATGATCACCTATAGCGACTTTTGCAAGGTGTTGCAGTGATGAAATTTCATGAATCTGTAATTGCAAACAGGAGTTTATGGTGAATGATCTTGTTAAGGGATCAAGTCCTCTTTCTTGGCACTTCTTGGTTCTCTTTTCAGAGACAACTTGTACAGTGGATCATCGTCCACATAGATGTGACCGTCCACTGTTCGTGATAGCAGACGCTCAATCTGATACACTGGTTGAATACTGTATGGCTTGTACTGATACATTTGGATTTCTGCAATGACATTGTGAACAAATCTACGCTTGGTCCAATTGATCAATTGTTTGCCTGTTCGTTTCGAGTTGATAAAATCAGGGTTACCGTCTTCGACGAATGTTAAATCTGTCAAGTAAATACCCAGATACGGAGTACATGGTGGAGTACATGACAGAATGTGATCACGATATGCTCTGTAGGCACGATCAGAACTCATCTTTGCCATCAGTGTTTCATATTCTTCCACTGTTCTTCTGTCCAGTTCGGCCTTTGTCCAATTCAAACGATGGACACCAGCATTCTGCATACCAGACAACAATGCCAACAATGTATTGAAGTTGTTCAATCGGTACAATTGTTTGGCAATGTTGATAATCTTTGTCCATCTGGTCTTACGCACCTTGAGACTCTCTGGTTCTACAATTTGACATGCGACCCAGTTGGACAGGTTATTGAAACGGGCAGTGGACAAGAGGACGTTGGGTGATCTGTGACGCAGCTTCTCCTTTGACCATGCTTGATTCAGCAACTCACTAGGCTGAATTCTCTTGTAAATCTCGTGTTCAATTCTAGTCAATTGACGAGCAATTTCCACTTCACTCACATCAAACAGATCGAGCTTCAGGAAAATGTTCTTTGGAATTTCTGGGCAAGGACACTTTGAACTATCGACAACTTGGTTACCATAGACATCACCCTTTCCTTGCTGTTGAAGCTTACGATTCAACTTTGTACGAATGGTGTTACCTGTTCTTGCAGTTTGCTTGTCCTTCATCAAGAAATCATCGACAAAGATGGTCAACATACGAATCATTTGCTGATTCCAATCGAGGAAGAAGAACTCATCAATCCACTTGTTAATAAAGTTACCGGTACGGATCTGAATCTGAACCTTATTCTTTTCCCACTGCTCAGCACTAATGTTTCTGTAGGCTGGCTTCTTTGGAACCTTGTATCTCTCCAGGAGCTTGGCCAGCAAGATTTCAGGAGATGTGAAGGAACGGTAGGTGACAAGGAACGTGTTCAAGAATTTACCGTCCTGTTGACCATGATCTGTCAACTTTTCCACCAGTTTGTTCAGAGTGGCAGCCTTCAACTGCTTTCCTTCCATTTCTTCATCGTTCAATCGTTTTTGCATCTTCTCTCGATCCTTGTCATCACTGAACTCGACATTGTCTTCATCAGGATTACTCAACTCCTCCCACAGTCCCTTCTTCAACTCATGAGCATATTCGTGTTCCAAATGATTGTAGATGGAAGCAGTTTGCACTTCAGAGTCCATGTTGAGATCAGTGAGAGCACCAGTGCCCAACACGTCTTGCAATGGCTTCTGAGGATCCTTGATACCAATTTGCATCAATGTACGAATGATGCTCCAATTCTTGTCTCGTCTACCACCTTCCTCTCCATTGGCACCGCCTTCCGCTTGATCATCAGCAGCAGCAGCAGCAGCGATTCCATCACCACCGTTTGATGATTTTTGATCGACTGGTGTGTCATTGCCATCGGAAGCACCACCATTGTTGTCAGCAACATCTTGATGCGCACTGTCATTCTCGTTGGAATCCGTTCCAGAGCTATCGTTGCTTTCTTGATCACCAGATGGGCCACTAGGTGAGAGATAGCCATTGTATTTTACACCACTTTCGTTCTCTAGGACTTGAATCGTTCTTGATAGATTCTTGCTTGCCAAGTGTTGATGAATCAGTTGGATGAGAACTTCACGACTCAGCACAGAAGGATTTTCCGTAGTGCTCGCAAAATGCGAGTAATCAAGCACGGAACCATTCTTTGTAATGATGGTGGGTGTAGGAGTATTGTTGGTGCTGTCAGAAGTTGCTCCGGAGCGAGTGAGCAGGGAGCTTGCGCTGCTAATGAGCAAATTGGTGCTGCTGTTTGTATGCGACAGGGAGGAGTTCATGCGGCTGAGTGCATGGCTGCTTCCGCTGTTGACGGGGGTGGAGGTGCCACTGTTGGCGCCGCCGCCGCTCGCAGAAGAAAATTTTTTGTATTTGAGCATAATTCTTTGCGAATAACTCTTTTGTTTGCTCAGTGGTCTCACACGTTCCATGAGACACAACAAATCAGTGTTTCTCTTCATAGCTCTCGCAGCCCATTGTTCCTTGTTTTGGTCGTCCTTGCCAACCATTCTTTTTTGAAGGTCCATTTGCAAGTCTCTAGCAAAATCGTCCGTGTTGGGCAATACTGTTTCTTCTTCAACGGTTGAAACCACGCGGGGAGAGCGAGGTGAGGAAGGAGAGCGAGGAGACGACGCAAAAATCTTGTCCAAGTTGGTCATGACCTTTGCTACGTCGTCTGTCGTCTTCTTCTTCTTTTTTGTCGTCTGTGCCATCACATAGTTCACCATGTCGTTTTCATAGCTTACATGTGCCAACTGTTCATAGACTTGTGGTTCCAAGCCAGGAGGTAATGGGAACATTGTTTCATACTTTATGAAATTGCCTAGTGCATCCTTTTGTTGTTGCTCCTCTTCAGCTGTTAAAATCGTATCGCAGTCACCACCACTATTATTCGTATTATTGTTTGTTGTTTTGTGTGTGGAGTGAATCTTGTTATTTCCACTGTTGTTCGCCTGTTGTTGTTGTTGTTGTTGTTGTTGTGCGAGCAAGTCCAATCCTGAGACTTGAGTGTGATTGGAGAGTGAGAGCAACGGGTCCAACAAGTATGCCTGTTCGGACTGAACCATATCAAGCTTATCTCTCACATGAATCAATTGTTTTACATTGGTTGGATATGACTCTGTTTTGGATTGTTGTTGCTGCTGTTGTTGATGTTGTTGAAGGTTGCTGTGATACTGTTTGAATACAGGGATGGACACTCTAGCTGTGTGTATAGTTGGTGTAGCTTTTGTTGTTGTTGTTGTTGTTGTTGTAGCTATTGATGCAGGAGATGTTGTAGTTTTTGTTGTTACAGTTGCGGTCGAAGTGGAAGCAGTTGTTGTTGTTGTTGATGAGTTACTGCTTGATTTAAGGGCAGAAGGCCGACCATAAAACGGAGTAGTGGCACTCATGTTTGGTTTTTCAATGTGTTCGAACTCCCGTTTGTTTGTTTGTTTGTTTGTTGATGATTTGTTGCGGCTCTCTATGTTCACCACGTCGAAACAAAATGTTATGTTGGGGTGTCGTCGCAGAGAGGTTTTTACTTTGAGTTTTTTGTTGTTGTGTATGGAGTAGAAATTCCGATGACAAGTGACTTTTTGTCATCATCTTTCTGACGGGAGTGAAAATCCGCCCGACCATTCTGCCCAGCTACAGCGAAAAAACTAGCCGTCCAATTCTTCGCGCTTCAATGACTGCACCCTCGATGTCTTGATGACCAACCAGGAATCATTGGCCGTGGTTATGTGGTGCGGATAGTTCGTAATACCAATTCATTGCGGAAATGAATCCGCCTGATGTGGTAAATAGCCCAGGTGTTTTGCCCGAAAGTCATCCTTTGGCCAACATTCTCACATTCTCACTCGTGAAGAGGACTCATTTCCTCACCACCTCTCTGCATTCAGATCTGAGTTCAGACCAGCGTTTCCTCGACAGTTTTTTGACCGAGCGGCATTCAAAACGCTGCCAAGAGATGGAGCGAGGTTCATACATCGGCCAATTTTCGGTCATTTCCACATGCACCACTTGTGTTTCATACCTCCGAAGCGCACCTTTTTAAGAGGTGAGCTGATTCAGACTTTGAATGAGAGAACAACACACCAACACACCAAAACAAAAGAGTTAACTCACCTTAAAACAGTCATGTCATCCGATAGAGTCACCGAAAACCAAGTCAACCCAATCTTCGTCGAAAGATACTCCTCCAGAACTTTTGCAGAAAATGCTGAGCCAATCTCCACTGAAGAAATGAACCAATTGTTCGAAGCTTCCAGATGGGCAGCCAGTTATGCCAACAGTCAACCATGGAGATATGTCTATGTTAGAAAGTCCAACACTGAAGCATGGAACAAGGCATTCACTCACTTGATGGAGTTGAATCAAAAGTGGGTTGAGCACGCCGATGTCTTGCTCATTGTTTTGTCCTACAAGAAGGCTTCTTACTATGGCCAGGTGTTTGACTCACCAACTCACTCCTTTGACGCAGGTGCAGCTACTGCTCAATTGTTATTGCAAGCTTCAGAGATGAAGCTCGTCGCTCATCCAATTGGAGGATTCGACTATGCCAAGATTCATGAAGAATTTGTTGGTAGCCGATCTGACAAGGACGATTACACTGTGAATGCAATTGTTGTCTTGGGAAGAGCTCAAGAACAAATTCCAGAACACGAGTTGCCAAGATCTCAAAGAAATCCAATTTCTCAGTTTGCATTTGAGAACGCGTTGAGTGCAGAGTCAACTGACTAGAAAGCAAAAGAAGGGAATCACACTGCTGTACAACTGAAAGATGCTGAACGCTTTCAGTTCAACGATTTTGAAGAAAATAAATAATGTCCAATATGTAACTTACGATCACATTCCTTTGAACTTTGACACCAGATTCTTAACTTGTTGTTGTTGTTTATCAAATTCTTCTCACAAGATCTCGGTAATCGTGCCAGACAATGCAGTGAATGAGTATTTCGTAGGTTCAGCAATGACAAGGAATTATAAACATATTCATTAATTGTCATCTACATGTCTATTACAATCGTATTCAAGTCGGTTACAAAACTACAATCTAGATTTACACAATATTTGTAACAAGAGAGATCACGACCAGACACAACAATGAAAAAAGAATCGACGACTGACAATGCAAACCATTGGCATCATTTCCTTGACTATTGGAGGCACTTGGAAGGGTATCAGTAGTCCCTGGTACCGTGTAATAGCATGGCTCATTGCTTGGAGGATCATATGCTTCAGGAACTTGCGAGAACTGTACCGTACCAGCAATCGAGTGTGGACTCATTGGCAACGATGAAATCCTATCAGTAAACACATGAGATTCAACTACTGTTTCACCTACGATCGACTCGAGCTTCAGTAGACATGGACAAGAGATATTTGGTCCTCCAGTGTTATATGTCCACGTGTTAAAATTTGTTCGGGTCAGTGAATGCCACGTGTTACTGTTATTGGCTCGCAACGATATGGATCGAAGTCCCATCGTATAATTCACTACTTGCAGCTCAAATCCATAGTCGGCTGACCAGTCAGACAAAGTGAATCCCATGTTTCGATGGTTCGGTGCAGAGAAGGCACTACACCTTACATATCGCCAACCAAGTTGTTGAATACCCCACTCGAGGTGATTGTTACTCAACAATTGAAATGCCTTTGGACTAATATCGAGCCAGTTGTACCTTGTGCAGGGGTTGCCATTAGGACACTGATCAACAACCATGACCTCGACCGAAAAGCCACTGCTGTTGCACAGTCGAAGGCACTGACCGCACACCTCAGAATTTTTCCAGTCCTGCACACGAATCGCCGCATAGAGTTCATTGTATGGCTCTGGCACAGAACTCATTTTACATGCATAAGGTGGATTCGGATCAAAGTACGTGGCACCAGCACTGTACGACTTGACTGTTCCATTGTCAGTCAGATTGTGCGTCAATGGAACACTTGTGTAAACAACTGAACCATTACTCAGTGCTGTTTCATTGAATATCAACTTCAAGGGAGCCAACGAGCGCAAAACATTTTTCAGAACAATCTTGTTTGGGTCAGCCGTGTTGCTACTGCTCTCCGATCCGGCGTACTTTGAGATTTGGAACGACGTAGGCGCGTAGATGAATGAGACTGCGTTCGGAGCACCAAAGTACCAACACTTGGGATTGTAGGGTGCGATGGTCATGTCGTACCATCCCTTTTGCGGATCCTCCTTATTGTTGTCCCAGTCGTAGGATGAAATTTGAACCGAGTGAGCCACAGTGGATGGACTATTGTTCCACGTGAGACACAGTTGAAGATAGGTCGGATTTGCATCCGTAATCTCGATTTCAATCAAGTTGTCACTCGAGGTGGTGGCAGCAGTGACAGTTGACGCAGGGAGGAGCAGCAACAGTAGCAGTACACTAGACCAGCACAGGATCAAGATCTTGTCGCGAGCATTTCTTGATATTGGAGTTGTGGAAACCTTAGAATATTTGCTTGGCATCTTCAGCTTTGTGTGTCACCAAATTCTAATCAGGTATGGTTTGTTTTTCTCAATCGGAGGATCTTTAGAAAGCTGAAGGGGCTTCAACCAAACCTGAGTGAATCCATGGCTTACAATTTGAATTTGATACGGGAACGATATCTCAATTATTTTTATTTGATCTTTCTTGATTTGGATGGTTGCTCTGCCTCATCGTCCGATTCTGAGTCAGAAGAGTCGCTGCTACTGCTGCTCTCATCTGAGTCCGAATCCGAGTCAGAGTCAGCGTCGGGTGCGAGAGTGGTTGTGGTTGGCTTACGATATCCAGAGTCGAAGAGAGAGTAGTCATAGAGATCATCCTGGCTGGCTTCCTCGACTTGGAGTGACTCTGGTCTTTCGATGTCATCCATCTTTTCTGTGAACCACTCAATAGTCGAGTACATGGTTGGACAATGCTTGGATATCAGTGATCCTTCATCGTCAGACATGTCAGTTGCAGTCTCAAATGTTGGCACTCTTCGGAAGAAGACAGATGCATGATAATGCACTTGTGCCAGATAGTTGGTAATCTTCAGCTTTTGTGGACTGGAGCTTGCAGTATGTTGTAGAGTTTTGCTCTTGCTGTACGATCTAAAGTCCTTCATATCTAAGAAATCTTGCGACAGAGGAATATTGTTGAGTAATGAGAGGGCCTTGTCACTCAAATCGCTCGATAAGTATGGGTAGGTCATTGCGTGGATAAAGTTCAAGCTCTGAATTGCGTTGAGTGTGCGTGTGCTTTCTCTTGAATAGAAAGGAAGCAGCAAGGCATTAACCTTGAAGAAGATGAGTTTGACTACTGTTTCTCTCCGTGCGCCTTCCAATGATGACACACAATGAATGATGCAGGCCAACCATCTAAGCAAGAATTCAGGAAGGTTCGATGATATTAGTACTCCTTGATCCAAGGCTCTATGAACAATCAATAAACTACGTTGGATCACAGAGACAAGCGCCTGTACATTATCTTCAGAACCGCACAATCTGCTGGCAACCAATTTTGCATCATAGCTATTCAAACTTGGTACGGCAAGGGTCGATAGAATAATAATTTCTAATCCGCATTCAATGCTCAATCTAGAGTTACAATCAATTGATTCCATCAACTTTTGAAGAGTCTGGATGTCAACAAATGGTTTGTTGCGAAGTTCTTGGTTTGCAGTCGTGCTCAGCAACTTGTGAATAAAAACGAAGCAGCTATTCAACAGACCAAATACTAACTTGTTAGACATTGGAAGAGATAGAGCTGCTCTGATGACTGTGTGGATCTGATTGACAAGAGAGGTCGAGTCAGTCACAGAGCGTACATTGTACGAATCAACAATTGTCGTTAGTATCTCCAACAATGAGTTACGATCATTTTCATGCATGGCAGACTCATTCAACTGTTGTGCACACCATGACAAAACACCATTGGAAACACAGAGAGCTCCATTGTCGACGGTACTGAGTTGTCGAAGGAATCTAATCACAAAAGCATTAACCTTGGATGTAGTGCTCGAATTGGTAGAGGAACCATCGAACAATAGGAGAATTTCTTGCAATAGATTCTTCTTTGGTAGGGCATGTTCGAACAGGAAGGCGCTTCTTGTGTCAGATGCTCCATAGAGTAAGAAGTCCATCAACCAATCATAACCCACGGAGGACATTGATGCAAACAAGCTGTGTTGGAAAATTGGGAAGGTATCCAGCTTGATGGATGATGTTCTGGTGAAGTAGCGAACACATTGAGCGTAGGCAGCGTCTGCTGGGTTTCTCAATATGTATGCAATCTTGCTTAAGAACAACGCCATCAGATTGGGTAACATCTTATAAGGTGATTTGACGGATGCCTTAAGCTGAACCAAGAAACCGAGTATCAACGAGTATTCAGTTGGAATCTTCTTGGCAGATGACTTGGCATTTCTGAGTTGCTTTTTCATCATTAAGCTAATTCGAGCTAGAATTTCGTAGGCCAACTGACGGAGTGTGTGATCTTTGGAACCTGTAGCTCGAACTGCCAGAGCCAGTGCAGGCGAAGTGAACATAGCAGTATCGATAGTTTCGTTGTTGAAGGCAATGGTCAAAAATAGGATCCATCTCAGAAGGTAACGAGGGTCATACAACTCTGAAACATGCGCCACCTTTGCCACACTCTTTTGAACGTTCTCATGGTTGCTATACAACTTGATCCTATTTGGAAAGTTGTGAATCGTTTCCAAAAAGTGATTGTCGACCTTAAAGTTGTTCCAACCTTGAGATTCATAAATTTCCTTGTTCATAAAAGCTTGATCGCTTCCGAATGCATAGTAGTGCTTATAAAGCAGGCCAGCACCAGATATTTCGAAGGCAGTGAAAATGTCGTAGAGAATCAAGTCTCTTTCACTCAGACGAGCGCCATAGATTGAAAGAAGTTGAGGAAGAAGAGTCGAGTTGTTCTCGAGGATTTGTTGTCTCGAGGTCGCGGAGGTAGTTCTTAATAATTGCAATAGCAACAACAGTAATGTAACCGTATTGGCACGGTGACCAACCTTTTGAGCAGTGTTCTCCAACAAATAACCAATGTCTCGCTCAATGATCGCATCATATTTCACATCAGCGTTCTTACTGATGAGAGTTTTGAACGAACTCTCTTTTAACAGTTGATTGGTTATTGTTTCGATCGTGCTGTCTGTTAACAGTCTCAACCTCAACAAATCAATGGAGAGCAACAGGAAATCATTATTATCAAGGCAAGCTGATTCCAACATCGTCGTACAGAATTGTCCAATGTAAGATGCAATACTTGGTTTGTGCAACGTAATTAACTCGGCAGTTGTACTGTCAAGCAACATGGATCTCACATGGCTCACCATAACATTCAAGTAATACTTTTGTTCAACACTCTTCTTGTCGAATGAACGAGAGATCATGGACAGGAATTTGAGCACAACAGCCAATTTCAACTCAGATTTCTGCACACCACTCAACAAGTATTCGACAAATAGGACTTGAGCGATGGAGTATTGCTCCTTGCTACTCCAGCTGTGATTAATTATGGTAGTGATATCACTTTGAGTTGAAGAAACAGAGAGAATCTCTGATAGAACACCAACAAAGAGATCCGACAAGTTTGCTGAAGATTGCTCGGTAATAAACTTGGCAACTTCAAGCGCAAATCGACAATGATCCATTGAAACCTTCGAATCACTAATTGTGCGATAGAGTTTCGATAGTAATTGACATTCAGTAATAATATCTTTGAGTAGCACATCATTGAGAACGAGTTTGGATTGATCTCCAGATTTCACTCTTACCAGAGAGTGCACATATGCGCTGAGTATTCTCACAGCCTCAGCGCTTACAGTCTTGTGTTTCTTGATTGCGCTATGTATATAACTGAGAGTTACTTCATCATAAGCACAGCTATTTGCAACAATAATGGCACAAGTATCGAGGTAAATCTCAGATTTTGATACATCTTTGAGCAAAGAAGATAGCAGATCTGACTCGATACAAACGAAAGGATCTATCTGGTAGGTCGATGCTTCATCTTGCTTGTGCTGGAGAACATATTTGTGAGCATATGAGACAATAGCATGGAATAAAGGCAAAAGATGTCTCTCTTTGTCAGCCAATGAATCAGTAATAATTCCAAATATGACTCTATCGTTCAGAACAATCGAGCTCAAAACAGCGCGATACTTCTCATTTTGAATGGCATGAGTGGATAATAACTCTACGAGCAGTGGAGACATATGAGATAGCATAACTCTCATTAACTGTTGTGATTGACAAACAGGAAGAACCATAATTAGGTCTATGACAGACTGAACGAGTTGTTTGTCGTTGCTGGTCTTTGATGGAACAGCTGTACACAACTTGGAGAAATACTGCTCCCACACGGTGTTTGATATTTCAGGTTGATCCCCACAGGCCAACACAGCGGACCAGACATTAATCAATGCTACATCAAACTCACTATTTGCACGACTTAGAAACTGGTGAATTGGTGACTTGCCACCGAAAAGAACCTTAATAACTTCTATGAAATCAGCAACAGCGAACTTCTTGTAGATGCTTTGCAAAAGTGAAATCAGGACTGAACCAGCGAATAGAGGTGAATTCGAGGTGAAGAAACTGGCTGCTGCTTGTCTAACGGCAGATATATGCTCATGTAAATCACCCAATCTTGCAATTGATTCAAATATATACTGTTGGAATGACTCTAGATACTGAGATACGGACTTGTCATCAACAGAAAGCTCGTGTTGATAAAACAAGATGTCAAATGGTAGATTGGAGAATAAATTAGACATGGTACGACTAGTCGATACGTCAAACTTTTGGCCCAAGAATTTCTGGACTTGCAACTCCTTGAGAAGTGGTACGTGAATATTCGAGTAAAGTAGGGAGAAAATCATTGGCTCCAAAGATTTCGATCGCGATTGATCTCCTCCTGATAGGCTCGTGGCGTTCATTGTGATACTTTCGAACTGGGAATCATATTTTGAATCACGGTTGAGGAATCGAACAACATTAGAAAAAACTGACAGGTTCTTTCCCTTCAAATCCTTGGATTTGCAAATATTCTCAAAACACTCTGTGATCATCTTCGAATGCTCTGCCTTGCTGTTCAATAATTGAAGAGCAGTGAGTCTGTATACGAACTGGATATTGTTCAAGTCTTGGTTAGAATCAAAGTCTAATGATTTTTCAAGTGCCTTCAACAGGGCTTGACCGAATAACTGGTCATCAAGTTGAATGATCGGGGAAAGAATCGAAGTCAAAACAGACTTTCTTGATTCCTGATTGGAATATACCTCCGTTAACAAAGTGGTAACAAAAGGAACATTCTCTTGTGCCAGAGTCCTCATCCATGTATTGAACTCGCATTGAGAGCTAAACAGATTGGATGGAATAAATATTGGTGATAGCATTTTCCTGGAAAATCCACGTTGGCTTGACCCATCCAGCGAAACGATTGTTAATAGTCTACTGAGCATATCCTTTGCCAGCAACTCTGCAAACTGGACTCTCAAATCAGATATGAAATAAGTGTATTGATAGACTAGAGCTGCACTTGGAACAATCGCCTGGAATAGGTTAAGAATCGTTGCAGGCAAGTCATCTGTCACGAAATACTTCAAAAAGAGACGCATCACTTGCAAGCAACGTCCCAATAGGAAATCATGAACATTCTTTGGAAGGCTCTGTACCTTTGTCAGATGAATAAAATAGTATTCGTAGAATGTGATGAAGGAAACAGGGAATTGCTGCTTCAATGATTGTTTGACCAGCATTTCAAACCGCCTCCAAGCGTCCAACTCTCCAAATTGCTTCTTCAGCGTATCAATCTGTTTTATAATAGACTCTACACGAGCAAAATAAGAGAGCAAAACCTGGAGAACAACAGTCATTGATTCTGGTTGGAAAGCCATGTTGTCAGGAACCTTCATAGCATGATGAATATATACTGTGTCTGTAATTGCTGCAACAGAGGCATCGTAGTCCAAAATATCTTGTTTCGATATCGATGGAAGTGGCAATTCGGATAGAGTCATCAAAAAGTTAACCTTGTGCATCGATTCTAAACTGTCGTCGAATGTAAATGGTGGAATAATACCGAAAAATGGGAGAATATATTGTTGTCGCTTCAACAAAACCCGTCTCACAAAATTCGCATGACTAGGAATCTCAACACTAAACTTTGCCAAGTTCTTACACATAAAAGAATCCTCCTGATCCAACTCTCGCAAATACCTAAATTTCGATGGGTCGTTTGAAGCTAATGCGTACTTGTTATTAATCAATAAATCTGCAAGCATAACCTGCATCAAGTTCGAGCATGCCACTCCAAGTGAATCCTCGTACATGATTGGATCCATCCATTGAATCATATTGTTAATGTGCTTTGTTAAAAATTGTCTCTTTGCGTGCAATTCAATCATTTCATTCCGCCCGACACGCCCTTGGAAAAAGGACAAAACGCTCCACAACTCTCCACGTGCATCAGCATTTGAAAAATCAATCATGACCCAATTCGACCAATCAAAAGTAATCTTTGACGTCATTGTAGAAATGATCCGAGCATCTCCGTGACTCATGAGAGAGAATGTCAACGTGTGCAAGTCCTCCTTCTTTCCACCTGCTCTCAACTCCAAAAACTTGTCCTTGAACAAATCAAACACATCAAACTGTTTGTCATAATGTCTAGCCAACAATCCCAGAGTAGAGAGAGCATAGTGTCTCAATGCCATTTCGTGACCCACCAATTTCTGGAACAGAATCACATGTGCGTACCAACACTCTTGCAACACAAAGTTGGCATAGGAACCGAGCGCTTGTTTCACTAACCGATATTCGTGTTCGTGAGGTGAATTTGGTTTGGCCCATTCAGTCTTCTTGTCCAAATCAACAGAGTATTTGAATATGAGGTCATTCATGAAGAAGAACTTTTTCTTGAAAATGGCACCAGTTTCATAATCCTTCTCTGCAAATAGCTACAATTATTCATCAAAAATGAACAATTGTTAGTTTCACTTTCAACATACACACTCACCAAAAAACCAACAAAAAACAACAACAACAACACACAAACAAAAAAAACATACCTTATTAAATAGCTCGTGAACCTTCTTGAGCTCATGAAGTTGTGGCGATCTCAAAATGTATTGAATCAAAATGGAATCACGATTCAATCCACCATACACTGGCAAATAATCACTGGAGCTATAGACGGATTCACCAAACACATAGAAATCAGACTCTAGTTGAATCAATCCATCACTACGCGAACTTGCTCTTTCTGATTGTTGTTGTTGCGCTTTTTTGGCCATGCTATTGAGGTTGTATGCAGATTTTTTTTGACACGATTTGATGAATTCTCTGTGGCATTGATAAGTCTCATACTTTAATTGTTCAATAAATGAGTTGTAACCCTTGACGGCAACAGGTAGATCCGTAGAGTTCATTTGTTGAATGATCAGTGTGAGGTGTTTGTTCATGTCGGATGGAGGCACATATTTCTTGGTCGAACCATCACTGCTACTGCTGCCATTGTTGTTGTTATGGTTGTTGGTTTCTTCGATGGATGACATGGTGGTGGTGGTGGAGAAACTACTACTACTACTGTCTATTGCGTCGTGTCTGGTTTTTGTTTTTGTTGTGTGTCATGAATTTTTTTCACATGGCGGAAATATTTTTTGCATGCACAGGTTTGTTGAATTCAATGAATCAAAGGAAAAAAAATGGGGCGGGAGATGATCGTGTATTTGCTTGTGTATGATAATATGATAGCAATATTTATATAGTAGTAAAAGGGTTGCATTCTGAGACAGGACTGATTATCGATTAGACTCTTGCTTAAAGTTCAAGAGGTGCGGCACCTCAAAACCTGAGCAATCATCCAAACGCTCGCAACAAAGAGACGGCAAGTGCTCGAGACACTTACTCTTCGTCATCACTGGCATACAAGTCACCATCTTCCCAGAGGTAGTACTTGTCTTGCTTGGCAGCTTGCAAATCCTTCTCTAGGTTGACATAGTTGGACTTGAATTCGTCATACTTCTTGTAGAAGGAATCAACGAACACCAAACCGTTTCTGACCAAAGTTTGATTAATGTTGGTGTCATCAGCCTTGTCAACAAGGGTCAAGTATTGGATACCATTGTTGGTGAATTCAACAGTGGCTTCCAAGTCCTTGTCTCCAGAGACCAAGTCAGCAAAGAGGAGTTTGGCATCGTCAACATAGTTCTCAGCGTGCAAGTATGTGAAAGCAAGTCTAGCTTCGGAAACGGTTGGCTTGATGGTTGCCAATTCGCTATTCTTTGGAAGGACTCTCAACTTGCTTGCAGGCAAAGTTTCAGAGCTACCATAATCAGAATAAAATACAGTAACAGAGTCCTTGAGGCTCTTGGTGACCTTGGCTCTGAACCATGCATCTTCAGCTTCGTAGTATGCAAGAACAGGTTGACCAATCTCGAATTGGTTGGCGCGTTCCAAGCCCTCTGGATCGACAGCAGCCAAAAAGTTTTCAACAGCCTCAATGTCATCAATGGAATCAGCCTTTTGGATGTAGAAGTGAGAAGCATCAAGAATCTCAGTGACTCTGACATCGAAAGGCTTGCTCTTAACAATCTTGAACTTGGTGGAAGGAGTGGTAGCTCTTTCTTCATCAAATTGCTTTTGCTTCTTGGTCTTGAAGATATTTGGATCAACAGACCAAACATTCTTTTGGACAACCTTTGCAGAATCTTCAGCATCCTTCAACTCAGGATAGTTGTTTGCCTTCTCGGCAGCTCTTTGAAGCATAGCGTAACCAGCCTTCAAGATGCTGACTGCGAAGTTGGTGTTGCCAATGAGCAAGTCACCAACAAAGCTACCAACCTTGTCAACATTTCTGATAATGATTTCAACGTCTCTCATCATCAATTGGTTAATGGCAAAGTTCAAGGACTCAACAGCAAATGGCTTTGGTTCCTTCTCATCTCTTGGCTTCATGGATGGGCAAGAAACACCAGTGATAGCAAAGGTGAGGGAGTAAGATTCCTTTGGTAAGAGCAACTTGAATCTTGTACCAGTGAAGACCTTCTCGACAACAGCCTTAATCTTCTTGTCCTTCAATCCAGCCAAATACTTGGCAGCATGAGCATCAGCAATTTCAGTAATCTTGTGAATTGGAGCATTCTTCTTTGGACCGTGCAAACCTCTGTTCTTCTTCTTGGCATCTGCTTCAGCCAACATCAATTGATCGTAGGCAATAGATCTCTCTTCATCGGACTTGTGCTTGATGACAGAAGCATAACCATTCTTAACAAGCTCAACAGCAAGAGGGTTGCCGTTGATGAAGATGGTACCGAATCTGCGGTCTTCGCTCAATTCAGTTTGAACATCTTGCTTTTGACCGTTGACCATCTTTGGTTGATTGACAGTTCTCTTCAAAGATCTTCTGTAATCAATCTTGATTTGAACAGTCTTGCCAACAACTCTCTTTCTCAAGGTGTCTCTTGCTTCGAATGCCCATGGTTCAGCATCCTTACCCTTACCCAAGAATCTTTGAGCTCTGATGCTGGACAAGGAAATTCTTTCTTCATTGCCTTGTTCATCACGAATCTTAACAGTGTCACCGCTCAAAACTTCAATGACTTGAGCATTGATGACAGTCATGTCTTCATTCTTCAATGTAGCAACAGGTGGCTCGTAGTTGGTCCACAGTCTCAACTTCTTGCCCTTGGCAACAGCTTCAGCCTTGCGCAATCTGCTAGTGTACTTGGATCTGGCAACGTTCCATTCAGCAATGCTGGCTAGACCTCTTTGCAATAATTCTTCTTGATAGATCAATGGCTCTTCACTGTTTTCATTGGTGCCCATCAAAATGGAACCAAACAAACTCTCATTGTTGTCAGTTCCTTCGAAAAGCATGGTGACTTCTCTGTGCAAAACTCTGACTTCAGTGTAGTGACGAGCTTCCTTGGACCACATGGAACCAACTTCAACTCTCTCCACCTTGTCACCAGTCTTCTTCTCCTCAATCTTGATGGAAGGGCATTGAATACCAGTGAGATGAACAACGACCATCTCATTGGTTGGTAAAAGTACACGCATACTGGATCCATTCATCACATACTCGACAATGACATTCATGGTCTTTCCCTTGAATGACTTTAGCAACTTTTCAGCATCTTGAATCTGCCAAGTGATGTGTCTTGGCTTTGGCTTCTCACCCCAGATACCAACCTTGTTGGCCTTGGCTTCTTCTTGAGCATCAGCCAAATTTTGGAATTCTTCATTGCTCTTGGATGACTTGAACTTGGCTAGACCTTCTCTCAAAACAGCTTCACCCAAGTTTTCACCATCGAGGAAAACAGTACCAAAATCTCTCTTGGTATCAGCGTTTCTGTATTCGACTTGGAAGGACACGAGCTTACCAATGCACTTCTTCCTCAAGAATTCTCTTGCCTCGAATGCAAATGGTTCCTCATTCTCTTCTCCTCTCTTGGCCATACGAGGTGCTTGGATTCTGACCAATGTCAAAACTTTTTCGATGGCTGGAAAGATTTTTGTTGGGTGAGCAAGAACAAGAGTGTCTCCACTCAAGACTGACTTGACCTTTCCCTCGAGTCTCTTTGGTGCAGGTTGTTGTGCTTGATCTTGTTGTTGTTGTTGATTGGACATACTGTTGTTGTTGTGTTTTTTTTAATGATTATTTATTGACGTCGTGTTGGGAAGAAAATAGATAGATAATATAGAAAGGGGTGTTGTGATTGATTGCTGATTTGTTGCCGTGTGAAAAAAAGAAACTGAGAAGAGATCTCGATCGTCAGAAACTGAACACGTGATATCGTTGGGGAAGCACAAATCGATTGGGTTTGTTTTTTGGCAAGGTGTTGTTGCTCGTTTGGGTTGTCGAAGTTTCAAGTGTGCCCTCGCATGCTTCCCAACGATTCTTGCCGGTGTGGTCTATCATGGCTTCCAGGATGGAGTGATGAGGTGGCCGTTGTAAAGACTCGCTCACGTTTACAATCACCCATTTCTGCGACAATAAAACACCGCTTTACGGAGAATCGGATTATCTATCCAACATCGGGGATGATTTTCCACACAAGAGAAAAAAAGCTTTCTTGCCAACACGCAAAAAATTCATCTTCATTTCGCGCCTCTCCGCCACGACAATATTCAACAACAACAACAACAACAAGGAAAATGCCACTCTATGAAACTGTTTTTCTTGTGAATGCCAAAGCTTCTCTACCCAAAGTAGCCAACGTTCTCAGACAAAAGGCCAACTGCGTGTTTGAACATGGTGGTGTCATTCGTCGAATGGACAATTTGGGTATCATGCCATTGGCCTATCCAATGTACCGCAACAGAACAAAGCATTACAAGGGTAGATGGGTACTCATGCTCTTTGATGCATCTCCACAGGCACAAAATCGTCTTGTCGAACTCATAAGAAAGGACACTGAAGTGATTAGATGGTCCGTTCAGAAAGAAAAGGATATATTTAGAGAAAAGTATGATGAGTTGCGTATTCATGGTGGTGGATTCAAGCGAGAGTTTGACGCTGTTGCCATTGATGATGAAAAATTGGTTGATGTGAGTGAAGCTGTTGATTTGCAGAGATTGCATCACACGGATCGTATTGACTGGAAGACTGAAGCACCGTCAGACGAAGAAGAATCACCATTGGAAAAGTTGATTAGAGAGAATACTAGTTTGACTAGTTTTAATGTGGCACCGAGTGAAGAACAAACAGCAACAACAACACAGGCACGATCTACATCTACCGCAAACAGGAACACCATTTCTCATTTGGAATCTCTGTTTAATGACTTTAGAAAGTAAAATAAAAAAAGATGAACAAAGCAATAATAGTAGTAGTAGGAGAAGACATATGTTTGATTGGTGTTGCATTCTTGTTTATGCGCGATCGTCAATAAAAGTTTAATAAAGAGAATTGTTTACAAAAAAGGGGGATCGAAATACAAACATGTCATTCACGATTACTGCTGCAACTGATCCATGAGCTTTCTAGCAGTGGCCAATTCGTGATGCAACACTCTAAACTGATCCAATGACACATCAAACGCCTGCACTTCTCTCTTCTCCTTTTGTACAATGTCCATTTGCATTTGAATACTTGGTTGATTCACTTGCTTTAGCTTTGAGCTGCTCAGAATAAAATCGACACGCCACTTGAGCCCCTCAATCTTTGGCAATCTCACCGTTTTTGTTTTCAAATGTTGAATCAATTCTGATGCGACATTTTGAAATTCAGTGCACAGCGCTTCGGCGCTATCCTTTGGAAAACCAATCTGTTGTAGCTCCAGTGATAATTGCTGTTCTTGAACGTTGAAACGCGCAGAATTTGAAATGATAAACAACAGGGATGCAATCACACTCTTTACTTGATCCATACCACCTTCCAATGACTTTGTTCTCTCCAGAACGACATCATAATTGAATTCTTCACTACCATGATTACTAGTAGTGGACATGAGTTCTCTCATGATTTCAATCGATAGCTCTTGACATTGCTGTGTGGTGAGATTGGAGATGAGAGCAATGTTGGATAGGAGCCAATCTGGGGCATCTAGATCTCCACAGAATTTAAATCTCTATTGTTATATATATAAATATGTAAATATTGAGTGTTCACCAGGTGGTTGTTTGACTGGCAAAAAAAGCTTAATTGCTTGTGAAAGCGACATACCATTTTGTTTGTGTTTTTGGCTCGACGCGGATTATTTCAGTTGGAAGAGGGCGGAGAAATGGAAAAAAACGTTCAATTTTCGATCGATTGTATAAAGTCAGTGCATGCACTTGCTGTGTGGAGAAGTTTATTCGATAAACTGTTCTTCCTGTGCTGTGATTTCATCGTGAAATCTGTCACTTTCATCCAAGAGTTCTTGCTTGATGGATAGGTCAATAGTTTTTGAATGTCTTGGCTTGCGTTTTCTCTCATTGCTGTATCCCAAAAGGTTCAAGAAGAACCTTGCAATGCCTCCATAGGTTCTCTTCACTTCGGTCCAGTTCAATATAGAGAACACCAACAGCATACCTTGCGACATTATCAGGGTAGAAACGATTATAGAGTTACTCAGGGCAACGAACCGCCCATAAAAGTCCAACTTGCCAGTCAGAGACTGTATCGATGACAGAATAATATAGAGGAGGGTGATCAAAGCATGGATTGATAACAGAGACATCATACGAGTGAATTTCGTTTGTAGCCAACTGACCCGCTTCACCTTTCGCAGCATAAAATACAATCTTAGACCATAGATTTGAATGACAGCTGTCACAACAGCTTGGATCAAACCGAAGGCCACAATAATAAAAATGGATGGTTCTGCCAGTGCGCGAAACTTTTGAGGTGCAAAATAAGCCACACATATGACAACAGTATCAAATATCAACAGGCAACCAATCAGCAACCACAATGGCGTGAGAATGATTCTCATGGTCATTGTCAATGGTGCTTTCGTGTCTAGTTGATTACTCTTGTACAAGATTTGAACCCACAGCGTCAAATATGCATATAATGCTGCCATAGCCACGACTCGATACAGTGATTGGGAAATCTGAGAAAAGAATTGCGCATTGGATCTCGTGCCAGTTGATCGAGATGCCTTAATAGCAGTACCATGCTGTGTAGTCATCAATAGTTGAGATAAAGTCACGAGAAGCACCACTGTTAATCTCAAAAGTGGGAACGACTCCCAAAATGATCTCAAACTCACAAAATCTGTTCGTTTCAAATTGATTCTAATTTGATTCAAGCTCGGCAACACGCACAACCAAATACTAATCAATAACAAGGCGGCATGTACAGATAGATTCACAAATGGTTCCACATGAATAGTATAAGGAATGATCACATGAGTTAGGAAGTCACACTTCCATCCAATTCGATCCCAAAATTGACAATAACAGTACCATTCGTCATCCAAACCAGACAACAGTGGCACACCATATGTAATGAGGTCTGCCTCGTCGTTCGCACTTCCTCCCCGCGCTCGACAATGATTATTGAATTGATTCATCCAAATGGTAGAGTTCATACTCTTGCACGTGCCATTTGCAATTGCATAGTGAAAATCTTCAAACTCTCTCGAATCCTTACAGTACAAGCACTGATTCCATGCCATCGACTCCCAGAAACCGTACAGTTCAATCGCTGTTTCACCATTACAAAAATACTGGTGACAGAACGTTTCATTGAAATGGAATTCCGATTTACAAAGATCCATCGACTGTTGACTTTGATAAATAAAGATTGGCCCAGATTTCCAATGCTCTTGAAGAGAACCTTGCGAACTAACAACAATATGACAAAAACAACAATAAAAACCCCCACAATTGTACTACTTAGTAAACAAACAACAATAAAGTATCATCATCATCATCATCACAACAACAATAAGAACATACAAGTGATCCAAAGCAATATAAGAACAACCGAAACCAAAGTACTTTGTTGTCATGTTCGTTGTTTCGGGAGATGGCAACAACGTACAATTCAACCACTTTTTTCTAAAATTCCAAACGTGACGATCCGTACTTGAACTATCTGTCATTGTTCTCATCTCGAGATGAGTCATGTCATTCACATGATCATTGTCATCCATTGGATCAGTCATCATCATTGATATCAACCCTATATCATTATTGCCATGATACTTGTTGTTGTTACTATCACCACGTGGAAAAGTAGACCTAGAGATTGTCACTACCTGTTGTTGTCGTTGTGAGTGAAGAGAGACTGTTGTGTGAGGCAAGCTCAACAACACCACGTACAGGAACAACACAATGAGTAACAAGAATGGTGGTGATTTCGATGCTTGTCTCGTCATTGTTATGTGTGCTGTGCTTTTCGAGTTTCCAAACAGAGGTGTGGTAGTGGAATAGTCAGAAATCGGGTACCAGAGAGAGATTTTGAATTTGATGCTGTTTTTTTTCACATGGAAGGATTGCTTGAACTCTTGGCGGGGTGACGGGTGACTGAGGCATCCAATTATCCGGGGGTAATTCCTTTTCAGTCGGAGCAAAATCAATGTTTAGGGAATTTTGGAATGGGTCGTGCTTTATGAACAAGTAACTATGATGCAAATCTGCTCCTTCATAACTCGAAGCATTGGATCTGGTAGATTAATTGTTTGCTCAATAAGTGCAGTTAAAAATCGAGGAATTTTAGTCTCCACTTCTTTGCAGTTATTATTCTTTCGAACTGAATTACATTGCTTAATGTTGGTTCTACTGCTGACGCTAGAGATAAGAATAGTGGTTGAACTTCCTGGTTTCTTCTGTGGCATAGATTTCACTCACTCATTTAAGGTGGCGCTTTTATTGGACATTGTCGTCAGCATTGCTGTTATTTTCAACTGCATCTACATCCGCTGTAGTTTTGTTCATAGTATGGATTGTACCGAGAACTTTGTGGCAGTACTCGATGACTGGTTGAATGTTTTCATTCTTGAGAGCACTGACTGGGAAGATTGGCAGGTTTGTGTGTTGTCTCAAAATTTCCAGATTCTTGGCAGCACCTGGCACATCCATCTTGTTGGCTACGATCAGTTTGGCATTCGAGCTGAGTCCTGGCATGTAAAGCTCCAGTTCTCTCTCTAATTTTTTCAGCACTTCCCACGGTTGCAAAATGTACATGTTGTTCTTGTTCTTTCGAATCTCTTGACGAATCTCTTCAATCCTCTGTTCCTTCTCATCTTCGTCCTCTAGCTCAATATTCTCCATTTCTAGCTCCTGCAGAGTCTTTTTTCTCTCTCTGTCTTGAAAATCCAATTGTTTCCTCTGATTCAGCTTTTGAACTTCAATATCCTTCACTCGCTTAATGGCCATTGCTTGTTCTTTGACCTGTTGTCTGAGTTTTGGTGTTTTCATTGGCTTCTTTGCCTTGACACTCCTCGTATTCTTCTCATCACTCTCATTGGTTTCATCATCCAACTCTATTCCATAATCCATCATAAAGTTCTCATCATCAGCCTTCATTTCTTTTATGCGCTCACTGTCCATGATACGTTTCATCTTCTTCTCTCGATGCGTCATTTCAATCAAATGCAATGGCGTCTTCTCCTCGAGTGCCACCTGATCTACATCCGTTCTCTCAGGGAAACTATACGTCAATTTTCCACTCTCATCATCTCTCTGCATACCCATTCCCTCCAATCCCGACACATCCAACACATAAACCAACATTTTCGTTCTTTCGATATGTCTCAGGAAATCATGACCGAGTCCCACATTGGCATGCGCACCCTCAATCAATCCAGGTATATCAGCCATCGTAAACGTGCTAAAATTCTGAGTAATCACCTCGCCCACAGTCGGATGCAGCGTCGTAAACGGATAAGCTGCAATTTTTGGCGTCACAGCACTCACCGTTGACAACAGACTCGATTTTCCTGCATTCGGATAACCCACCAATCCCACATCTGCAATCGCCTTTAGCTCCATCTCCACAATACGTTGCTCACCCGTTTTTCCGAGCGTAAACTCTCTGGGTGATCGATTGGCGCCACTCGCAAAATGAATGTTTCCCATTCCTCCGACTCCGCCCCGCGCAATCAAAAATTTTTTGGCTTCACCATGAGAATCGCGCTCCACACCAGACACATCAGCCAACACACTACCAGAGTCAACATCTCGAACAATAGTGCCCGGTGGAACATAAATGATCAAATCTTGTCCATTTCGTCCCTTTCTCTTCTTACTCATTCCATTCAAACCACTCTCTGCTCTCTGATGAAACACAATGTGATTCAATGACTTGAAATTCAAGTTGTTTGCATTCGAAAATTGATAATTTTGTTGTTGCTGATTTTGTAAATTTTTTTGTGATTGAGCGGAAAAATTTGAATTTTGCGCCGTCGGCGATTGCGAAGCTGCATTTTGTTGTTGAAGCAAGTGGGGAAAAACTTGAACAAACACGGAGCCGCCTCTGCCACCGTCACCACCATCGGGACCTCCTCTGTCCACAAATTTTTCTCTTCGGAATGTGGCGACACCGTCACCACCTTTGCCTCCAGTGACGCAACATGTGGTTTTGTCTTTGAATTGACGCCTCGTAGCTCCAATAGAAGATGATGAGTAGTGTGAGACTAGTTGTTGTTGTAGTTGTGGTTGGATGATTCGATGTGCGTTTGTTGTTGTTATTGTTGTTGAACGTTGTTGAATGAGTCGACGACGATTGCTCAGCAAAAGTTGTTTGTGCATTTTTTTTTCTGTTTGTGTTTTTTTTCGTTGTTGCTGTTTTTTGTTTTTTGTTGTTGTTGTTTGATGCTTGTTTGAGGTGCAGTGTTTATGAATGTGATATTGATTCTTGGTTGAGTGAGATGGTTTTGGCAATGAGTGCAAGTATAACTCTTGGCACCGACCTGCCATGGCCAACATGGATCCATTGAGCAATTTCTCGCACAGTATTTTCTGGGCTTGATCTTCATCTTAAATACACATTCACGTTTAATGAGCAATTCTGGAGTGAACAGATGCAACTGCCGATGAGTATATTGCGATGTCCTCTGTCACTCGTGCGTGCACCCTCGAACCGTGGTGTCAGTCTGACAGTACATATTGTTGAACTTGGTGTCCCTCTCATTCATGATGGCACTCATTAAATCAGTTGCTTCTGTTGAAGAAAGAAAATTTGGGTAGTAGTCAACAATGTAATCATCAATATTGATCCTTTATCATGGCTTCTGTCGCCATTGTCAGAGCTGTGTTAAGCTTAGAACTCGGTTCCAGAACTCAAATTTACTCAATTTCAAATTGAGCGTAAAAGTTCAAACAACCAAGGAAATAAACTCAAACAAAATGACCAACGCAGAGACATTTCCCGTCCAAATAGTGGATGGCCATATAGTAGCAAGCATTGGCAACGCTCAATTTTTAATTGACACTGGCGCTCCCTCCAGTTTTTATCGTCTGAATCATCTCAGTATTCTCGGGAAGAAGTTCTCGCTTCCCAGTACGGGAATGCTTGAGTTGACCAGTTCTCAACTGACTGGATACATCGGCTGTACAATTGATGGACTTGTCGGGAATGATATTATGGGACAATTCGATGTTCAATGGACAAGAGAGAGCATGACTTTTGCTCGTGGGGCAAGCATAAAGCCCCAGGAACACTCGATCATTATCCCCATTGTCGATCTGATCATGGGTATTCCGATTATAATGGGTAAGATTGATGGTCAACAGCAGGAACAGCGCATGTTCTTTGACACTGGTGCCAAACTTAGCTATCTTGCCGATGAGTTTATCCCAGACGGACTGGATTCTGCTGGACAGGTGCAAGATTTCTATCCAACTCTTGGTCTCTTCACTGTCGATACATACGACGTGAAAATATCTTTTGGTGTGGAACCGGAAACAACAGAACAATTGTGTACAGTGGGAACATTACCTCAGCCTCTGCAATCCATGTTAGTGATGGGTAGAGCAAAAGCTATTATTGGTTCAGAATTGTTGAATACCTATGATACCATTACCCTCTCTCCAAAGAACAAGCAATTTGTATTGTATAGAAAATAAACCGTCATTTCGTTTCAGGTTGTTAAAACCAAGCAATGGGAATTCTAAAAATTTTGGAAGGGTCTGGATCAATATACAATTATCTATTGATGGAGCTGATACCTTCTTCTTTTTGATATCTTTCTCCCGCACCTGGTCCATCTAATTGACCTGTTTTAATCTTGGCAATCCAAACTGATAGGGTATCAGTCTTCTTGATCAGACAGGTCAACACAATGTACTTGATGATTGAGAAGGTCAAATCAATGAAAAGACTCGAGAGTACAGACTAACTATGCAACAGCTCTACTATGATCAGTACCGTTAACACGGTTATCAAACAAGAAATTTGCCGGATACATCTTTAATTCTCGATATGGAAAAACCACTCATCGATAAGTGAATTTAAATTAATCCTTTCGACGGTTACAGAGTGATATTAGTGATGGAAAACTCATTGGATTGGTCATTAGGTAGAGGTAGTAGTATGCGCGATCACTGAGAGATGGATTCTGTCTGTAACAAAGATAAAATGGCTCATATTCATATGTGTTGTTGAAGCCATTCGTCGAAAACTTGCCTTTGACAGCTTTGCATGTGCTCGTACAATGTGAAGCAGAGTCATTTTTGTTGTAATAATGTCAATGATAATCGGTGAATTGGTTTGAAAAAATTTGCAGTTGGAAAATTTGCGTCGGCAAATTAATTGCACACAAGACGCTCACCACACTGACTTTAGTCCTTTAAGAGACCCATTGATGAACAGATAACTCAATTGGTAGTCGCTCATTACGACATGACAAAGATAATTGGTATATAGTATTCCAATATTGTATTGAGTGGTCGTAGTTTATGGGAGTTATTTGGATATGCCCGTAAGTACGAAAAGAGGAGACTAATTTCTGCCCTACGAAAAAGATCTGAACACTTTATTCAACCAGTCAACGAGCAGCTGATAGAACAACAAGATTTCCTCCAGGTTCAGGAGAGTTGCCCAAGTGTTTGGTCCAGAATATGTCGTCATGAAGACATACTTCACTGCTACACTGGTGGCAAGACCAGAGAAAGTATTGATCGTCTCCGGTGACAAACTTACTCAGCACCTATTTCAGTGCAAGAAAGGAACTCCTAAATCTCCTTATGTTGTCTATAAGAAGAAAAAGATCTCATTTGATCGTCCTCAGCAAACCATTGACCGTTCCAGGTCTTTGTTCGTTCATAGTGAAGTATGTGGCTGCAGTTGAAGGTAAGAGTGCCGATCCTCAAGAAGAGAAATTATCCTCACTTCAACAGTCTGCAAATGCAGTCGGAGATTGTTTATACGACACGAATTCGTTACATGATTCAATTGAACCAGTATCTCGATTGACCATCGAGCCTCCAGCAAAAATGCTGCGAACAATCCAAGAAGGATTCAGTCCTCAATACCAGGAATCCAATCTTGAACATTCATCAATAACGGATGTACAAAAGTCACCAATCCCTGAGTATGCCAGAATTGAAGGTGTATGTGACTACCCCTTGCACCATGCCTAGGTAACTAGGCGCTTGAACCAATACGCTAACGGTCGTTAACCTCGAGATGAAGAGTGACCCTTGGTGGTAAAGGCTTCCAGATGATAGGGAATCTGACAGTCACTCCCATGTGCGTACTTGGAAGCGACCTCAGGAAGCTAAATAAGTGCCACAAAAACTTCGAAAAGGATACTCTCCCCATACGAACCATTGTTGCTAGCTTGGTGGCCCTTATGGGTTTTCTGCAGGCGGAGTTTTATTTCTTGAATAAATTTTAATCAACCTTATAGAGAAAACAACCGAGGCTCCAGCTACTAAGGGTTGTGGAGGATCCTGCAAATCATGTGCTTCTTGTCGTCACACTGAAGAATTTTGTATGATAGTATAAGTATGAAAGGAGGAGGAGGTGCGGCCAATTGAAAGAGTTCTCTTTCTCAAGGATCGATATTGAAAAGAAAATCCTGGCGGACCTATCCTCACTGACAGACCAACAATCAAACTCCACTTAGATAACAACAACTCTATGGAAACATCTATCTGAGACGAATAGGGATGTCGTCGAAACGATTTTGGGAGCTCAACAGTGTGCAATGTTGTAACCTGGATCATTGCTTGACGGACATGTCGGATTGAGTGTATCGACCATATCTCTGTTCTGGATGGTTCTCTTTTTATCAAGGAAGGAACAACAGTCATACTACTCGTTGGTTGAACTTCGTGTACAACAATCCCAACACAGAAATTTTACGACTGCTCGTGAACATCAACAAGACAAGAGGAATTCGATGGAAAATAAGTTAACCCCTCAGAAGGTTGTGGAACGCTTTGTTAACCAGTTTGACGTGGCAGAGAAGCATGTTTTTGCCACAGACAACTACTATGGCAGCATTGGTAATTTGAAATATTATACATACGAGAAAATATCTCTTGTCCAAGCAATTGCAACAGTTCCCTGTCATCAATCACAGTAGGCCATGTCGAACATTGTGTTGCTCACTGTGCGTCAAAATGGAGAAGAGGCTAAGAATAAACGGACTCGGATTTTTTGACTGCCAGTCATCCGCTTCGTTTTCTGTTCTGGTTTTTATTTCTTCTTCTTGACGTTCTTCTTCTTCTTCTAGATTCCATGACCTGATTCAAGATAGACCTGAATTCTTTTATGACGCTCAAGCCGACGTCTAGGATTGTACTTTGACAGAAACTCTTGTAAGTTCTTTGGAGATGTCCTCCTCCCATTCCCAGGAGTCATGTTCGATATTGGAGTAGGGGTCCGCCCATGTCCTGCTTTGCATATTCTCGTACAATGTGAAATAGAGTTTTCAGATCGAGATAGTAAGAATGGTTTCTATCCAATTCTTCGCATTTCTTTTGTGTGAGAAAATTATGGGAAGGGAGACACAATTTATGGCAACACTTTGTTTCTGTTTTAGTTATATTTACTAATTAATTTTTTCAGAGGTTTCAGATATATTTTTCTTTGATCCTGAGAAACTACATATAATGATAAAAACAACAAGATTTTGGCGATAGATATTTCCAGCTATTAAACCAACTATTGGTTTAAGCACAACACTGCCTTTGTTGTGATGGAGTCTGAAACGTATGCCTAAGCCTTGACCTTTGTTGTGCCGAGCATGGCCTTGATGTCGTCCTCCGTCCTACCTTTGACTCCGTGGAGGACGATCTTCTTGGCACAATCAACGTTGCGCTTGAGTGCTGCCTTACAGCCTCATCTTCTTATTGTCGTTCAAGGATTAAAATTGTACAGTAGATATTATTATCGGAGAAATAATGAAGCAGCTGCTTTAGTATAGTGGTAGTACACGGGATTGTGGCTCCCGCAACACCGGTTCGATTCCGGTAGGCGGCACGAATTGTTTTTTAACATAATCTGTCCTGCGTGGAGAATGCTTGATACAAGAGACTGATTGATTACTTGAGATAAACGAGCTTTGAGAGCTGTTCGTTCATTGGTATAATCAAAAAACTCCTTTATTGCGCGAGAATTCTCGACATATTCTCAGTACGCAACAACAACACTTCAACCTCAGCACCATCAAACAGTGTCCATAGTGAGTATTTGATGATGACGATTGATTTACATTGTTTGATGGTGCTGAGGATGTTGATGTCCTCCTGCCGATGTTGTACATCGTACACTAAGTAGTGCAATGCTGAGATCAATTTTGATCGACCAAGAGAATGGTGTTGCTAGGATTGTGAGAGTTTGTGAAAAACTATAGTTAGAGAGGTTTTCCTTCCATTTTTGTTGGTTTGTGTCGTGTGACTGAGCTCGAAACCATCGATACTCCAACACATTGTCATTGAAAAGGCGACCGACCGTTATTTCAACAATTCCTCGCACAATCTCGAGTCTCTCATCGACCACACGATTTCGCTTTCTTCTTCTTGTGATCCATTTTTTCTGTTTGGTCGGAAGTTATCGGTAGGCGGGAAAATAGTCGGTTGAGAAAATATTCTTTATTTTCCAGTATGAAAATACATCTTCATTTACTGCATTACAGTTGGCAAAGACAAAACTAGGTCATTAGAGTTGCCCCTGTATCCGGAACTGATATGAATAATCTTCCCTTCGCGATCTACTGAAACTTGCTCAATAAGTATGTGGCCCTTGTCGACTCGATAATAGCGCTTTGACCGTACCTACTCCAAATGCGAGTGTAATCAATAGCTCCTAGTAATGGATGATACTTCTCGTATTTGTGAGGTATCTAATCCCTTTAAGGCCTGTTAGATGGATCTAAGATGATGATGTGTTGAGTAGACTGGATTATGGATGACAATGTCATTATAATAAGCATCTAGTGTTCGTCTTCAACTCTTTCAGAAGAGTAAGTAGGGAACTGGATTAACTCTGCAGGTAACCAAAGGGATATTGTAAAAACCATCTGGTTATATCAAAAGGTTCTAAGGTCTGTTCCAGATTGTTATAATCGAAATCAAAGGAGGTGTGCTTGGTGTAAAAGAAAATATCGTCTTTGTTTCGCTTCCTTTCTGTGGAATGCAATTTCGTAGAAAGCTTAAAAGGTAATTCTTTGAACTGAAAGTTATTGTTTCAGATCTCATTCAAGAGAACAATGTTGCTATATCCATTCTCTCTGATTTATCAAGAAGGTTCGAAGGTGTTGTCTTTGAATTCACCAGATGATTTTGTTCGCACAATCAATAAGAAACCTGTGGGGAAATCATTGCATCTTCTGACCAAACACCAATACTCTCAATCAGCACACTTTTTCATGACTTTGGAGGAGCAATGTTCAAGGGTTGTAGGCCCTCCCTGAGTGCTGTCAAAGCTCTTGGCAAATTTGAGTACACAGCGATTGGGTATGTTGAAATAAAAAATGTTTCGTTCAGTTGTCAAACCTGTAGGAGACAAAAACACAACAACACCACGTCAAATTATGTCCAATTCTAGATGAATGTTAGTCCGATTTATTGCTGAGATAGTTATTGAAATAAGTAAAATAGTGTCAGTAACACGAAAATGAAAACACTGGTTCCTCTGATGTTTTCTGCGTTGTTGACTCGCGGTAAATCGATTACCCAAATGCGGCTATCAAACAGCTCTGAGTTATCAACATCTTGTATTACACAAGTTGGTTCGGCAGTGCTAATATCTGAAGGACAAAGTCCCATCACATCTTCTGATACAATACGTTCTTTTGAATATGAGAAACAACCGCGACTTGGGTATGAGCTACCGTACTGAAAATTCGTGGTTCCCGTCACATACCCGTCAAGAGTCGAGCGCAGGAAGTGTTCCATTCTGTATGTCCTAGCATCAATACGACAATCACCCTGACCCATGCTTGTATGACTAATTTCGATGTAGTCTTTCGCAGAGTTTATGAGTACCGGAACCTTGAGTATACAGCTACTACAATGTCCAGTTTCACTTCTAGGAATAACACTCATGACAGCCTCTACATTCTTCATCATCAATTCCGATGGAAGGTCCCGTGTGAATGTAGCATATGGTGCGAAAATTCGAGATACTACAAGTCCATCCTCCCCTTGGTAACATCCCTGCTGGGCATCTGATTGTGGACATGATGGATTGAATGCATCAAACACCAAGTTGTAGTCATCAGACTCTAATCTCTTCATATAAAAACAGAATGTCCCGGTGGGTTGACCATTGTAAGTGACTTCACCCTCATAATAATCTTGCCCATGAGATGACGGTACTGGATTGTTTACCTCTATGGTAATTCGCTCACGCGTGCAGTTGTATGTAACAACTTCGTCATACGAAAGGCTAATGCTTGTTGTTGTACTTGTTATGTTAATCAAGCTCAACCTATCACAATAAGGACGGAAACAATGCCCTCTGGTGACGATCTCAACTTTGTCTATGGCACTGACATCGACCCATCCTGTAGCGAAACCTATAAGGTTGTCCGGTAGTACAGCGTATGTCAGTGTGATAGATACGAGTACCTGTACGAAAATGCATAGTAACAAATGAAGCTTCATTATTGTATGGTGAGATATGAAATTTGTTCAAAACTGAATATAATTCAAACTTTTGATTTTTCAGTTTATGCAAGTTGACCAACAATGTTGAAAGTTGTCTTCAACATTACGTTGAAATTGAAAGCTCCTTGACAGCGACTTCTGCCTAAAAATGGATGAAAATATTCGTCCGGACTGACATCTGAGATGGCTGTGTCAAGAATATGTTTGGAAATTTGTAAACTTGCGATTCCAAAATAACAATGGTGGATGGTCATATGAGTTCGACTGACTTTTGCTGGCGCGGCAAGTATAAAGCCTCAAGAGAACCCTAACATTATTCCCATTGTCGATGGGTAGGATCGATGATCAAAAGCGGAGCAGTGCATGTTCTTTGACTGGTGGCAAACTTAATTATCTCGCCAGTTGGATTCTGCTGGACTGTTGGTCATTGTTGGTCACTGTTGATACATACCAGGTGAAAATATTATCTTTGGAATAGGAAACAGTTCACTAAGGCTCGCACTCAAGGATGCGCAAATGAAGCAATGAATGTTTTGTTTTTTGAAATAAAGCTTGTTTTATCACTGTTGTTGTAAAGAAATACTTGCTCTTGTTGTAGTCGAACAAAAGATTTAGAAGCACTTTCTGTGGACAATACCTGGACCAGAGTCTTCGTATTCTTCCTTGGAGATCCACATTTGTTGGAAAGTGGACAAGGAAGCCAAGATGGAGCCACCAATCCAGACAGAGTACTTTCTCTCTGGTGCACACCAGCAACCTTGATCTTCATGGAAGCAGGAGCCATATTGGTCAATTCCTTGGTCAATCTCTCAGCAATACCCTCGAACATGGTTGTACCACCGGACAAGACAACGTTTCCGTACAAGTCCTTTCTGATATCAATGTCAGTCTTACCAATGGAGTTGAAGGTGGTCTCATGGACACCAGCAGCTTCCATACCGATAAAGTTTGGTTGGAACAAGACTTCTGGGCATCTGAATCTTTCGTTACCGACAGTAATGACATTACCGTCAGGCAATTCATAGGACTTTTCAACGACAGAGGACTCTGCAGCCTTCTTCATTTCTTCGTCAAAGTCAAGAGCAATGTAGCAAAGCTTTTCCTTGATATCTCTGACAATTTCTCTTTCGGCAGTAGTTCCGAATGAGTAACCTCTTTCCATCAAAATCTTCATCATGTAGTCAGTCAAGTCACGACCAGCCAAATCAATTCTCAAGATGGCATGAGGCAAAGCATAACCTTCATAGATAGGGACAGTGTGAGAGACACCATCACCAGAATCCAAGACGATACCAGTGGTTCTTCCGGAAGCGTACAAGGACAAGACAGCTTGGATAGCAACGTACATTGCAGGGACAGAGAAGGTCTCAAACATGATTTGAGTCATCTTTTCTCTGTTGGCCTTTGGGTTCAATGGAGCTTCAGTCAACAAGACTGGGTGCTCTTCTGGAGCAACTCTCAACTCATTGTAGAAGGTGTGATGCCAAATCTTTTCCATGTCGTCCCAGTTGGTCACAATACCGTGTTCAATTGGGTACTTCAAGGTCAAGATACCTCTCTTGGATTGAGCTTCATCACCGACATAGGCATCCTTGTTACCCATACCGACCATGATGGACTTTTGCTTTGGTCTACCAATGATGGAAGGGAAGACAGCTCTTGGTGCATCATCACCAGCAAAGCCAGCCTTACACATACCAGATCCGTTATCAACAACTAGGGCTTGAACGTCGTCACACATGTTATTTTATGATTGTTTTTTTGTAAATTTACAGAGAGAGGTGTTAACTCAGAGTTTTGTTTGTTTTGTTTGTTTGTTTGTTGAGAGAAAAGAAGGGATCAACAAGATCAGGACAATTGGGTTTTATAGCTCGATCACGTGTGAAATGGGAACACGTCAAGAGCGTTGACATCCAGTGAGTGACGTTTGACAATTTTTGAATCAAATTCCCCCCTCCATTCGAATCGTACCGATCACATTTGAACTGTAAACTTGACGCATTGTGATGATGTGGTTGAATGATCATCCAAGTTTTTGTGAACGTTCACACATTAACATTCAAGTAGAAAGCTGCAACCATCAACTTTGATGTGCAGTGAATGACATTAGTGAAGGTTCCAGTGGGCGCATCAGTAGTGTTCAACTTCGGAAGATGGACTTGAAGTGAACACAATGGGAAGTGGCAGCGGAAAATTAAAGTTTTACCGGTCGAAGGATTGTAAAAACTAGGGTTGTTTTTTTGGAATACAATGTTCTATTTGAGGGTGACCACGCAACAAAAGAAGATCTGTTGTTCCAGGATCATAGTTTTACCTCATAAACAAAGCACAAAGCACAAACTACTACTTTAGAAGTAATCATGGTAGAGAAGATTGAGACAACGCAAGCCAACCTCTCTCTTGGACAGCACGAATTCATTCAAAAGAGTCCCGATGACATTCTCATCAAGACTGCCACTACAAACAGACCAGTTGGATTCCTAGAAAACTGGTTCTCTCACAACAGGTTCACTCTGGTATCGATCGTTCACTTCACTTTGAAAGAACAAAAGGAGATGGACATGGATTTGTTAAAGAAGGCATGTGACTTTGTTTCCGACAGACATCCCATTCTCAAGTGTCACTTAGATCATCACAAGATCCGCAGGAATTGCTTCATTGAGATTCAAGACGCAGACCGTTGCTACATTACTCCTCAGTTCATGCCTCACGACCACTTGATGACCAAGCTGGAAAAGAACAAGAATGATGTTTACATGAAATCATACTCTAATGAGAATGCTTGGTTGTGGATGGCTGAAAAGGAATTGAACGTTGATTTCGAAGTCAATTTGGGTCATCCATTGTGGAGATTGACACTGTTGCAGTGGAACACACCTGGTGAGTACTACATGTTTGTTTCCATGCCTCATGCCATATCGGATCTCATTAGCATGGACCAAGTCATCAAAGAAATTCTCCAGTACTATGAGAAGTTACTCAGCAATTCGATACAATCGGTGGAGCCATTGCCCATGCTACCAGACGCCGAACAACTTCACTTCATGAGCAACAAGAAAATGGACGAGAAATTTGTCAAGGATTCCTCAGTTGAAGCTCTAGACAAATTCCTGCAGTATTCACCAAGAATTCAATTAATTGACAATGCGTCGTCATCACTGGGTGATGTGACCGTGCACAATCACTGTAAACCATTGGTCGCGGTGGGTGATCCTTCAAATTACAATTTGCTGAAGGAAAAGTTGTATTCTGAATGTTTCCTTTCTGCTATGCCAGTTACGATTGCTTGTGCTTGGCTTACATTGGCTAAGTATCAAATGAGCGAGGATTTTTCTGGTCATGAGCTCAGTTCCTCATTGGATTACATGATTAACATTAGAGACTTCGTGAAACCTCGGCTGAGTGCGGATCATCTTGGGTTAGTGAGTGGAGTTATTCGATTCGATCAGAGTACAACATCAAATGTGAAATTCTGGGATTACTGCCAATGTATTCAAAACGAATTAGAGCAAGCATTGGCAGAGGAGGAACCAATGTATTGGACCGCAATTCAGAGAACAATGGGACATGATAGTGTTCAGTTCGTGGAGCACTTGAGAGAAAACAAGGGTAGATACGGAGATCTAATTATGTGTGATCGAGGAGGAGATTTGAACTTGACATTTGATACATTTGATGTTACATCGATCAATACATTGTTTGGTAACAGACCAAATGGATGGGGCTTCTCATTAAACGTGAACAGACTCACAACCCGAGCGAGTTACTCGTGGACATTCGACAGGGCGATTGTGAACGAAGAATATGCCTCGCAGGTGTTCCAACACTTTGTGAGCATGATTGAGAACATCCATACAATACCAAGGAATGCTACGATTGGAGATGTCCTCAGACAAAACTGCTCGATGAACGAAAGCAAAGAAGCAGAATGACTTAATAAAAGGTGAATTTAATCGGTATACAATTTGCATGACGGATGATACACTTTCTGCCAGTCAAAAGCAATCTCCTTTGCTCCTTGTTTCCAATGCTTCTCCAATTTCTTTGCATTCTGGCCTGCTTTGCTTAGCGTTGCATCCACATTTGTCACTTGCTTCCGATACAGCACATCTGTTCTGAGAATGTATTTTGTTCCTCGTGAGACTTGTGCTCCTTCGTGCAAATTTTCATGTAGCATCAACAAAACTGATCCAGTCTTTGGTTGGACAGAGAAGATTTCCTTCTTTGAATTGTTGTCATAAAAGACAGTATTTCCTCCTTCAAAATCATCATTCAGGTAGAGAATAATGGATAGGAATGATTGTTCCCTAAGGGCAATCAAGTTTCCTTCCTCAACCTTAGTCTTGTTGTTATTGCCATTATTTGCCGTGCTCGTCGTAATGACATCTCTCATGTAAGTACCATCCATGTGCCTCAAGAATTGATCCTTCCTTCCATACTTTACAAATCTCATTCTATCATTCACTCCTTTTGCTTTCCATTCTCTTCCTTTAGTCTTTGAATCGATATAATCACCTGTCATATCTGGAATATTAGCCCTAAAGTTCAAATCAGTTGGAACAAATGCCTGAATGCGCTTCCAAATAGTCTGACTCAGTTCAGCATCGTCGTATGCTACACGCTCATTGATTCTAACTTCAGAGGCATCAATACCGGACCAAGATAGTTGCTTTCCTCCCGTTGGTGGAACACCCTTGAATCCTACACTTTCACTTTTCTCAATCAATCGCTTGCACTCTTCTGCGGTGAAGACGTTACTCAATAGGAAAACGTTACAATGATTTTGGTGGTCAAATTGTCTAATACTGATGTTGCTCATATTTGTTCTGGTTTTGTTTTGTTGATCAATTGGCACATGCGAATTGTCCATATTCCAAAACAATTGACTCTGGGCAGTTCCACGAGACCTCGAACATCAACCACAGAGAAGAACCGGATAAATCAGTTCATCGATTACAACAACAATTTGTCTCCGTCATCGGAATAAACCGGGGATAATATCATTTTTCACGCAAAAAAAAACTGTGTGTTGTTGAATAAACGCAAATCATCTCATTTCTTTGGACCAAAGTGTTGGACAGCGCCCACAAAAACATAGAGCTTAGGAAATAATCAATCGCGATATTTAAGAATGAGAAGTGCAACAGCCAACATAACAACAACGAGAAGAGCAGCAGCATCAAGGCTCATTCTCACCAACAATTCAACAAGGCGCACCGCATACACCATGCCCCACATTATCAACAATGCCACTGGTCAAACACTTCACAGATCAAGTGCCGCATCCAGCATTGGTGAACCAATCAATCCCACCAACACACTATACGTGTTCAAGAAGAGAGATGTCAAACAAATCACATTGAACAATCCAAGAAATCTCAATCGATTGACACCAAAGATTACAAAGGAACTGCACAAGGAACTCATCAAGGGCATTGTGAATCCAATTAACAAGATGGTTGCTCTGCGCGCCACTGGTTCTACTCACATGATTGGTGGAACGGATTTGCCATCCATTTATGATATATTTTATGGTGAGTACTTGAATGAAGAACAGGCCAAGAGTCCATCCATTGATCTTGCTTTGCAGCACGCTGTTGTGTACTTGAAGGATTTGTACAGTTTGGCAACTACTTTGATTCATAGCAAGAGAGTGACACCATTGTGGAATGGTCATTCTCTGATTCCTTTGCCAAGTGCATTGTTGGGACCTGGTGCAAGCTTCCACGTGCCTCAACTGCAGTACGGTATGGTTCCTGATTTGGGCTCTACATGGTTGTTGGGTCAATTGGATGCCAAGTACCCTGGTGTTGCCATGTACATGGCTCTCTTTAGTGCTAGCAAGAGCACTGTGATCAAGGGCGCTCAATTGAGTGCATTGGGTATTGGTCAAGGAGAGGCCAACGAGGGCACTTTTGATCAAATGCTCCTGGATTATGCATCACAGACTGCATCATTGAAAACTTTGGACGATATGTTAAAGTTTGTCTGCACACCAACACTGTCCAACCAGTTGGCAAAGATTGATCCTGCTGGTACTGGTGTCAAGAGTGGTTTCGGATTCATGACAAACAACATTTTGAGTTTGCCATTGGAGGATATTAAGGAGTACTTTGGCCCATTGACTGATCCAAACGATCAATCAATGGATCACATGACATTGAATGACTTGATCCAAAAGTTGAAGAACGAGGCCAATTCATTCTCCAACTCCTCCAGCAAGCGTGAATGGTGTCAACACATGGTCGACACACTGAACAGTGGAAGTTTGGAAGTGGCTGGTGGTGTCTTTGCCATGCTCAAGAATGTCAGTGGACGTTCATTCACTGAATGTTGCACAATGGAGTACAGATTGATTCACAGATTGTTGCGCGACAGAAACTCTGACACCCATAGAGCACTCAGATTCCTCAACAACTTTAGCACAAAGAATAGCAAGATTGGTGATTATGAGGCATATGTTGATCCAAAGATTTGGAAGACTGGCGACCAGATAAATCATGACTTTGAATTAAAGATGAACAAGCCATTGACTTGGACCGAGGATCAAGGAATAGATTTGTCTCTCGGAGGTCCAATGGAAATGGAGAGCATGAGAAAGTATGTTGAGAAACTACAAAACTTTGACCCTAAGGCAAAGAATGAATCATACATGGAAGGCTTCAAGTTTGAAATTGTTGACAAGCAATAAATAGTCACATCAATTGTTACAGTTTTCATCTTGGCTAACCACAGTTGCGTAAAAGTACGATATCGGTTCTGAAGCACGCTACAATTCTTTTATTCCGACTCAACGCCCTCACTGAAGAAGTTCTCCAAACCATACTCAGAAGATGATAGATCGAAGGGGTTCAACCTATGGTCATCATGAGACAGTATCTCCCATGAGGCTCTACACTCCCAATCCTCAGTTGTTTGAACAAGAAATAGCTCCGAATCAAGTACTACTTCTCCAAGAGCTCTCCAAGCAGCTCGCTTCTCAAGTTGAAAAGCTACAATCATCTGTACAACAAAAAAGGTACAGTGTCCATGTTGTTTAATACTTTGAAGTTCACAAATTTTTTACGTTTCATGTTATTGTTGTTTGATGGAATAGATTGTTCTCTGAACATATACACAACTTACAGCATCAGTTGGACATGCATGATGAGATGGCTCAGGTTTCGACTCTTAAAACGATGCATGACACTCTACAGTTTCCACCGCGAACCCATTCAGCTCGATCATCATCGAATGATCAACAAGTTATTGAACAAATGCAGCAATTGTTTACCTCTATGATGAAACAATTCGCAGTACAGCAGAAAACAAATGCAGTTAGAAATGACGAAGAGTGGAATGAAGATAGGAAGAGGAAGAAGGATAAAAAAAGAAGAAAGAAGAGGAGTAAGAAAGACAAGGATGACCTTGGTAATGAATGGGATGACGATTACGAGAGTGACGAAGAGTTACCCAAGCGAGAACAATATAATATTGAAATTCCGAACATGATGGATGAGGATTCCCCTGACGAGTCATTCGATGATTATGATGGAGGAACTTGGAAGAAGAAGAAGAAGAAAACGAAAGAGAGCTACTTTATACCTATTGAAAGTCAATCCAATGTTGTTAGTCCTTCAAATTCCGCTCTCCAGGAGGACTTAGAACTGAACAGATTAGTGGAGAAGGCAAAGATGGATATTGCAGAACTCAATCAGACTCCCCGTTGGGAGCCTGTCCAAAGATCATTTTCAATGGAACTACTGGGAATGCAACAAGCAAAAAGATTGCCTGTTTTCGTAAGAAAGATGAGAACAGTGTATCATATTGTTCGATTCTTGCGGATGATTCGACAAATTCATAATGCAAAGCAATACAGAATTCAAGAAACAATTGGGAAGATGCAAGATTTCATCTCTCATGCTAGTGTCAATTGCTTTGACAATATGTTACAATATATTCACATTCCCATTACGAGTATTATCAACGAGCAGGGAAAGAACATTGACCATTTCTTGTTTACTGACAATAATGCTGGGCTTGGACTACTAGCAAACATTTTCTCTAGATCAAAGAACATCACACCGGATTCGATGCCTGCAAAGTATCAGAAACAAGTTTTTCGGGTCTGTGCTAAAGTGAAAGCTCTTCTTGATGGTGTAAGTTCCATGTTTACAAAAACGAACCTCATGATTAAGAAGAATGGGAGCCATCGACCGAAAAAGTTTAACTCAAAGATAGTTCCGACCATTCAGTTCTGTTGTGTATTGATCCATGATTATATTTGTTATCCTGCCGACTATTTGCTACCGTCAGAGTTAGCTCTATTGGAATTTGACAACAATGGAGCTACTGTACATATGTCAAAACAAAGAACTAGGATAATGTTAGGTCACTTCATTATCACCCGTATACTGTTATGCAAAGTACTGATACCAAGATCAGAGAATGAAAAGTCCCAACGAAATTCGATGAGCATTGCCTATGGTAAGAATTGCACGAAGATTCTAAGGTTAATCAGATCTATTATATTCTATGCGTTGGAGTTGGCACTGAGACCGACATCACTTGATGAGGATGAAGTCAAACGAAATTCTTCATCAAGCTCTCAGAAGAGACGATTAGACTCAAAGGAAGTATTGAATGATGTTGACTCCATCGTCTACTACTTACAACAACAGATGAGCTTGAGAGTTGAGGCTCCTCATTGTAAATATTCCAGTAATCACTACCTAGTTGGCGTGTATTCCGATCCGAAAACAGTCAAACGGATTGTGGAAGTCGTAGGTGTTCATTGCATGTTGCAGTATGAATCCATCATTAGAAACATCATTATCAGAGCATTCAATGCCACAGTGAACTACCAAAAGTATGATGCTACAGAACTGCCTCCAGAGCAGTCCTTGCATGTCTGGGTGCAATACAGAAGAGCACTGAGGAAGGAAAAGATGCAGCGGCTGAGACATGTGGCTGTTGTGCGGCAACAGCTGGACAAGCTCGAAGAAGCAAAAGCGCTCCAGGCCAAGAAATTGAGGCTATTGGGAGTCGATGTTCAATAAATGACTCAGAAACAGTAGTTCTCCAATTTTTTTGTTGCTTTATTGAGATAGGACACACAAGTTTAAGTTGTGATGATTTGTACGGAGTAGACGGGAGTGTTCAGAGAGGAATGACTCTCAGTGTGTGGATAGAGGTGGATTGGGTTGATAGAGGTAGAAAAGGGCACCTAGTATGGACGTGGGTGGCTCTCAGTCAAAAAGTTTCTAGTCACCTTGACGAATTCAGCCTTTCTTTGCAGTTCCTTAATATTCTTAGCACCGCCGTAGGTCAATGCACTTCTCAATGCACCAGTAAAGTTGTCAATAACGTCCTGTGCACTGCCAGTGCATGGAACCTCAAAGGCAACACCTTCAGCCACAGTTCCCTTCTTCATTCCACCATAGAAATCAGTTTGGAAGTCCTTGCTGGCCTGTCCTCTGTACTTGACCATCAACACATCTCTGTCGTCCTTTCTGACAGTGTGCTTTGGTGCTGCAGATTCAGCAGTCTTTGCAAAGATGGATCCCATCATGACAGTGCTGGCACCAGCAGCCAAAGCAAGAACCATATCCTTCTCATGGACAATACCACCATCTGCAATCACAGGCACTCTCAATCTCTTTGCAATTTCTGCGCAATTGTAAATGGCGGAGAATTGAGGAACACCAAAACCAGTCTTGATACGGGTGGTGCAAGCAGCACCGCAGCCAACACCAACCTTGACCGCATCGGCACCAGCATTGACCAAATCTTGGTAACCCATTGGAGTACAGACGTTACCGGCAATCACTTCCTTGTCAGGGAGAGCAGTCTTGAGGTCTCTCACGAAATTGCACATGTTGTCAGAGTGACCATGAGCAATATCGATGCAAACACCCTTGGCACCTCTCTTGAGCAGAGCAAGTGTTTGTTCAATGTTGTTGAGACCACAGGAGATGAAGCATTGGTCCTTGTACTTGTCAACCCACTCGCATTGCTTCTCAAATGAGGTGAAACGATGGAAGATTGGCAAACCACCATTCTTGATGAGCAAATCAGCCAAATCTTCACCAATGACAGTGTCCATGTTGGCAGCGACCATAGGGATGGAGATTTTGGTCTTGGAGGTCAACCATGTGTCAAGTTCAGGGTTCAATCTGCTTGGAACATTGTTGAATTGAGGAACTAAAGAAATATTTGTGTTAGCTCTGTTGAAAGCTTTCAGCTCGGAACACTGTACGCGCTTTTTGGCGCGAAAAACAAAGCGCAAGAAAGTATCATACCCAAAGTGACATCATCAAAAGTCAAATACTCGTCCAATTTGTGGGAAATCATAGAAGGCATGTTGATAGTAATAAAACGTTAAAGTTAAAACCAAAAGTTTGGCAGGCTGTTATGTTGTTGTGTTGTTCATGTTTTTTTTTTGTGTGAAAAGTCAACAAGGAACGAGACTCACATGCTTTTAAAGCTGTTTCCAGTTTTGCCGCTTCAAACAAATTCTTGCTGCACCTCACGCCTGGCTCTCCTTTTTTCGACATGAATAGAACGTGTGTGAACGAACCTGGGTCAAATTCCGATTTGTTCGGAATTTGAACGACCCAACGGCACCTATTACAGGGACCCTCGATGCTGTAATCCTTCTATCACTCGTCTACTGTAGCCAAGTACAGTGACTGACAAATGAAAGCTTGTTTCGTTGGTGGTGAAATCCACTACCATTCCAAACACCAATGATTTTCTTCTTCAGGAACTTCGAAGATTCCTACTTCAATAAAAATGCAAAACAATGAACATTCACCAAACGCAGACACAACAAAAAAAACAAAACAAATGCAAGAGAACAAAGATAGCGACCAAGAAGACCAAAACAACGTGACTCGTTCCTTTCATCAAAAATCACATGATGTTTTCTCTCAACTAGACAACATCAACAACAATAGCAATTCCACCACTGCATTTACACTAAATCAAACATTGACTGTACAAAAACCATGGTCATTTGCTCCCAAAGTACCCAACAACAGTAGTACCAACTCTCGTCGTAGTACCCGATCGAACAACAACTCAAGGAGTCATCCTACGATTGAACAAATTTCCGACAAGTACACAAAGCAACTATTGGAGAGAGTACGCAGAGAAACAGAAGAAGAAGAAGCAGAAGCAGCAGAGGCGGAAGAACAAGTTCAAAAATCATCTCGGATCAAAAAATGGGACAAGAAACAAGTTGGCTTTGAACAGAGGACGAATGATGATGATGATGAGGATGGAAATCAGAAACAGAAGAACAAGAACAGTAATATAGCGAAAAAGGTGGTCATTTGTGTAAAGAGACGAAGAGACGATGATCCATTGGAGGAATTTTATATGGAACAAGCACCAAAGCGTCAAAAGAGAACCATTGTCATGAACGATACTCTCGATGAGGAACTTTCGAGTCGTATGAGCGCTCAAACCGCGCTCAAGGATTTCCCGCTCAAACGCTTCAGTTTCATCGACTCGGCCAACGATTACAATTTGAGTGTTGCGCGCCAAAAAATTGAAAAAACCAAAAATCGGAATCAGCTGAAAAATGTGGATTTGAAGAGTAGTGCTCGAGAGAAAAGAGCTCAAAAGTTTAAACAAAATGTGAGAGAGATTCGATTGTTGAAGATTAATGAGAAGAGGAGTATTGATGGTGATACGAGGTTGATTCAAGTGGATTTGCACGTTGAAGACGAAGAGAGTGATCGGAAGGAGATCAAGGAGCAGCAGAAGAAGCAAAATGAGCAGAGGGATCAACAGGATTTTATGGAGATGCAACAGTATGCGTCTTTGTTGAAGCAAACCATGTCTGCCGAGGAGTACAATTACCTAATGAAGAATGATGAGAGTGAACACAGTGATTTTGTCTATGATTATTATTATATGAACGATGAGGAAGAGGAAGATGGTGCAATGAAAGACGAAAGTACTAGTGCTGCTGCTTCTTCTTCTGCTTCATCAAAACAAAAGAATATTGTGAAGATTGAGAGGTATGATCAAGACACAATTTGGTATGACACAGAGTACGCGACTGAGGAGGACTTGCTGGACTATGACTCGGAGGATTCAAACGACGAAGCCAATCCAAACAATGACTATCCTGATGAAGGTGAAGATTTTGGTTTTGGTGATCAGTTCGATCCCAATTACATGGATGAAGACGAGTATTTGCAGCAGCAAGAGGAGCAGTTCTGGGTTCAAGAGAGGAATCAATCAGAGTTTGACATTGATCCAAGAGTATATGACAATAGTGATTTGTTCGAGGAGAATGATCATGAGAAGTATGAAACGTTGAAGGCAAAGTACGATACGCACCTCTATGGATTCTCTACGGTCAGTGCTGAAGAGTATCATCAAGATATGCCAAAGAAGCAGTTCTATAATGATGACGAGTACAATGATGAAGATGACTACGACTATGGTGGCGAGTATTTGGACGAAAATGAAGAGTATTCTGATCAGGACATGGACTACGAATAAACACCTTTACATTCGCTTCTTCATTTTGTTGTTACTTTTCCGCTAACTCTGAATCGAACTTCAGACAGCGCATTTCAAAAAGGAGACTCTTTCAGACACAAAACAAATCACTCAACGCGTTATTCCTTCAATGGAGCTTCCATATTTAATTCCACTGCCTAGCAATATCAAGCCAATTCACTCCTGGAAACCTGGTGCTCTCTACCACAAGAAGGAGATGGGAGATGAGTTTGTGGATCACCATCGTGGTCCTACAGGAACTAGCAACTGGTTAATCAGAGACCGTTTGTTGATGAGTGCTTACCCAGGAGATACAGACGAGAAAAAGGCCATAGAAAAGGCCAGATGCATCTTGGAGAGCGGAATTAGAACCATTGTGTGTTTGCAGACAAACAAAGAGCTCCAGAGATTCAAGGAATATCGATCTGTTTTTGAATCGGAATTCAATCTTGGTCAAAACAAGAGTTCGTCACTGCAATTCTTGCAACTAGAGATTCCAGATACACATGTGGCACAGGATACCGAAGTGAACTCATTTGTGGACAATGAACTGATTCCAAGGTTTCATCGCGGAGAGAAAATGTTGATTCACTGTTGGGGAGGTCATGGACGCACAGGTACAATTTGTGCTATTGTTCTCGGTCGATTGTATCAACTTAGTGCTGAGGAGTCGCTGAAAAGAGTTGCAATGGTTCACGGTTGTCGCGACGAGAGTAGATCTCAAGCTCCTCAGACTACGCCACAATTCGAGCAAGTACATCGCTTGATTGATAAAATCAGTCAATCTTCTTGATGTGCTGAACCAACACCAACAACAAACAAACCAAAAAGTTCATTTTAATACAACCGTCACTTCCCCTTTTCAACTCGGAGTGACTTCCTCGATTTTGTCGTCCCAATAGTTATTGTTCGGTTGGACTCAAAATTGGAATGTTCGCTTAGAAACAGTGTTTGACCAACATTGTTCAACAGCTCAATGATACCACCCCACAAAGAGCGAGGGCTGGATGAAAATGTTACAAAAATTTATCGAAATTTTTTTATTGTTTTTTTTTTTTTTTTTTTTTAATACAACACGCGGTTGCTCTTTATTACTCTGTCCTTGTGACGCTCGAAGAGCGTCTCCTCTTTCTTGTTAGTAACGCTCGCAGAGCGTTACTACTGTTTGCAGTCCTTTGATTGCTGGTAGAGTCTGTGCAACACTGTGATGCAGCGACTCTTCACCCAGCACACAAAACTGCGGGCCTTTCGCAGTGCTACTTCTTGTTTCATCCCATTTTTCATCAGTGCATCCATCACCTGGTCGACAGCGTCGTTCTCTAAACCCATCATTCCCATGAGGTACTCTCTGCTCGACTTCCTCGGCATTGGCCACATGAATCCGTTTCTGAACAGAACTTTGTCAAACCATAGGGAGATGGCGGACTCTCGATGTAATGGAAGTTTGAGCAACTTGTTGTAGACTTCCATGACAAGCTTTCTTCGGGCGTCAATTGCATACTGGCATCTGACAAGACAGTGGAGGATTGTATCAGGTTCAGTACCGCATCTCGGGCATAAATAGGGGCCGTCATCATCGTACAAATAGTTACACACCACTCTGGTATGTAATGTACCACTACGTACTTGGGCGTGGAACCACTCCAGCTGACGATCAACAACAAATGGGTTCTTGAGAAAGTCGAACTGATTCTTATGCTCCATTGCAGCATCCTGCAACCACCATTGCGAATTTTGACAGATGAGCGCCTTACGCTCCTGAAGGAACAACTCCTTCAGATCTTCTTTTCCCCTCGCATACTTACCATTGAATCTGATGGTGTGTATGAATCCCTTTGTTTGATGCAGCTCTATATTCATGCAATTCGGCATTGCCATCACCGCGAGGGATACTTCGTGGTAGGTTTTAGGTCCAAAACCCTTGCCAACCTCGGTCTTTAGTGACTCGTAGCTCCTGATCCTACCCTCATTCAGTAGTTGTTGTCTCTGGTACAAGCCAACCCTGCTGAGCAGTCTGAGAGACCTAGCTGACAAGTAATTAGATAACTTGCACCCTTCACAGCGGCTCTGGGAGTCATCAGTGATGATGATTCCCTTCTCGTGCAGCCGCATTGCGCTCCATTTCATGAAAGAGTGTTTGACTTCCGTAACTCTGTGGTCCGACTGGAAGACGTTCTCCGACCGGAACGTGTAGTGTTTCTTGATATACTCAAGAGTGTCCATCCACAGAATGTTAGCTTCCTGATCTCTCTTCCCTCTCATCATGGATTTCACAAAAAGTGCTGTGCGAGTAGCAACTGCTTCCGAGAAGTTGTCTAGACCAATGGATCCCCACTCGGGGCCAATGTATAGCAACTCCGTCGGATATCTTAGCATTGCTTTAGAACCATGCTTGACGAGCCTCTTTCCAATCATATCCACATCATCCATCGATTTCATCGTCCATTTTGTGAATTCACATGCATATAGAAAGATGGGATGTACACATGCATGTGCGACTGAAATTTTTATATTGGGAATGGATCAAAGATTCTAGTACATATCTGGCACTCTTGTCCGAGCGGTCAAGGAGCCTGACTAGAAATCAGGTACGGGAAACCGTGCGTAGGTTCAAATCCTACAGAGTGCGATCCTTTTTAACATTGAGCAGAAACTGTCATTGTATTGAGCATATCACGTGTTCTCTTGGGGGAAGTTTAAGAAAGTCCTCTATTGTTCTGGTGGGTTCTTCCTCTTCCTCCTCTTCAGTGTTGTCCGATGATTCATCGTCCTCTCCATTTAGAATGTGGCCATCTGGGTGTGCGGGCATATCCTTGGCACCAGAGCCTGTCTGTTTTTCACCTCTTGGAGTATTGCTTTTGTGTAGCAAGTCATGCTCTTGATTGTCTGCGTCGACTACAGCTTCCAATCCCTGTTCGTTATAAATATCCACGATAGGGTTGCCTTTTAGATTCAAGAACTTTAGTGTCTTGAGATAAACAATCGACTTTGGCACCTTGTGGATATTATTGTTCTTGAGACACAACTTCCGCAGCTTGATAAACTTTTCGATATGGGCAGGGAACAAATCAATGCAATTGTTCGCAGCTCTAATGGAATATAACCTTGGAGAGTGGAACAATAACTCGGGCAGCTCTGTCAGTTCATTCGATTCAACAATCAATTCCATCAGACTCGGACATTCATGAATGGTATTGGGTAGTATCGTAAGTTTGTTAAAGTCCAAAAACACTTCAGTCAGCTTGCTCATTTGTGTGTTGAAACAATATTGATGCACATCTTGAATCAGATTGTGACTGGCTTTCAATGTCACTAGATTGTGACATTCTCCAATTTCCTTAGGCAGAGTTGTGAGTTCGTTGTGACACACGTTGAGGTATGTCAAGTGAACAAACTTGTTAAAATCCAATGGTAGTGAATTTAGTTTGTTGCATTGAAGGTCCAACCAAGTGATACATGGAAACAGAGTCGATATACCGATTGGGATATTCGTCAACCGATTGTTTGCCATGTCAAATGTCGTTACCTTTTCCAATGCAAATGTTAAATCGGGAAGTGTTGTAAACTTGTTCGATGCAAGGAGCACACTTGTGATACGCTGCAATTTGTCCATTCCTTTCAACACGTCAGAGTTATTAAAGGCATTATGCGACAAACTAAAGTGCTTGAGAGCAGTCAATGACGAAAATATTTCCTCTGGCAACACAGTCAGTTGATTCCGATCCAAGTGCAGCTCTTCCAAGCCCGTTAGCTTACAAATTTCTCTCGGCAACGATTTTAGCTTATTCTGCTTCAAGTGCAATATTCTCAAATTTTTTAATTGACCAATCTCGGGCGGTATCGATGTCAACCGATTTCCACTGAGCTGCAAATGAGTCAATTCATTGGCCAATGATATCGTCGACGGTATCTGACGCAACAAATTATGATCCAAATTCAAGAAGCGCAACTCTGTGAGCTTTGGTAACCAACGAGGCGGTATCTTATCAATCAAATTATAGGACAAATCCACTCCAATCAACCTCACCAGAGTCATAAACTCCGTAGTCAACGTTGATATCTTGTTGTGTGAAATGTTGAGACACTTCAATCCTTCCAAATTGATAATCTCGTACGGGAAGCCTCCAATATTGTTATTACTGAGAAACAACACTTCCAACTCTGTTCTCAATTGTTTACTCGTGAGTATGTGATGTGGAATAGCGTCCAATTCCCTGTATTCACACTTGAAGTAATGATCCTTGATGGCTTCTTCCACTTCCTTTTCTTGTGTCATTTCTTCTCTCTCTGTTTGATCAATAATGTCTTCTTCACCACCACTACCACCATCTTTACTCGTTGTCGTAGCAGTAGCAGTGGCAGTCGCAGTAGCAGTCGTAGTGGAAGTGAGTAATGGAGAAGTTTGTTGTTGAGAAGAAGAAGAAGATGAAGAAGAAGATGGTTGTTGTTGATTGGATCCAACAACTGTTGTTGAAGTTGTTGTTGGCGGTGTTGGATCGTTGTCGGCCATTGTTTGATCAATGTATCGTTCAATATCGTTAGTTGATTTTGTTGTTGGTTTTTTCGAGTTCGCTCACTTGTTTCTGTTTTGTTGTTGTTTGAATACCTTAGAGTCGGGGATTCTCGACAGTGCCACACGACACGTGAAACAGCTGTCAGTTGATTTGAGTTTATTACCGAAAATCAAGAGTTATTCGTTTTTTAAGGAAAGCGCGGAAGTTGCTCCGATTTACATCCTTGATGTCTACGTTCATACAATGGTGGAACCACCTCTTCCCATTTCGAATAGAGAAGTTAAGCACCATCTGGCTGAGTTAGTATTGAGATAGGAGACTACTCGAGAACCCTCAGTAATGTAGGCTTTTAACTATTTGTCAACCTGACCAGGACAAGGACAGACTTCGCCAAGGATTGGCGAATTAACTTGATGTTAAGTTGCTGGATGTCCTCCCACGTTGTTCTGTGTATTTTTGAAGCCCAAGAAGTACTTCCTTTTTAGCTAAAAGAGTTACACTTCGGCACAGGTTCCAAGAGAGGACCTCATGATATTTCGACAATAATCAAGGATCATTATGTGCTTGGAAACGATGAATAGCCAATAATCATTGAGTTTTATGACACTCAGAATCGAGTTTTTTTGAATTTTTCAGCCGATACACAAGCGAGATAGATTTGCTAGAATAAAATTTTGATTTATAAGAGAAGTTACTTCAATTGAACCACTTTTCCATAACTGCACTTGTAGAGGTACTTGTCGAAGCAAACACCGTTGCAACAAGCATCACGGATTCCACACAGACAATTGTATGATGGATTGTATAGATCAGCGTTGCAACCATGAGTGGCGGCAGAGTAACAGACATCCCTATACGCACCAATAATATTGTTGTGGCAGCATAAATCAGAAGAGGCACATTGGAAGGTTCCGCACTGATTTGGATTGGTGTGTGTAGTTTTTCGAGAAACCTTTGTCGAATAGAGTCGTTTCTTGATGGTACCTGTTTTCAAGTCACAAAAGAATTTGGCAGTGTTGTAACACACACCATTGCAACATTTATCATTCTTTGCACAGAGACAGTTCTGTTTTGGCTTGTACTTGTCAGAATAGCACGAATGGGTGGAAGGGTTGTAACACTGTTGTCGACTTCCAATCACATTGTATCTGCAGCACAAGTCACTTGCTGGGCATTGGTACTTTCCACAGTACAGAGTTTGGACAGAGCCAGTCGTGTATCCAAAGAAAGCAATTACAATTGCAATTAATACAAGGAAGTTGGTTTTCATTCTCAATTATTTGTTGTGTTTTGATTGTATTGCATTCCCAGGCACGTAATTGTCACATTTTAAACAACAATCAAACTCCTTTGATTTTGAATCATTGTATTGATAGTTATTGCCCGATTCCTTTTCGGAGTTTTCGTCCATAAATGAATCAACTCCTTCAGCAGTCTCAACACAACTAGAAGAGAAAAGAATACCCAGCCTATCAATGACACAGCATGTCTTGAATTGAAAAACTTCTGTTTTATTGATAAGAAAATGGATCAGAAACTCGGAATAGAGCTCTGATCCACCAGTGGCTTTGCCACCGTGCACTATGAGGTCTTCAAACTGGTGTGTTATCTGAGTTGGATTGGTGCTCAAACCCCATTGGTACCTCGATCGCTTGGAGATTAAAACACGAAAGAAGTCTGACAAAGACCACCAGATCAATGTGGTTTGTGTGTCCGCTTCAAAAAAAAGTTCCTCTGCGAAAGTTCCTGATCTACAAAAGAATGGAAAGGACAAAATTGTCTGGAAATGAAAAATGAACATTTATGTCAATCGACCAAGTGAATCTGTTGTTGACAAGAAAAAACATACTTAAGTAACAAACAACCAACAAAACCCAACTCACAAAATACAATCCAAAAACACAATGGCCAGCTCAAATACCTCCTCAAGAAGAAACATGATCAAGAAGTGCTCCCTCAAGGAACCAAGCAACCTCTCACCAAAGAACATTATTGCAAAGGGAACAAGAACGAGAAGAAATATTAACTACAATGAAACTGCATTGTCAAGAGCAGCTCTATCTGGGTTGATGAGCAAGAAGAAGGGTAGAACCAGCTCGAAAAACACCCTCGAAAAACGAACTGTTTCTCATTGAACTTTTTAACTTGTAAACATGTAGTAAATACTAACTAGGTTTCCAATTATTGTTAACTTTTGTTGTTTGAAATGAAAATGGGATTCCCGAGTGGAAGATGGGAGTTTTGTTTTCCTTACATAGGATCCACTCAATAATTGGAAGCACATATCATTGTTGAAAGTTGTTGAGGAATATCTTTTAGTGCGGTCAGTGGTTTGTATGTTGATGCATCCTTGTAAGTACAGTGGTTTGTGGCATATTATAGTGCCCAAAGTTTCATTTACTCGAGAAACTTCTCTTCTACAAAGGTAAACTTCAAGTCGTCTCCTTCTTCGTTTGCATCCACATCCCAGTCCAAACTCTGAAGTTCCTTATACCAGCGCTCTCTATCTTTATTAATGTCGTATCGCACAACATTAAACTCCTTGATGATATCTACCTTGTAACTATTACCTTTCGTAGCAATTGGTGGAACAATTTCTCTACACAAATGCTCAAACTCTTGTGGTTCTAATACTCGGTAGCTTTCAATGACCTTACTGAAAATAGGATATTGGATGTTACAAATTGCCCCAAATTCAGTCAGTTTCTGCCTAAAGTGTTGATGAATAACAACCTGAGATGCATTCGTCATGTCGAAAGAAAGTGATCCAACTAGTGTATACTGCTCTTCCTTAACTTGTGAACAATCTACAGCAAGAGTAAATCCTTCATCCATTGTCCGTGAAATTCTCGAAGTAGGAAGAACTCTTGTTTCAAATAATTCCTTTTCCACCAAGTCATTCAGGCAATCATAGTTCCAATTAAATTGTGAGTTCAATGATGCCAATATTCTTGTTTCTTCTGTACTGTTATTATATTCAATTTCTGCTTGATCCTTTTCTTGTGGATTCACTCTCTTCAATGACCATTCTACACTACCATTCTCGAATACTCGCTTCCTCAACCATATGTTCAAATTAGCTAGGAGTTTGAGACCTTCCTTTGTGATATCATAGAAAATGTCCTCAAAGAATGTCTCAGTCCCATCAAGCGCCTTCATACCAATTACGAATTGCAAATCACATCCAAACTGACACTTGAGAATCGTTTGCTCATTGATAGGCTTCTTCTCCACCATCACCATAAATATTTCCTCTTTAATTGTTGAATTTATGTTTGTAACCGATTCTGTTGGTCTGTAAAAATGTAAAGTGTTGAAGGTTCCAAAATGAAAGTTTTATTGATATGATAATTCTTCATTTACGTATGGTATGATCCTGTTAAGGCACAAGACCATGAAGATTATGTTTGGAGCTTAATTGTACATGGAGCAAAATCTATCTTCGTTTTTCATCTGGAGGTATGTTAATATCTGAAGCAAGAACAGCATGGTTAGACGAACAAGGTAAAGCCAATGAAGCTATCCCAGGTGCTGGAATTGATAAAGTACTTGGTGTTAAACCGCGCTTCTGAATGTAAATAATGGTACAGTGATAACATTCATTGGTAGAGCCTACCAGGTTTGTACAATAATCTGACACCAGCGTAAACATTCCAAGAAAGTCTTGATGTGAACAAAGAATATCAGTATGAGAAAGGTAGACCTCTCTATATTGGAACATTCATTGGTGCAGCTTTTGAGAAGTTGAGATCTAAATGCTATGCGAGAGAGTTAATACAGTCTACATGGTGGACAAATTGTAAGGCAATAAAGCGGTGTTTCTATTCACATGCGCATAGAGAGGACTTTGAAAAAAAGGGTTTTATTTGGCTGAGCTCAGTTATATTACTCTTGTGAACTTACTCTGCGGAATCTTGGGCATCTGCCAGACCAGGAACAGACTCTCGCTTTGTTCGCTCTTCAGCCTGTTTTCTCTTCTCTAGTTCGGCCTGCAAAAAATATTCGCTGTACTCCTTCATTTGAACGAGGAAATCTCTCAATCGAACCTTGAATTGCTCCTCGTTGTTGGATGACTCAAAAAGTGCAGTTATAAAGTTGTACACTTGTTGTGGAGTCAGGTTAGGGAAGGTTTTTGGTAGCATATTTGCCAAATCATTCTTAATGAAATCCTGATTCGATGGCAGTGATTGCATTCCGGTCGTGTCATACACAGGCACAGATACTTTTCCTGTCTGCAGTATGCCGAAAAGATGGAATAGAATGGCTGCTTCAATATCAAATGCGGACTTGTGCATGGTGTCAGTCAGCACATAGAATACGTCATGTAAAATCGATAGGAAGAAACTTCTATAGAAGCTTGATTGAGCATTCACATCAGAAATTCGACTCACGTTCGTCAACATTTCGAGCAAAATATTCAATCCAGTTTCAAATATGTGAGTATGTTGATGCTTGACAGCCCATAGAACAGAGTCAATAATTAGCTTGAACACTCCAGATGAAATTTGGAAGAAGGATTGGAAGCAGTGCTTGTTAATTGCGCGCAACAAGTTGAACAAGTTCACTCTGTGTTCTGGGAAGTCTTCAAAGTTCTTTGTGATCAGAGGCAGCGTACACTCAAGCACACTCTCTACAATCCTTGGCAGATAAGGCAACATTTCCTCCTTGAGCTTATTGATAGCAACAGAGAGCAGAGACAATACACCAGGGTCTTTGGCCTCGTTCACACTCATATGATAATCTCCGAGAGTTGCTTCTAGAAGTGGTGGAATGAAACTTTGGGCAACAACTTGAGTATTCTTAGCACTGACAATAAATGTCTCCACAAGTTTCAACACCTCTTTCTTCACAGCTCTCATCATCTTAACATTTGCGTGCTGAGTAACAATAGGACCAACTCTCTTAATTTCCTCAGTGATGATGGTGCTGTACAACTTATAGACCTCCAACATTTCTCTGAAGATGCGGCTTATTTGAGAGATGAAACTGGATCCAACAGACTTGGCGGTGCAAACATTGGTCTTCAACAAGTTAACAAGATCTCTAACTACCTCGTTATTGGTTAAGGACTGTGCATTCTTCATTGCTTCAGTCATGATTGTTGACCATCTGGCATTAGGCATTGTCATCAACTTTGCAATCAGAGGTTCTTGGTATTGAGGATCTGCGGATTGGATCATGTGACCAATTGCTTCATAAAATACTTGAACATGAGATGGCTCCAAATCGCTGATGATGCCAAGCAAGTCTTGCAAAATATCCTCGACGAATGGTCTAGCTTCAGCAGCTTGAGTCGTCACAAACTTTCTGCGACACTTCTTTGCAAGCTTAACAAAGGTTTCACAAGCCATCTCTTGAACACCAGGGAATGACTCATGCATGAACTCGAACAACTTGTTCACAACGGTCTTCAAGAACTTCCAATGCTCGAGCAAAAATCTAGGGTATTGACCAACAACATACATGATGTTACTAGCAACGACAGCCTTATTTTCCTTGCCCTTTGCATTTTCACACAAGTTCAATAAATCCTTGATAACAGACACAAGGAAACGCTTCTCATCTCTGACGTCCATTGCACCACTGATAGATCCAATTGCCCAACACAAAGTATTCAAATTATTACGGTTGAATCCGTATTGGTTCATTTGATCTTGCAACTTGCGCAACATGATTCGTTCAGTGTCACCAGCGTTCAAATGAGTCAAATAAATCAATGTCTCCTTCATGTTTTTGTACAAAGCAATAGAGTCGACATCTTTCATGTACTCTTTGATCACCTGACCATTTTCATCCTCAACAATGATCACCTCTTCTGGTTTGGCCATCTTTGAAATCAAAACAGTTCTTAATCTGGACAATACTTCAGCATATGGAGCTTGTCTCTGAGTTGGCATATTTTCATAACCCAACATCAAGCTACTGTGTTGTGCACCTTGCTGCTCCTTTTCCTTCTTCTCAGAAAAATATAAACTTTGAGCCAAATAATCCCAATATTCCAGACATGTTTTAAACAATTCCTTATCATCAACTTCACTGATTGAAACCAGATAAAAGTGAGCTTGAATCAAATAACCCTTCAAAGCATCATTCTCAACAAGTGGCAAATGATTCTTGAAGAATGTTGTTAAAAACAAACCAAGAGCAGAGATAAATTGTTCAGTGTTTTCATTTCCGTCTCTGTGTGCTCTTGGAATATCAGTATTTGGCGGTATAATGTCAACAATTTTGGTCATGACAGTTTTAAAGAGAAGGGCAAGATGATTGTTGTAGCCATGATTCGTTAAGCTAGCAATTTCGGTCAAACATCTAATCACATCGTTTCTAAATTGTTCCACTGGCAAAAACTAATAGATATAAAACGATAGAATATTAGCGACCATCACCACTCACAAGTGAAAATATGTATAAATCTGTAAATTACCTTCATGATCAAAGCCTCCAACATTTGTGTTTCAAAAATGTACTGTGGAGAGATCCAATGAATAAAGCTCTGCAATGTTTGCAATGTAGAGGAGATCAACCCACTGTTCGATGCGTTCTTTAGCACAAAATCACATAATTCATAAATTTGTGCAAACTCATCCTTCAATCCCGTCTTCTTCTCAATGATTTTGTCTTGAGTCATCTTACCACCTGAAAAATCAAATACTTCCTCACTATTGAAACGTACCCGCGGGATCATTCAACGAGTCATTTTTTTGTTGAGCGTCACACGCACACATTGATACAAAAAAAGAGGTGTCAGAACAATCATATTCATTCACAATACTTGCCAACTGAAAAAATTCATCATCAAATCCCAATCCATACCTCAATAGCTTCAAGATCTTCATGTTGTTACGGCACAACAATTCAGAGAGCTTGGATGAACTGACAATTTCAGGAATAAAATTCTTCCAATTTTGTGGCCACTCTTGCTTCACAATTTGAACCAAAACTTCGTTCAACTTGTTGATACAGAGCCTGTCAGCTTGCATTTGTCGCTCGTCCTTGCACGAGTTGACAACAGTCACAATAATGAAATTTTTCATTCCTTCACGATCTTCTGCTGATAAAATTTTCCACTTGTACAAAATGACATCCTCCAATACTTGAAGGGCAAGGTACTTTGCCTGTGGATTCCTGCTCTGCTCCAAAATTGCTTTGGAAACGTGCCATGCGTTTGGATTTTGTTTGAATGCAGCCAAAACTTTTTGACCTGTTTGAATCTGTACATGTGTATGTGTATGTGACGATGATGATAATGGTGATGATGTGAGAGAGAAAGAGTCAATGTGTGAGTATGCGAATTGTTGTTTTCAAGAGTAAGGTAGGTTGATAAATTACGAACCTCTTGTGGTGAGCCACCAAACGCAGCAGCCACGACCTGATCAAAGAGAGCTACATTGTACGGTTGTGTAAAATCTAGGATTTTCTCCATAGTTGCTGTTTGTTACCTGTTGTTAAAAAAAAGAATGAGTGGTTGGTTTACCTTACTTGTTTCGTACGAGTATGAGGCAGTGAGTTAGTTTTTCCTTGATTTATTTTTTGCTTTTTTTTATCGTGGATTTCCGATTTCAACAACTTTTCGCTGTTTTTGAATGGCGCGCAAAATCCACCGGATGTTGGAAGACGAAAACATTGTCGTGTCGTTGTAGGCTTTATGGGAAGCCAATTCTATTTTGAGAAAGTAGCCTTCAACGTTCAAGAAGTAGAATACTCCTTCAAATTGGTTTGACATAAATTGTAATTGAAATTTTATTGCATGTTGTTTTTTGTTGTTGTTCGGTTTGAGAGAGATTAGAGGTATTTCAAGTTTCTGTAAATACGCTCAAAGGTCACAAACTTTGGCATCAATCCCTTCTGTAGCATCTCAGCAAACAATTCCTTGCATCTTGCTTCGTTATCAACCAAGCAAAAAGCACGCAAAATAGCGCCATAAACTTGTTGATTGTCCTTTGCGACTTGCTTCTCGTCCATTTCCTTCCACAAGCTCTCCACATCATCAATCTTTCTGTTCAAAGCACAAACTTGGATCAAGTATGTGTAAGCTTCAATGTCCAACTTGTGTCCTGCCAACTGTTCGGCTGCTCTTGCAATCTCAAATGCCTTGTCGCATGACTGTGGATCAGCAATGGCCTCCATGACGCAATAGAACAAGAATTCCTTGTATAGCTCAAAGTGCATCGTTGGTAGACGACCTTCCTCCTTGTACATGAAAAAGTGATCCAGTCTCTTGCTCATTGCTAATCATCATTTGAACCAACACACACAAAAAAAGCAAATGCAAAAAAAATCATCGTGTGAGTTGTGTGTTTGCTCAAACATGATACCACAAAAAAAAACGGATAATACTTACGAAAATCTGCGGCAAGCTTTTCTCTGACTTGTTTACTCTTTGGTTTCTTGCTTCTGCTCCAAGCCATTGATCTCACATGATGATTGTTGGTGAATGTGTCAACTTGCAATGATGAATTATTAGAGATTGTGAATGTGGATGGAATGATGGTTCTTGCTTGAATCAGAGAGCGTGACGATGTCAACAAGTGGCATCTTGCTTGAGAGGTGAGACAGCGATGCATTTGTGTTGTGTTGTGTTTTTTCCCACGTTTTTGCGATTGAACCTTCATGAAAATAAAACAACGACAAAAAAAGAGGATGAGAGCATTGTATTTGGATCGTTTTGGTTGTTTTTGTTGTTGTCCAATGTTACATTTCTTCGTACTTCATCTTTCTTTCAAAGCTATGTTTGATGTCTTTTTGCTTCTCTTGATCAACCTTCTCTCTGAAAGCGATTCTTTCTTCTTTTCGCTGAGCAAAGCTTGATTTTTGAATATTGTCTCCATTCTCCAACTTGTCGTCGACCTTGGCTGCCAAATCAGCAGTTCTACCACCGTTGAGTTTTTGGTCTTCTTGCACCTGTCTCCACTTCATGGATGCCTTGGCAGTATTGTAGTCGAGTGGAGCAATAATGGTACCTCTCCGGAGTGGAACTCTAGGCTTCACGCTATCAACAAAGCTGGTCAAACTGTTCCATTCAGAACCGAGAGGATGAGCTCTGAGATTATCGTGAATCTTGGCAGGGATTTCACTTGGTGGAAGAGATTTGTTGATGTACTTGTCTGGCACCTTGGCACTGGCTCGAATGATAACATGACCGAGCTTGTTGTCCGCTCTCTCTTTTTGTTTGAGGTCCATAATCTTCTTCTTGGCTTCATCAGCTCTTCGTTGATTTTCTGCCACTTGGTCTTGCCAGTCAATGTCACCGCCAACCCAGCTGTCCCAACCAGGCAGTATGGTACCAGCCAAGTTTGGCATGTTGATTTCGTCTTGCAAGGTCTTTTGTTTCTCCTCATCGAATTCAAGTCTCAAGTCATCACCAGCAAAGGCTTGCAACTTGACACTCTTCTCAAAGTTGACCTCTTCTGCAGATTTGGACTTTTCCTTCTTTGACTTCTTGTCCTTTGTGCCGAGACCAAGAGATTTCTCATCCGTCTTGATCTTAACCTTGGATTCTTTGGCTTCGCGATCAGTCTTTTGTTTCTTTGTTTGTCTACTCTCCTTCTCCTTCTCAACATTCAACCATGGATTAGCAGCGTTATCAACAGCAACCGGAGCTCTCCTTCTCTTCTTTTGTGACACAGATGTTACGACAACAGTTCTCTTCTTGGTTTCAGTGTTGGACGACGAAGATGCAAATTGAGCATCCTTTGGAATTGGAGTACTGTTCACCGACACAGCGCTCTCTGATTTGGAAGATGACTCTACTTTGAGGCTTGCAGGTGCACTGTTATCTTTGAGCACTTGTGGCTCGGATGAGATGACCTTGTGTGACTTTTGCACTTGGAGTGCGGAGGAGAATTGAATCTGTTCCTTTGGTTCAGTCTCTTCTTCTTCGACATGAGAATTCTTTGGTTGACCAGTAAACTTTCTTCTGCCTTCTGGTTCGCGAGAATCATTCAACAAAGCCATGTTCTCATCTTCATCATTCATTTCGCTATCGTCATCGACTTTGACACCCATGAATTGCTTTGCACGATGAACATCTCTCTCAATTTCGTTAATCAATTGCAAGTGTTCTTGTTGTCTCTTTTCTCTTGCACGTTTCATGAATTTCATGGCAAAGAGACCCTTTTCCATCTCGGGAGCATTTGTTACTTCATCTCTCAATTGTCTCAATGCACCTGAGCTTCCATCCTCAGACAACATTTGTTCCACCAAAACATCCTCATCATCACTATTGTAATCGACAGTAGTTTGCTTCTTTAGCAACTCAGTTCCCTTTCTCAACTGGTCATTGACTGCATCTCTGAGGGATTGATTGTGTTGCGAGTTCTTCATTGCTCTCTTGACCCATTTGGATGAGTTCTTGTGTCTCAGTGTAAGTCTCTCCTGAATGTACTTCTTTTCTTTTTCGAGAATTCTGGCACGTGCTTCTTCAGGATCCAACTTCATCAACTCTTCTTCTGTGAGTTCCTGTTCAGGTGCTTCATTCTTCCTCTTCTCTCTGTTTGCAATCTTACGGAAGGTCTTACTCTTAATCTTCTTCAATCGCGCATCCTTTGCCTTTTGAATGGACATTAGCTTTCTCTTTTGTGCAATTTCTTGATGTTTCTTGACCAATTCTGCCTTATCCAATTTTTCATACTGTTGAGCCAATGTTTTGAATCCTGGTGTAGCATTCTCGTCCAAGTCATACAGTGGAATCTCCTTGTTTTCCTCGCTATTGTTCGAAGGCTTCTTATGATTCAACACCTTTTCCATATTGGCTGAGAAATCATCATTGGAGGATGATTCTGGCTTCGATGTCACTATACCCTTTCTTCTCTCCAATCGGCCCTCCTTGTACTGCAACGGAACAATTCTAGAGTTCTGAACATGCTCTACTACATTGGTCCACTTGACCATTTTTTCATCCAAAATGTCATAGGCACTTCTTCTCTCCTCCAACTCCAGGTCCACTTGATCAACACTGTAATAAATATCACCCTTCTTCTTTTCACGTGCAATTTTTTGCAATTGACTCAAATTTTGAGTCAGTGAAGCCAATCTCTTACCAGACACTTCAGTATCCTTTTTTGAGACCTTGTTGCCATCGACTTGATTCTTCCCAGGTTCAATCGATTCAATCAAATCGGACAATTCAATCATTCCATTGTCATCTTCATCATCATCTTCATCGTCACTTGCACTCATTTTTTCATCATCTTCTTCTTCATGATTCAAGAGTGTCGATGATTCATCTTCTTCTTCATCACTTGTAATTTCTTCATCATCTTCATCATCACTATTGTTGCTATTATTTGATAATTTTGTAAAAATTTGTTGCATGAGAGCGTCTTCATCATCTTGATTCATTTCTTCATCATCATCATCATCACTGCTATCATTATCACTTTCATTGTTTTCAAAAATTTGATTTTTCGACGTCGATGTAATGATTTGTTCTTCTTCGTCAGAGAGATTTTGTTCTTCTTCTTGTTTTTTTCGTAAAGTTGTTGATTGTTTTGCTTTCGATGTGACTGTTGTTGTGGTGGTTGTGGGTTTCTTTGCTGGACCAATCACAGTCTTTTTGTTTGTGGTGGGTTTGGCCATATTGGTTGTTGTTGTTGGGTGGTGGGTGCTGGTTGCTGTGGCTTGTTTGAGATGTTTTCTTGTGTGAACAAATGGCATTTCACTCACCGCGTTGAACCTTCAACAAAAGACGAGATGGCAATTTTCCGACGAGTTAAATTTAGCTGGCGATAGTCTAATTTGGGAATTGTAGCAAGAAGGTCGTTTAGCTCAGTCGGTAGAGCGTTGGTCTAATAAGCCATTGGTCGCAGGTTCGATCCCTGCAACGACCACATTTTTCTTTGGTCTTTTTTGTTAGGGTTGCCCCTTTAGCGGCAAGGTGGGTTGTGTTACTCCCCGAATATCCAGCACCATACCATTCCTGCATGAGTTTCTACATGGCTGTGAATGGGAGAAGGATGTTTAAAAAATCTCAATCATCTGGTGGACTATTACTGGATGTGGTGGCGCCACCACATCCAGTAATAGTCCACCAGATGATTGAGATTTTTCTATCCTTAAGTAAGCAATGTTCACGAAGTGGTACTGCAGTTGTGGTTATTTTAGTTTATGTGTGTCTTCTTTAGCAACTTCATCCAGTGGAATCCACTTCAGGATCTCAGCCAGAATGTTGGCAACATAAATCATCGTTTCCTCACCTCGCTCCTTTTCTTTTGAGGAGACTTCTTTCCTCCGTCAGGAGGGAATTGACTCAAAAAGTCCCATATTGATTGGCCCATTATGGTTGTTAGCTCTTTCATTGTGGGCCACTGTTTCATTCGCTCAACAAAAGAAGTGCATGCATTCCAAAACTCGGGAAACTTTGGATGCGCTTGTAGCGCAGAACAGCCCTGACGAGACAAAAGAGTAATGAAACCGAGAGTGTATATAAACACAGCCTGTCTTTGTTGTGTTGTACTGCAAGCCTTGTCTACAACACTGAAGTGACTTATAAAAGACTCAATTGTTAGAGTGTCAGGTAATCCTTCAATGATTCCACTAGGTACAAAGTAGCCTGGTTTCTCACTCATTATATCCAAGAAAACATTAGAGAAATGAGTCCAAGTAGAGACTGCATACAGTGGATATTCGGAGAGAGTTACACGAAGTGCGACCTCAGAGGATAGATCCTCGTATTGTCCTGTGATCTTGGAAAAGTCCATCAAGATGTCGAACAACCCGCCAATCGTGCTTGCAAATCTTTGAGCGTGCAATGGTGTTCGCACAAACAAGTCATCCATTAAGTCAACGAGCATAAACACAATGTTCGCCATATTGCCCTTTGTGTCCTTAGATTCAATGAGCATTCGAGACAAGGCTGTCTGATCCACTCGCCAATTATTTTCATCCTGACTTTCCTCATCTGTCTTAATAACAGCAAGTGTGTGCAACTTGTGCCTCGCATCAAATATAAAGTGCTCTGAACACACGAGAAAGTGTTCTGCACAAGCTCCATCTGTCATGAATCGACCTAACGAATGGATGAAATCATAGCATTTCGGATACCACATGGATCGAATATCAACATAATAATTCGATCTCCAATAACAGTTCTGGAGCAAAGAACGAAGATACAAAGACACCTTTCGCAGCTTCATGTTCTGATTGGTCATGAGGGCAGGAAGCAAATAATCATCTGTTGTGTCTTTCTTATTCTCATTCTGCTCGTTACTCTTGTTCTGTTCATCGGGTATGGTACTTCTCTCTCTTTTTTCCTCCATTTCTGCAAAGTCTAAGAATGCCAGATCCGATTTATTGACTTCTACACCAAAATTCGGCCTACTCATCTCCAACAGAAAATTCTCCACTTGTTTCACCACATTATAAGACACAATACATTCATCGTTCAACTTGACTGCAATACCCTTCATGTACCACCACTGATTATGCATTCCATACTGTACATTGTTCTTTCTCTGCAAAAATCCTTGAATGTAATCGTCCAATGATTCATCTTGAATGCTTGGCACAGTCAACGGATTGCCTTTCATGTCCTTTTTCGTATCATATCTATATCCTTGACTCATTCGCTCAATAGACGTTGCAAAAACGTGAGGTCGAATATAAAAGTCAAAAGGTGCTATACCTGATAAAAACTTTTGACGCCACTGGTGCATTTTGTACCTTGATTGCTCCTTTTGCTTCTTTGTTATTGTCCGAGTGCTTCTTGTATTCATTGTATCGCCATCATCGTCACCACTATCATCATTCTCTTCGTCACTATCCACATAATCCGCATCATTGATTGTATCATCAATACTCGTATAGGATAACTCGTGTTGACTCAACACTGATAATGATGATTGATCAAGAAGATTGTTGACATTAGGGTCATTATCCTCAGCTTTTTCACTATTCTGTGTGTCATTCAACTGATCATCATCATCATCATCTTGTTGTTGATCAACAACAGTGTCGTCTTCCTCTTTTCGTTGCTTCTTGGCCAATGGTTGCTGTTCCTCTTCTTGGCTATTACGAGGACTAGTGGGAGAAGTCACAAATCTCCTTGCTCTTCTTCTTCTTCTCAGAGTCGTCGGCAATCTCTGATTCGTTTCCTTGTTGTTGCGCTCGGGAGTTTTGGATTTCCTTCGTCTTCTGCTGGGAGTCGATCCATGATTCATGGTTGGTTTTGCCTATTTGTCGTTGTTTTTTTTTGTTTGAGTGTTGTCTCGTGGTTCACATTCGAAAGAAAAGTGGAATACAAACACTGTGGTGAGTCAATTTATTAGTGCTAAATCTTGTGCATGACCAACACCTGGGCTTTTCCTACAATCTTCTCGTTTGTTAGGTCATAGGAAATGAACATTGATTCTTTGCTTGGGGGTGCAACAATGCTCTTCATGTGATTTTCAACGAGCCGTAGTGCCTTTTGACTGTATCCGATCACATCTACGAACACAAACACGGCTCCCTTCTTGGCTGATACAGCCAACTCTCTCCAAAACACTCCATTTGCTTGCTCACTCATTGCAGATGTCTCATTGCACACATAGCTAAACATGAACAAATCATAAGAGCTGACGTTGCTTCTCAGGTGCTTGTTCATCGAATAGTTTGTCATTGATTTTGTCACATCGCACTGATTGAAATCAACATGCACATGAGGAGACATAATATCCTTCAACGTTGGCAAATAATTTTTCCAAGTCTTCTCCAGGTCATAGAGATCACAAGACACTTCAGGAGAGCTCGCGTTCGCTCCACTCACAAAATATTGTTGCGCAATGAGTACAAGCGCTGTAGAGTCATTACCAGGTCCTCCACCAATGCTACATGCATTGAATCGTTTCCTAGTGCTCGTCATTGTGTTAGTACTAGCAAACGCATCATCACCTCCATAGGCATCGGCATCATTGTCATCGCAATCAGGTAGGACATGAGCTTCACTTGGTAATGGTGCATCATGCGACATGTAATCTCCATTTCCCAGTTGCTGTTCTTGTTGAAACACATTTTTCAAATGTGCTCCTAGATGCGCGAGCTTTGGACTTGTGAACAGCAACAACAAGACAGAGTACATGAGAATGGCTCTCTTGGTAAACTTGGTCTGAAAGTATTGATACTGAAGTGGAAGACCAGAGAACTTGATACCCTTGGTGTCCGAACTCGTGGACAGGAGCTTCATTTGGTTGGCCGATTCTTGTTTCTGTTTGTCAGAAAAGGGTTCATTTCGGTTCAGAGACCGAACTCTGTCCAGAATGGAGTCCTGAGCTTTGTCGAACCATAACTCTGCTTGTTTTAGCGAAATGCTCTTGGTGGTAGTTGCCTTGCCTCTGGTGGCGTTGGAGCTTTTCTTTGACATGTGTTTCTCGCTTGTTTGAATCCGCGACACTTTACAATTTCCACAAAAAGCAAGCGCGAAAGAAAAAATGCACAAAATCACACAGAACAACCACAAGCTTCTACGGAGGAGTATTGCAACAACGCACACAAAAGCTTTTACACAAAAATCACCATCACCAGCAGTATCATGTATCATTAGAAGAGCAACGAGCTCAACGACTCCTCCACATCTCGAACCAGGTCTCTACATTATTGGAACACCTATAGGCAACTTGAGAGATATGACTCTGAGAGGATTGGACATTCTGCATCGTTCTGACATTATTGCATGTGAAGATCCTCGTCACACAATCAAGCTTCTCAATCACTACAAGGTTCCAATGGCTCGAAAACAACTCATGAGCTACTCTGAAGGCAAAGGAGATCAAATGCACCTCTATCGGCACTCTCAAAAGACATTGGACAAGATTGTGGAAGCCATTGGAATGAATTCTTCGATTGTTGCATTGTGCTCTGATGCAGGAATGCCCTGTGTGTCCGATCCTGGCATGGTATTGATTCATAGTTGCTATGAGAACAATATTCCTGTGTTTGTCTGTCCTGGACCAAGTGCCACTGTGTCTGCTGTGGCATTGTCTGGTTTTCCGACAAGCAAGTTTATCTTTGAGGGATTCTTGTCTGCGAAGAAATCAAAGAGAATAGAGCTGTTTGAGACTGTGAAATCCAATAGTGCGTTCTCTGGGTACAGTGTTGTGTTCTTTGAGTCGCCCACTCGTATTTTGAACACGATTGATGAGTGCATATCTGTGCTTGGACCCAATTATTGGGTTTGTGTCTGCTCAGAACTCACCAAGAAGTTTGAAAAGGTGTGGAGAGGCAGTCTTCAACAAGTGCGGCAACAGATTGAATCAAGTATGGGAAAAGAGGTGCGAGGAGAGTTTACAATTGTCATTGCACCAAACAACAATGATTCAACAATGACGGAAGCAGCAACGACGACAGTATCAGAACAATAAAGAAACAGCACAGGAGATCTTTCCACTCCATATATGTGTGTGTAATGCATTTTTGTTTACTTTTTCTGACCGACAACGATCCAGTTGTCCGCTTCATAGTGCACATCGACAATATGATCCAGCGTTGAACAACTTTGCACCAAATGTTCGAGCTCACCCTTCTTAAACAAGTGATAATACCGCTTGTACACTTTCTCATCTCTCTCCTTGTCATAATCAAAGTTTCTACTCTCTTCACTATTGTCATTATTCTTATTATCACTACACTCGCTACTACTACTATTTGCTTCTACTTGTGACGATTTTTGAGTCTTTTGTTTTGTCCGATCAAATTGCTTTTGTAGATGCCATTTGATAAACACGTCCTGTTCGTTGAATCTCTGCTTTCCCGTCTTTTTATCAATCTGTTCAAACGCCCACACATAAATCAACACTTTTCCACCTGGTTTACAAATGCGATACAATTCCTGAATGGCCCACAGTCTTCTCTCATCCGTACTGAAATGATGTACCACCGCAACACTAATCACAGCATCAAAACTATCATCTCTATAAGGTAATCTCTCATTCGATGCGACAAGTGACTCAAATCCTCTCTCACTACAAATGTTCAACAATCCCTCTGAAATATCACTACCAAACATGATCAAATCATTGTTGACTCCCATGTACTTTCCATTTCCACATCCAACATCGGCAACAAACGAATATTTACTCAATTGGGCCTTGTTCAACAAAAATTGCTCCACGTAGGGCCATGCTTTGTACCTTGTGGATGAAAAGTGAGGAGCAATGTGATTGTAGACGTTTGTGACGAATTCTTGTTCAAAGTGGAGTGGATCTTGAGTGATCTCTGTCTGGATAATTTGTTGCTCTTGTTGTGGTTCCGATGGTGTCGTTGACATGTTGTTTTTGTTGTTTTCTTTTGGAATTTGCATTTGTTGTTGGTCCGATTGGAGGAGAGTTCAATTGAATGATTGAAAGTTCAACTGTTGTCACATGTCACCGAGCTCGAACTGTTCTCGAATCACTTGTCAAATAGAACAAGTAAAAATTACAGCGAGCACAAAATCAAAAAACACCACACAATAACAACAGTAACAACAATGGAAGATATTGATAATCCAGAGGGCATTCCAGTCATTCTAGTCAACAAGTTCAACAAGACACAAGAACTCAAACGAAAAATTGTAAAAACAAAAGACGGAAAAATTCCATTAAAAGACTTGTGCAACGAGTGGTGCATGAGCAATGTGTACTGGAACGATGACGGTGTCAATGAAAAGATTAACATTGACAAGAATGGTTACAGTGACATTAAATTTTCATTCATTAGTGAAATTGTGCTCATGGCCGATCAAATCACCGGTTTCAATCAACAAGCCAAAGCAGCACAACACATGAATCAGAGTGTAACAGTAGCAAACAGTGGAAAAAATGCAAGTAACGCACCTAAGAAACCAATTGATATTGAAGTGACTACCGTACAGGACAATCATGTTCATGCCAATGTTCAACGAATGAATGCGTTCACGAGTTTGGTCAATCGTTCAAAGATGGTTGCAAATCAAAGTGCATCATCATCACCATCAGAACAACCACAAACAACAGCACCTGTTGTGAGCAAGCCAGTTGTGTTTACACCACCAAAGACTACACCAACTGTAGTCGTTGCACCAGCAAAGCCAGCAGCTTCTTCTGGTAGTGGAAATTTGGATGATTTGATCAAGTTGGCAGAGTTGCGCGATAAGGGAATTTTGTCAGAGGAGGAATTTGCTCAAAAGAAGAAGCAAATCCTTGGACTCTAAAATCACAATAAAATAAACTGAAATGTATGATCCTATTTTTCTTTTGCTCTGGTGTCACGTGTGTGTGGTGTGCAATCAATACAAAGGAGTTTTGTAAGCTTTTTTGTTTTTATGTATTTTGTGTGAGGGTACCCGTGGAAAGTTTTGTTCTTTTTGTGGAAGGTACCTTCTGCATGATGACGCACAAGACAAGTGACGAATGATGTGAATTCACACACGACTTTCATCTACCAGTGTGGTCTACACACAACGTAGTCTGTCAACACTCAATTGGACAAACAAGTTGTTATTCTCAGCTTCAACAACAAGACTGAGGTCAATCCAGAGAGGATCAACAGTTAATCGACTCGTTGAGATCTTCGCGCCAAAGATTCCCTCTTTTTTTCCTTTTGCATAAATTCCTTGAAGCTCAACTCTGTAGAATCAGTTTTTTCATTCTCAGCCAGAATAAATTCTTCAAAAGTCAAGAGTTCTCCACCGTCTTCATCATCATCCGAAGAGTCATCATTTTTCTTGTCTTGCTCTGCTACGGATGACCACTTGCTCCAAATGCGGATAGAAATTCCGAGTAGTACAGCTGTGGCGGCGGCAGCGGCGATTGGCAAAAAGAATTTGTTGCTTGTGACACTATTGACGGATACCATTTTTTTGTGTTGTGTTGTTTGTTGTTTGTGTGGGGTGTTGTTTTGGTTGAACCGTTTGGTTGTTGTTCCTTTCATTGTCGCATCAATGATGAAAGCGGTGAATAAGTTCCTTTGAACCGTTTGGTGATGACAGAGCTGTCAGGATTTACAGCGGAGTATCAGTTCTGTTTTTTGCGCTTCTTCTTCTTGAAACACTTTCTTCTTCGTGTCCTTTTTGAAGATTTCTTGTTGAGTGGAGGTTCTTCAACTTCTATCTCTTTGTTCAGAGATGTTACGTATTCAAGAATGGAATCGAGGTTGGCATTCAACAGAGAGGCAGGAACTGACTGTGCGTTCGATGAGAGGAGTTTGACTTCAATTGTTGATATCTCTTGAAGAGTATTCTTTGTTTCAGTCGCTTCCTCTTTGAGTGTTCTCAAGTCATCCTGAAGTTCCTTTAGCAGTGTCTTCTCATCTTCGCGAACTTTTTTGAGGGCTTCGTGTTGTTGTTTTATGAAGGATCTGGCATCTGACACACGAACCATTCGTGTAGTACTAAGTGCAGGTTGATTCGTTACTTTTCGAAGCTTATTGAGCCTTGGTGTCATGTCAATAATCCTTAGGAAGTACTTGCCAATAAATCCGGTACTGACATCACACTCTGGTATTTGATCCTCACTATCGATCGGATTGAATGAGAGACCATCGTCAATGAATAATAATCCAACAATTACGGAGAGTAGATTACGTTTAGTGACTGAGCTTTGGAGCTTGTTGAAAGGAATTGATGCCCTCAATAATGAATCAGGTGTCACAAACTCATGAATCTTCTCATGAATATCATTGAACGATACATCTGAATTGTTCTTGGCAATATTGACAAGCACTGCCAGTCGTATCATACAATTTCCAAGCTCAACTATTTGATTTATAATCTCAGCATTGTCTCGCTGTGAAAAGTTAAGACACATACAGTTATGAGAAAATTGGTATCCATCCAGGAGACTCTCAACCCGTAAAACGAACTCATGCTTGGGTTTGGTTGCCTTCCGATATGTTAACGGTTCTCCTTCGAAAAGGAACTTTGCGCAAAATCGAGTCACCTGCTTCAAGCCATCCTCCACGATGAAAACTGATCCAATCAGAGAATACATTATTTTCAATAGTTGCTCTTCAGTTATCACCGCATCAGGCATCGATAAAACGTAGGATCCTAATTGTAGCTTTTTCGCTATTTGTATCAATTTAGAGTCGATATCATCTTTCTTTGTTAGTATACTCCGATCCTTCGTCTCTAGATACTTTTCGAAAGTAATTTTCGACAGAACTAAGTCCATGGCATACTTGCCAACAATAAGTAGTTTTGAGCTCAATTCCAATCCATTACCAACCTTAATACAAAAGTCTTCTGTAACAAGACTGTTGATCGCAATGTTCATATCAAATGACAACGCCATATCGTACTCTAACGAGTGAATCATCCGAGATTGAATTGACATACTACTCAATATTCCAATAACCATGTTGGTGTTTGCTAATATATCGATCACTTGTCTCGTGAACGGAAGCATGAACAAGTCGCTACACGAAACACAAACATGACTGCTCAAACCACACCAATCATCGGACCTTTCACCATTGAAATACAATTCCAAATATTGAGTCCATGACGATGTCGATTGCATATCACAAAGTGATTGAACCGGTTGACACACGACGGTTAGATCGTGTTCCATTAACAGGTATTCAACTCGAAACATCTCACCAGTGTTCTTATGCACCGCGATCGATCCTGCGACATTTGCCATTAACTGTTCATACCGACCAATATACACTCTCAATGCTTCATCTTGAGTATTGGACACGTCCTCATACTTGAACTCTTCAGCATACTTCGATTTAAGTGAGTGGACCTTTGAAAATGTTTTACTCAGCTTGTACTGTTGATCATTTTCCAGAGATCGAATCCAATTTTCGATCGATAGGATAGACACAGGATAAAACGCAATAGCATCATCATCGTCACTGTTCTTTTCATTGCCATGTGTCGGCAAAGATGTTCCAAAGAGCATCTCTGTTTGTAGCGAACGCTGAAAAAATTCAAACGAAATTGCAGATGATTTACCATTCTTCCTATCCATGACTTGCTTCCACCTCGCTAGCTCTCTCACTGGAATCAACACTATTCCATTCTCACCCAGTGGCTTTTTACCATTATTTCCCGACTCCACAAACAACATGTCAACAAAATGATTGGGAACACGGTACGTTTCCTGACCACAATTATACATCAATATGCGTCTCATCAACACCAACAACTCTCTCAACTGATCATCCGTTGCCTCTACTTTATACAAATGAAGTGGAAGAAAGAGAGGAGATGTACCATCGCCTACTAATCGAAACGGAAAATTTTCAATCAACTTTTCTCTTGTTAAAACCAACATGCGATTGAGTGTGAGCTCTGATGTGCAATCGTAGACCTTGTTTCGCAGAGATGAATTGGCATTGTTGTTTTTGGAAGATTTTGGTGACCATAGAACAAGTTCATACACGTGGACATAGTGCTCAATGATGACCAAGTCATCATCCGCTTCCACGTCAATCGATTGCATTTTTGAAGAACAATTTTTGTTTGTGTGAATTTCGTTTTATTTCTGGAATAAATAGAAACTGAGATTTTTGGCGCCAGAAGCAAATTACGAAAATTCAAGAAACGGCTAAGGAAATTGCTTGAATTCAGGAACCATGTATGACGATGAAGAAGATCATGATGAAGAAGAAGTAATGTCTCAATCTGAGCCTGAGGAAGAAGAGGAGGAAGGAGAACAAGAAGACGAACAAGAAGGTGAGGAAGAACAACCAGAAGAAGGTAAATACTTGAACTGTTGTGCTTCTAGTTGTGTGTAGACATGGTTCTTACATAAATAAATATTGAATTAGACTTTGATTATGAGGAAATGGATGAAATTGACTTGTTCAAAAAGTGGGACAAGAAAATTTGGGATGACTACATGACTGCAAAGAAGCAATTCTTTGCTGAAGAGGAAGGAGAAGAAGAAGCAGAGGAGGAAGAAATTGAAGAAGAGGAAGAGTTCGACGAAGATGGAAAGAAGATTGAATTTGACGATGGATTTGATAAGGAAGGTTTCATTAGTCAATATTTGGAAGAGCATCCTGGCATTGACGAGAATAGAGTGAAATATGTCGTGACTCTGGGTGTAAGTACTTCACAAGCTATAAGTTCTCATTCTGTTTCTTCTTAGAATTTACATATCATTTGATTTTTTCAGATTTATGGTGGTGGAAGAAATGAATTCAATCATAGGCATGGAAAGGGTCTTGCCTACTACTCAAACGAAGATAGCTACATCGGAGAGTTTGAAAGTGAGATGAAACATGGTAGAGGGATCTATCTATTCAAACATACAATGAAAAAGAAGAGAGAGAAGGGATTAATTCCTCAAGATGTTCTAGTTGATAAGTTGGCGAAAGAAGATGAGATTGTGTCACCATTGGTGAAGGAGGAGAAGTTCATGGAAGCTGCAAAGCATCTCTGTGCCAACGATCCTTCATTAAAACTACTGAATGTGTACTATGTATTACAATATGGACCTTATCCTTTCTATGCTGGGCAATACAAGGAGAACATGAAGCATGGTAGAGGAGTTATGAAAAACAAGGATGGTTCCATCTATGTTGGCAATTGGATGAACAACAAACGGCATGGACAAGGTGAAATGTACTATCCTAACGGTGATCGATACGTCGGCCAATGGGCCGAAGGATTAAAGCACGGAGAAGGTGTCTATCACTTTGTTAATAAGAGCTGTATTTTTGAAGGAACATGGGAAAAGGGACAGCTGGGACTTGGATTCTGGAAAATGTGCGATGGAAACTTTTACTACGGCCACTTCGAAGATAACCAACCCGAGGGAACCGGCGAAATGTGGTTTACTGATTATCTGCAGAAGAACCTAGAAGCTAAAGTGCCTGGTAGAATGAGAGCTGGTGAATGGATTCCACTGCCCGACTTTGAATTCGATACCAGAAACTAGAACAATACACGATCATAATAGTACCAACATTATAAATAATTAACTTGTTATTCGGGTGTGGTCACTCCTTTGGCATCCATGTCCGTCGAGAGATCGTTTGTCTGATTTTCTTGCTTTTCTGACGAGTCGTCCGTAATGGCTTCGACTTCGGAGCCAAGGTCTGGGTCAGGCACTTTGGTCCTAGCATCATCTGCCATCTTCTTCAGTTTTGACTTCATTTTGACTAGCATAAAAAATTGATCGACCACCTTACTTGAACCTTCGACAATAGCATTCTTGACTTCAGTATCGGTAATTGGTATCGTCTCGCTTTCGTCATCCAAATCCATGTCGTACACTGACTCCATTTTCTCTGCTTCTTCAATTGTTCCTGTCTGTGTTATCCATGGATGATTCTTGATATCTGGTAACCGGATTCTATTCTTCGCATCCTTCTCTAACATTCTCTTAATGAGGTTCTTTAACTCTGCGCTCACTTCAATTGACTCATCTCCATCAGGGAACAACAATGGATCGTTCTGAATGCTCTTATACATTTCCATATAGGAATCGCCATTGAATGGAAGATAACCAAAGGTAAAAATGAATAATGTGACACCTACAGCCCATATATCGGCCATTCTTCCCGAATACTTCTCTCCGGTGCATGCCTCAGGTGCCAAGAAAGCAGGTGTACCAGCAGTCACTTTTACGGTATCATCCTCACCTTCATACATTGTGCTCACTCCAAAATCGGATAATTTCACATTATCGGATCCATCGAGCAACAAGTTTTCCGGTTTGATATCTCTGTGACAAACTCGCATACTGTGCAAATATTCCAATCCACTCAGAATATCATTAATATATTTTCTGCTCTTTTGTTCACTAAAGGTGCACTTTGCCCGATTGTTCTCCAATTTTAACACTGGCCCGTTCTGTACATACTCCATCACCAGGAACAACTTTTCATTCTCCGGATCATCAATCACCTCATACAATCGAACAACATTTGGATGTTTCATCTTTTTTAGGATGGCCACCTCCTTTCTCACATCATCACTCTTTTGAACACGCTTCAGCATGGATTTGTTCATAATTTTAATGGCCTATAAATTTTCACGTCACATCATTACACATTGTCATGCACAGACATTCAATGTGACACGAAACAAACAAAAAAACGAGCACATGTTAAAAAAATGTGTCACACACAAATAACAATAACAAAAATGATTCGGATCATCATCGTCTCCGTCATCCTCGCACATCCATCGCACACCAACACACACACATAAGCTCACACATACAAATGCCTTATTCTTACTGTCCATTGCCAACTTGACTTTTCCATAACTTCCACTGCCCAACGTCCGAATAATACTATACTCGTTCACCGTCTTATTTCCCTCTTCGTCCGTTCCCATTCGAACCAATTTTGTCTCCCGAAAAAACGACTTGTTCACCGCACCATTCTTATCGGATGAAATGTTCTGATGATGACCCAGGTCCAAACTACTTCTTTCCACTTGCTTGTCCGACTCGTCATTACTACTGTTCGTATTATTATTATGGACTACTGATGAACCACTACCACTACTACTACCACCACTTGCATGGTTCTTATTCTTCTTGTTATTGTTATTTTTTCGCTTTCGGAACCAACTGGATATAGATGGCAATGTAGATGATCTCGTTCTTGTATGTTGTTCCGACTGTTGCAACAATAATTGTTGTTGTTGTTGTTGTTGTCGTGTTTTTTCAATTGAAGCAGCATCATTGTCTACAACACTACTATTACTACTGCTATTACTACTGCTATTACTACTACTGCTACTACTACTAGCACCACTATTACTACTCAACACTTGTTGTTGTTGTGCAGTTGATGTACTGCTCATGGAACCGTTTCCTTCAGAATGAACATTAGAAACTTGACCAATCACTGTTGTTCTTCGCTTGTTGTTGTTTGTCACATGACTACTACTATTACTACTATTACTACCATTGCTACCATTATTATTGTTGTGATGATTGTCATCGCTACTGCGTGGAGTGATGGGTGAACGATCGGATGCGTTATCGTGAACTGACTGAACCACACCCATTTTCTTTTTGCTGTTTTTGTGGCTAAAAATTCCTCTACTTCTTCGTGTTTTTGTCTGGTGATGGTGAGGGTGGTGGTCGTTTGGGGCGTTCTGATGTTGGTGGAGCTCGACTGCTGCTGGTTGCTGGTTCAGCATGAGGGAACGGAGAGGATTCGGGGAAAAAAAGCAGTTGCATAAAAAATGGGTGTGACTGACGTTGACTGTTGTAAGAGTTGTTGAGCATGTTGGTAGGAAGGTTGTCGGCCCATTCTTGTCATGTGTTGCTGCTGCTGAGACATCGTGTGGCTTCTCGGGGATGTAATCTTCTTTGGAAGTTTCGAGAGATGGATAACGAGGTTCATCATCAACCATCATGAATCGTTCCTTGGTATTCTTAGAAGTGTAACTAGATAGATTCGAGTATGAATTACTGTTGAGAGTGGGAGCTGAAAGTGGAGGTTGTTGAGTAGTGGATGTATTCTCGACATACACTTCGTTCATTGGTGGGTATGACATGGAGTTTCGTCTGCTCACTATTCGTTCAATGACCGGAACTAGGGTCGATTCATCTTCAGACACAGGATATAACTCATCGGATGAAGTTCTGAGATGAGGTTTGGAGAACACGGGTACTTCATCATCCTCCACATGCGAAGTAAAACAGCAGAACCAACATCGAGAAGAGGTTGAACCATTCGACCTTTGAGAATCGCGTCTCCTGAATGATAACCTACTCGTTCCAAGCTTCAATTGCTCGGCAAAGTATCCAGACTTGGAGTGACCAATGTTATCATACGCGGAAAATGATTCACTAGGTTTTCTTGAACTTTTGGAGCTCACAGAAGAGGACGTTCTTCTCCGTGAAGTGTAGCTCGTATCTAACGAGCTCGATATAGGGAATATTTGATTATGAGGATTCTTCATATCACTACTTTTGTCTTCTTCTATTCGCAGTATTAAATCTCTTGATTCAAGTTTCTGTTCAGTCTCAAGTATGGAGCCTTGGAGGAGCCACAATTATAAATAAATAGGGAAAGAAGTGAGAGTAGTATTCAGAAGTTTTAAAAGGCCATTCCAGAGTCCAACAAAAATAGGACCCTTCACCGGTGTGGAAAGTTGTTGGTCTCGAAGTCGTCGTAGATACCCAACTGGAACCGATTATCCCGGTTCTACGGAACATCAGATCGAGGGCAACGGGAACTACTTTGGCAACAGACCACTCTAGTCTGTCTTTGGAAATGTCGAATCCCAAACAAACAATCATGCACTGTATCTACAATAATATGTATTTATATAGTGAATAAATATTTCTTTCCTTTCATCAAATATCATAGCTCAAAGAAGAACTTAAATATTTGGTTGACGCTCCTCTTGAGCTCCTTGAAACTAGCTACAATGAGAGATTGCTCATCCTTACTCATTAAAAGAAGCTTTTCGCTCGTACCAGCATCTAGTTTGTTAAGCGTTTCCGTAATGTGACCATAGTCTATCACAGGTGAACCATCTGAATTGACCTGCTTGAATAAATAGTCACTAAAAAGTAAAAGTACATGTAGATCACCAGAATCCGAGTTCGTATACTTTTGTTGTTCCTCTGCGTACTGAATTGCAAAGTTTAGTTTCACCAGAAGTCGTAACAGTCTTCCATTATCGAGTTCCTTGACCAGCTCGTCCTCCAGGTAATCATTTTGTTCATACAAGTAGACTGTTTCGTCATGATAGTGCGAACCTATCATGTTTATGATATCATCAATGGATTTCAACTCCTCACCCTCCGATACCAAATACTTCACGAGGTCTACAAACTCCTCAGAATACACATTCTCAATTTCGGATAGTCGCTTGTCAACATGTAACTTGGCATCATTGCTCTTGCTCGCCAAGTTCAATAATAGATATCCAAGATCCATAATGTCTTGATCCTGAAGTTCTGCCAACTGATCATAATAAATGTTATCGACTTGTTCTTCGTCGAGCGGTTGATCTTCTGGTGCATCTCTCTCGCGAACTGGACATAATACATCCAATAGTCCAACACAGTTCAACTTAATGCGCCTGTTACTGGACAGCAATAACACCTTTGATGAATGCAGTGCTCTGTACGCTAGACTAGATGCATGTATCACTTTTAGCGCAGACACAATTTGACAAATGTAACTCCACATGATCGGCTCTGGAGGTGCACGAATCGCGTTCACAGAATAATGTGCCTCCAAACTTTCACTTCCCACAAAATAATCATACACAAACACCCATTCTGGCGAGGAAGCAGATGCTCCAAACTCACTCGTACTGAATAGGGACTGCAGACCAACAATATTCGGATGTTTCAACTGCTTCCAAATGTCCACGTATCGATTTGCAAATTCCCATGACGGAAGGCTTGTCTTCGAATTGGATGATATTGCCTTTATTCGCCTCAGCACACACGGAGATCCATTCATTGAATTCACTGCTTTGTACACCTCTGTCATAAAATTACAAATTTTCGATTGGTTGTCGCTGTTTTGAATGTTGACAGATGCATCCAATGGGTACAATGAATGAAAGTGCTGTACATTGGTTGGAACCTGTGTTTCACTCAACTCTGAAGGTGTCATTAATCGGTGTGCAAGCATTGTTCGATTCACTAGCATTTGTCTCAATCCTTCATTCATTGAAAAGGAGGCAACAGATCGATAGGGAGTACTCGAAGAAGCATATGGTGGTGCAACAGTGGTTGTTGCATGATGATGATGCTGATGATCCACAGAAGCATACGGAGAGGAGGGCATTGGCGAAGAGGAAGCAATTGGCGAGAATGAAGTAGCAAGACGTGAATAGGCACCTTGACCACTTCCACTCGACATGTTCAACTTTTGCACTTTTTGAGTCGAGTCCAACGATGGTCTAAAGGGAGCAGAGGACGTCATGTTCTTCGTTGAATATAGTTGTTGTTGTGGTTGTGGTTGCTGTGACTGCTGCTGTTGTAGTTGATGGTAGTGTTGATGATGTTGATTGTGCCTCGTCTGTTGTTGCAGTGTAGATGATCGACTGGGACTTCCATAGGCAGTAGATGAATCAGTAGTGCTGACAGATGGATAAAATGGAATGAATGATGGTTGTGGTGATTTTGATTGCTGCTGCGACTGATGATGACTATGATGACTATGATGGTGATGATGACCGATTGTAGAAGATGAAGAAGAAGATGCTTGTTGAGATTGTGGATAGAATGGAGTGGACTTGACTGGTGAAGCAATATTCTATTGTTGATTGGATCACAACAAATAACCAACAACAAGTTAATTGTGACAACACAAAAAAAGTTAATGACTTTTAAAAAAATTCTAGTCGTCGTATAATCGTCATACCTGTTGAGAGTGATAATGATGGTGAGTAGCCATCGACGCAGAAGAAGATGAGGGAGACGATGGAATGAACAATGATGATGTCGATGGAGAGCCAAACGACGATGATTGACTGGGTATGAATGGACTCGAAGAGGCACTCATGCCACTGCTCACTGACTTCATACTACTATTGTTGGTATTGTTCTTGTTGGTCGATGGATAAAAAGCAGCAGTTTGCGGTTTCATAGTACAACAGCTTTTTTTTCAATTGTGCAAACGATGATTGGTCGTATCTTCACAATCAAATGCAACAACAAAGCTTTGATAAAATTTTTGACACAAGTTGAAATATTGCAATCAGTTGTTGCCTTCTTGATCTCGAAGCTTTTTGTCGGACTGTCCAGTTTCTGCGTCATTTGTCGGAGCTGGTGAAATTGATTACAATGAATGTTTTTTCCGATGAGAAAAAAAACCACGCAAAGCAACAACAAAAACATCTTTTTTTCCAGCAATGAACAGCGCAGCAAGAAGATTATTGGTTTCAGCAGTAACCAAGAGACAACATCAACAAAGACTCTTCCTATCCGTTCAACAACAAAAATTCCACACTACACCAGTGAAGAACGGTGGTGCAGCACCAGCTCACCTCGATGATCATCATCACGACCACGACACCCATCACCACGAACACTACACTGACGATGAAGGAAGATTGTTCAATATACCAAAGGGACAATCCTACCAAAATGAAGGATGGGAATTTGGACATTATTTGCTGTTTGGTGGTTCTTTGCTTGCACTCTTGTTATGTTTGACTTTTAAGCCGGATTACTCTGTTGATACTTGGGCCGATGATGAGTTTTTGCGAAGAAAGCGAGCAAGAGAACAAAGAGAACAACAAAATTAAAGAAATGCGAATTATGAAATTATTACGTGAGAATAGGGGTTTTTTTGCATGTGCATATTTTGTGACCAAAGAGTTTGTCGATGTGTGAGATTGTTGAATTGCAAAAAGGTGCACACAATTCAAGAATTTCCTAGTAAACTTGCCCTGTACAAAACATTCATGGATGGTAAATTACAAAATGAAACTTTGGCAATAGATTTTGCATGCCAAACCTTAAGGTTGTTGTTTTACTTATTATTCTTTCTTATTACACATCGTTTTTCGAAATACAATGTGGTCTTTTGCTCTCTTCATTACAAAACTCTTTTAAAACAACCTTCTTGTTTGCTAAAAAAAAAGATAGATCATAGTTTATTCGATATGATCAAATTTATGGAGCATGACACTTAGCCTTGGTTGGGAGCTTGAAGTAGCTGTCATCTTGAGTGGTAACTTGCCAGTTGGAGAATTGAGCAGATCTCTTGTTGTGTTGAGCGTCAACAGTCTCAACACCAACCAACTTTCTGTCAGCAGAGGTACCTTCTTCAAAGAGCAAGGTAGCACTAACACCAGAGGCAGACTTAATTTCGAAAGCATCGCAGTTTCCAGCAGCACAGGCAGCAACACCACTGTAGGTAGCAGAGCTCATGTCAAAGCCAAATGGAGGGATGAAAGCACCAGCAAAGCCAGTCAAACCGTCATTGGTGTACTTGATGCAATCGAAGCCAAACTCACCGAATTCGGACATGACGTATTGGGTGTGAGAGTCCTCCTATGTAGACAATCATTCACAAAACAAAGAGAGATGATTAGCGAATCGGAACAATCATTTGTAAAAAGCTTTTGCGCGCCAAAAAACACGGAGAAACACTTACAAGGAAGATGGAGATTTCAGTAGTTCTGATGGCATCATGAGCCAACAAGGAGTACTTTTTGCTGTCAGAGTTAAAGTGGAAGACACCAGTGAACTTTTGCTTGTCATTCTCATAGAGACCTGGTTGGAAGGTGACGTTAGCTTGCAATTGACTTGCAGGTGGGTAGTTTGGAAGGGTGGAGTCAGCTTGGACGTTGTGTGCCAAAGCAAAGGCGATAAGAGCGACAGCGATCAATAGAATGAACTTCATGGTTGGTATTGTTTCTGTTTTTTTTTGTGCGTGTTGTGAAGAATGCAACACGATGGAAACGGTCAAATAAGATCGACAAGTTTCAAACACGACATCCGATTGCGTGTGAAATTAGTCGGTGTTTTACGGAGTTGCGGAGTTGATGCTTCTCAAGTCGACTCTTCTACATACTTCATTTTTCCGATGATGATATTATCCCGAGACATTGTCATCCATCCCTTCTTTCGATCGCACAGCTGTTGTTGACATTCAGAACACGCACAGGAAACACACAATTTTGATTGAGCTCACAACAAACAACATCTCATCTATTCTTCTTCATGCAAAAGGTCAAATTTACATTTGTGCGGCAACTTTCTTGTTTGCTGTCCGTTGTCTGCCTTCTTCTTTTCGTTTGCTTTTCGACTGAAATCAAAGCCCAACGCATCAGAGTAGAAACAAGCAACGGACCAGTGCTCGGTGCCACTGACACCAATGTTGGTTATCAATATTGGAAGAATATTCCATTTGCTGCTGCCCCAACTGGAAACTATCGATGGAGGTCACCTGTTGAGCCAAGTTCATGGACACAAGACTTGGATGCTTCTCAGTTTGGTCCACAATGTCCTCAACTTTGTTCTCTGCCTGCAGGTCTCTGTGCAACAGAGACAAGTGAAGATTGTCTTTCATTGAATGTGTATAGACCCATTTCTTCCTCCACTGCAAATTCTACCAATTTGCCTGTCATGATCTTTATTCCTGGTGGTCATTTTGATATGGGTACGGCGAATTGTGATCTCTATGAAGGAGGATATTTTGTAAATCGGGGAAAAGTCATTCTCGTGACGATAAATTATCGATTGGGATTGTTGGGCTTCATGGTTGATAAGAAGAGAGGCATTAAGGGTAATTTGGGAATTCAAGATCAGAGAATGGCACTTCAATGGGTGCAAAAGAATATTGGTCAATTTGGAGGTGATGCAAATCGTGTAACTCTGTTTGGTGAGTCTGCTGGAGCTGCCAGTGTCAATGTATGTATTACTACACTCCTGTGTTTTTTGTTGTTGGGTGGGACATGATATCGTGGAGCTCCAGTCAGATTTAGGTCACCACAGTCAAATTTCAATAATCACAATTTGAACTAACTGGCAAATTTCTGTTGCCGATTAATTACCCACGACCTTCCATGTATTTTTACTTCTAGACTCATTTAATGTCCCCGTTGAGCAAAGGACTATTTCACAAGGTTATCATCCAGAGCAACCCTCTTTCCATTCCATTCTTGACTCCCGATGTTGCTGATAAGTTTAGCGGATATTTTGCAAAGGAAGCTGGTTGTCAAAATGATCCATCTGATCAGTGCTACATGTCATTGAAGTGGCAAGATATTGTTGTGTATCAGGATGCCGCCACTTCTCACCTCAATATCCGTCATCCATTTACTCTCTTCATGCCCTATACTCCAGTCATTGATGGTATTGAGCTGAAGACACAATTGATTGAATCTTTTTTGACAGGCCAATTCTTCAAGACAGATTTAATGTTTGGATCATGCTCTGAAGAGGCTCGCATGTTTATCTACTTGGCAATGAGTACTCCAATGAACTATGTAGAGTATGAAGCTGCTATAGCTGCTTTATTCTTTAAGCACTATTGGACAGTACAGAAGGCCTATCCTGCTCTCCATTCGGACAAGAGAGAGGATCTTTCCGTGCTGGGAACGGATTACATTTTTACTGCACCTACTCGATATGCTTTAGCAGCTGCTTATAATCAGACAAGAAGCGTCAATGCCAACATGTATCTTTATGTGTTCGATCATGCTTTATCATTCGATGGTTGGGGACCAAAGTATCCATTTTGTGTCAATCATACATGTCATGGTGCAGATATGCCATTCACTTTCCACACCTTTAGCAAATATTCTCCAACTGCAGATGAAGGAAGATTGTCAGATACTATGATCGATTATTGGACCAACTTTGCTTACTCTGGATCACCAAACAAGGGACCAAACTCTCCTCCTGTCCAATGGGAGCAGTTTACGCCACAAAATTTGAACTACATGAAGCTAGAGACACCAAAGGTTTCATTGCAAGTTGGCTACCGAAGGGACAAGTGTGATATGTGGGACAAATGGGGCTATCGCTTCTACAATTCATAGCTTATGAATAGTACAACTTTGAAACATGTATATTACAATTATTTATGATCAAACTATCTAGGTTTGAGCAGTGTACTCTGATTTAGTGATAAATTTTCCATGGAAACCATGCGGTACTCTTCTGGGCAGAGGGAACACCGAGAGTGTATCCTTCTCGAGAGTTTTGCCATCAATCACTTGGAATGAACTTGTCTTGGCTTTCTCATTGTAAACAAATGACATAGCATAAACATCGTCTTCGTTCTTGGCATTCAACTTTTTCACCAAGGACCATTCACCAGACATATGACTGGGATCAAAAGAGTATGTTCTATAAGTCATTTTCTCAAAGTCAACCTTACACAGTCGACCCATCAATACACTATCGGGTTGAGTCAAAGCAACCCAGCTATATCGATTCTTTCGGCACTCATAATCGTCATTAATAACAGGAAAATCACAGAAAAGCTCCATTGGATCTTCTTCCGTATGAGCTTCATTTCTAAACAGCAAAGATTGTTCCTTCACTTCTCCTGTTTTCGTGTTCAACCTCCATTCATACAAACGCGGGTTGAACTTTGGTTTTGTAAGGTCTTGTTCAAACAATTCGAGAGTCATATCATCAGAGAAACAACATCTCATAACAATCCAATCGCCATCATCATAAGCATTCACTGTGTGGAACGAGTAGCCTTTTTTGGCTGTGAACCACTTGATTTCGTCCTTGTCTGGTTGATAGTAACGAGGAATGACAGCAATTTTCGTCACATCCTTATCATCCATCTCAAAAGGTACTCTCCCCTCCAATATTAACTGGGGATTCAATTTAAAAGGAAAATAATTAATCAAAGTATACTTTTCAGTGCACGCGAAATCATGCATCATGGTAGAGAAGGGTGCTTCAGTGAAGTTAACATCATGAACTATCTCTCCTTTCTTATTCGCGATGGAATAATGAATCAGGGAGGGTTTCACATTGTAGGCGAAGAAGATTAAATCTCCTGTCACTGGATCAAGCTTTGGATGAGCAGTCATATGGTGCTTCAGTTGACCATTGAAATCATAAATACCCTTTGTTTCCAACGAAGGTAGTTCAATCTCATGAGGTTTACCTGCTTCGAACAAAGCGAGGCACTTCCCGTTATGATACTCAATTGAGGTGTTTGCGGCGTTGTGGTTCGGGATCGATTTCAAACCACAAAACACTTTTTGGAAAAGATAATCCAAGTAAATGAACGGGTTTCCTTTGTGAGCTATACCATAGAGAATGGGTTGCTGATGCTGCTTCTCCATCAGATATTTCTCAGTTCTCACAAAACAATTCTTGTAGCGAACCTTTCTATCTTCTTCGATGAGAATGGAGTGCAAGTGACCATCTCCATCAAACCAATGGTAATTACCTCTTGTGGGAGTGTATTGAGGATTGGGTCCATTCCTGACAAAAATTCCAGGAGGAAAATCAGGGGAGAGTGGTCGAGAACAGCCGTAAACCACGTGCTCTCGATTATCAAGTTCATCGAACACTGGTGCAAAATTATTTTGAAGAGCTTCAGTTCTTTTGGGTCTCCTGATACCGAGTCTCAAGCAGAGGAATTCTGTCAGCAGAGTGGAGAGAAGAATCGCGATTCGAATGATTGTGTGCACAAGCTTCACAGGGTCTCGCAGTTGTTTTAGCAGCATATCTTGTTGCAATGAATAGTAGTCAGTTCTTGAAGGGTTTCAGAAGAGATTAATGATCATGAAGAATGATGTTGATAGTTTTAGGTTCGACGGAGGGATCAAAAAAGGAATTCGGTTGAGTGTTCCCCGGGAACAAAAAAGATTACATCGCATTTTTATACTGTTGCGATCTTAGTATAGGTGAGGATGTGCGATATGGTTCATTAGACAAGGGACAGATCCAGTGTGTCATACGTCTGGTAAGGTAACTGTTGGTCTGTCGTTGCAAAACAAAATGGAACATAGCTGTACTTGCAGAGAGCGATAAGGGTTGCCATATCGTACATATCAGGCCAATCCATCTTGTGCAACAGTACCATGTCAGTTGTTTGTGAGTGCTTCATTGGTACATCACTCTCATCAGAAAACACACGATAGAAAATACTGTCCAGTACTTGTTCGAGACTCTTTGGAGCTTCAGAGATTTGTTGTTCACTGTTGGACACCTTCTTTGCTAACAATACTTCTTGCCAGAGCTGCTGAACATAGGAAACAAAGTATTTCATGTTCTTGATTCGATCAATAGTTTCACTCATGGATTCCTCAGCCTTCATTGTCTGACTGTTCTTGTACGTCATGTAAACGCATATATATTCCAAGGCATCTCTCAAATTCAGTGCATTTCTTTGTTTTAGTTCTTGTTCTGTAGATCGGTACAGCTTACTGCGATCACCTCCTGCACACTTTGAGAATTGATCTTGAGTTATGAGCTTGTACTGCTGCAAGCGCTTCTCTCGTCCCAGAGGATTTGACGCAGTGATTTGCTCAGGCCACTTGACGAATTGAGAGGAACGAGCACAGGAGAAAGAAACGGTACTGAAGCCACGCACACAGAGGAAAGAAAGTTTGTTGCGCTGTATCATCTTTTGATTGCCCCAGAATTCGTCCAAGAAGAATGCAAAACTGGAGCCACAGGGAATCGAACCCTGGACCTCATGCATGCAAAGCACGCGCTCTACCCGAATAAAACGTGGGAACCTGACTATGCGAGATCAGGTCATGAGTCAGGAGCTGCCTAATTCGACAAAAAAGTCGGGAATTGACTCGACAAAAGCTGCTGCCGACTCCAGTGTCAACTCCATCAAGAAAGTTGGAATACAACTCAGGTACTGACTCACAAGAAGTACACCACTGAACCATGAGTTAAGTGAAAAAACAGCAAGTCAACTGAGTCGATATTTTAGCCCGATCTCTCTCTCAACTGCTAATCACAACCAACCACTTGAATTTGTCGAAGTCGGTTTGTTTCCAACAAACCGAACACAACTAACCCAAACGCAACTGCTTCCAAGAACAAAAATTTTTAAGTTGGGATACAAACTCCCTTATTGAATCTCAAGACGTGTGACCACAACGACTCAAGAAACATCTGACAAGAAGCAGATTGTTACTCCTGCAGCTCCATCTACTGAGCAAGTACTGACACAAGGAACAGGTGTTGAACAAACAGATCAAGAAAGAGTTGAGACTGAATACTAGTAAGTTTGTTCTTTTTATTTATGTTTCGATCACTTGTGATTTTTTGAATTTTCACTTCAATCAGATATGAGTGACTTGCTTGCTGGAGAATGATGAAGCAATGCCTGCTCTGAAAGTTGAGGAAAGGATATTGAAAGGTGCCAAAACAAAAATGAGCATTGTATTAGGTCAGTATCAATTTTCTTTATTGTAAATTGTTGATGTCACTTACCCTCCTTTTTCACAGTGGAGAGAAGTTGTCGAATAACAAAGAAAACTGTACATGGTATGTCGAACTTCGCAATTTGTTTGTATTTATAACTTACAACTTCTTTCCTACTCACGCCTTGCTCAAAATTGTCGGAGAAATAATGATCAACCAATTCTCACGAGGAGTCTCCTTGATCAGACGTGCGGAGATAAAGTACAAAGATCAGTGATTGCCCACTTACCGAGTGATGAGAGTTTTCTTTGGAATCTGTCCAGAAGGGTTGATTTTGATTCACGAAAAATATTCAATAAAAGTTTTTCTTCATTCTCTCATAAGATTACAAGAATTTTTTTGGCCCCTCACTCGCCCTGTTTCTCCTTGTTAGCCTGATGTTGACTTGGGTCATGAGTTTGCACAGGACACAATACCTGACTTGAGCAAGTCGGCACCTGATAATGAATGGCGACTTGGACCACTGCAGATGGTTGGTTTGTACCTGACTCCAGTGCTGACTCTGAGTTAGTCAGCACCGGACTTGATCCGAGTCAGGATCTGGGGCAACGAAAGTCAGGTGCTGGTTGCCTCATGTGATTTTTCATTCGGGTACCAACTGAGCCATGACCCCTCTTTCTGTATTTCTAAAAATAGAGTATTGGGTGCCCAGAGGTCGGGACTACAAACTGAAGTAACGCTCTGCGAGCGGCACAATGAGTATAAGTGAAACTAATGGAAAGAATGATAAACAATAAAGTGAGCAACTGCGCGTTGTATCAAAAAAAAAGGTGCCCAGAGGTCTGATGGCACTGTCATTCTATCGTCCGCGAAAGGAAGTGTGCAGGCGAACTACAGGCATGTGCCTTCTAAACTCACAGTCAGGTATCCACCACAACTAACAGAAACGACAAACACAATGCCGAGCCAAGTCGTGGAGACAAGTACTGCAAGCCCAACAGTCCAACAAAGAAATAAAAACTCCATTTTTTGTATTAGCAAAAAGCGTTTTGGCGCGAAATGCACGGAGAAACTTCTCGTGAAAAATGAGAACTTTGTTGGAAGCCAAAGAAAATCATCCACAACTTATGCACTCCCATTTCCAATGCCCACTCCCAGAAAACCTGTCATTAAATATGCAAAGTCATCACCATCTACTTCGACTTCACCACCGCGCCGATCCAAACGTCGACTATGGATGATCAAGCAACAACAACAAGATGAAGAACAAGAACAGCAACAACAACAGCATAATAACAACAACCACTCTCAACAACAGTCACCTGTTGTCAATAACAAGGAAGAACATTCTCATGTAGATGCAGGTGACAATAGCTCTGCTTGTTATTCTTCTCTGCCGATCAATCATCACTATCACAACACAAGAAATAATAACAATAACAGTAAGAATAATGAAAATGAGAATGAGCAAAGTACCGGCAGTGGTCATCATGATCATGAAAAGAAAAAGGTGGAGGAAGTCACGAATGAAGAGCCATGTTTGATCGTGAGTCCAAGTCCATTGAAAAAACGACAACGGCGATCGTCCAGTCGTTTCACTCTGGCCAAGATTGAATTTTTACCAGCGACGACAACGACTGCTCCTCCTTCTTCGTCTTATCAAGTTTTTTCGGTCGATCATGATACAGATGCGATGAATCATGATACGATCGAAAAGAAGGATGAAGAGAGTGAGAAGAGTGATGCAAAGATGAAGAATCAAGTATGTGGTTGGTTCTCGAGTTCCAAAAGAGTGTTTTCACAGGTGGCCACAGAACGGTTGGCATATGAGTTTTTGCAGCACAGTCCCATTGATTTCATGCAAGGTTTTCTATTGATTCACAGAATGACAAATTGTTTTGATGATTTAACAATGATTGATGAGAATGTGGATGGAGTAGAGACGTTGTCTAATTTGTATTCAATTGTGACTCCGTATACGGCGTCGAATGAAATTCTAATGTCGAATAATGATGTTTTTAAATGGTATAAGCGATTAGGGTTCCAGTACAATGAAAGAAGAACAAAGATTAAGTGTCCTTCCTTCTTCTATGACATCAAAAACCAAAGAAAGATTAGACAGTTTAATAAGATGATATGTGACACAATACACTTGGTATTACACAAGTTTTTCATTGAGAGCAGAGAGGATTTGTATCAAAAATTTAAGCATCTTCAAAAGAAGGAGTTTGCCCTATTAAGTTCCTCAATGAAGGATTCAATATTGAATCAAATGTATCAAAAAACACTGGATCAGTGCAAGGAGGATGTTGAGCTAAACGGATTTAAGCATTTCCATGCTTCGACCTCCATTATTGAAGCTGTAATTGATAATACTCATTCTGTTATTTATTTGGGTTGGTGTTATAGGGACGCACCAAACGGAGAAGATTGGGAGACCGCAGATGACGGCACCATAAGAAAGTATGCTGTAGTGACAGCATATTTTTGTTGCGAACCAGTTATGGTGCTTTATGATCGAATAGAATTTCAGGTTAAGTTGGTTGAAAAGATTGGTATTGAGCATTATTGCTTCCATTGGGAGAATCACGAGATTACATTTGAGCCTGAGTTGCAGCAAGATCACAAGTTGCAGACGCGGGAAGATGTTGAGAAGCAGGATAGAATGATCGAAGAGGAGAAGCATCCAAATGAAAAACTATGCTTCTCTTTCCTGCCTAAATTTGGTGGCAAGCAGACTAACGCTAGCACTCTGTTTACAAACATATATTCTGATATGCAGAAGCCATATTGGCGTATATTTTGCAAATTACCAAAGATTAATCTACTATTTGAACGTGAGATTGAACTTATTAAGGATTATTTAGATAATTATGGGCAAGAAATTTCTCTGCACTACATTATATATGGTTTATCTTTGTTGTGTGGTCGATATCCAGACGCAATCAAGTTGCACTTGACACATCTGGGTGCATTTGAAACCTTTTCGAGTGTTGTGTATGAAACATGTGATCCAGGTATTGGACGATTAGAAGAAACAGAGCAAAAACTTCGAAGAGTCAAACAAGAAACACTGGAGAAACTCCAGAATATTTGGATGAAGAAGGATGGCAAAAATGTGAATATGAACACATTAACCCTTGAAAAACTAAAGGATCGACTCCTCAAATGCAGAAGAGGTTGGGAAAATCTCATGGATACATACAAACAACATGCAACAGTTGCAGTTTCTCGAATCATCAATGAAGAGAGCGAAAGCGGAGATAGAGATGATGGAAATGGCAACAAACTTCCTAAATCAATGTGTGCTATCGATTTTGACGATGATCTGAGGTTTTATTACAAGTTCGATGACATATCACGCGGATTGTCCCGATATCCTGTCAGTTCTATCAACGAAGTTGACTTAAAATTATTTGATTCCTTCCATTATTTACTCGAGACTCGTCCAGAGCCCTCCATTGCACACATAATTGAGAAGGAATTAGAAAATGATGATGTTCGAGGGTGCAAATGTGGTCATAAATCAAAGCATACTTCCAAGTCGAGGAGCAAGATTCGAACACAATCAACAAAGAAGAAAGAAGAGAAGGAGTCTGAGGAACAAAACCCTGTCACATGTGGGTTGAGCTGTGAATGTGTGTCCCGCATGGGAGGCGCTGCCTACAATGAAGAAGGATTGTTGACAAAAAGAGGATTCAATTCGATATTCCACATATTTGAATGTAATGACAACTGTAAGTGTGATCCAAAAACTTGTTCCAACCGAGTTGTTCAGCGAGGTCTCTCGGTCAAAATGGAACTTTTTAAAACAGAGTTGAAGGGTTGGGGTGTCAGAGCATTGGAGGATATCAAGAGAGGTCAATTTGTGGCTGAATATGTAGGTGAGTTGATCACAGAAGCCATCGCAGAGGAGAGAGGCCTAGCCTACGATACAAAGTACGAATGCAGTTACTTGTTTGACGTCAGATCTGAAGATAACAAGTACAGTATCGACTCGAATCGGTATGGAAATGTTGCTCGATGGCTCAACCACTCCTGTTCACCCAATATGATCTCCAGAGAAGTGTCTGTTGACACACGCAATCCTCACTTGTCCAGAATTGCCTTTTTTGCGAACCGTAATATCAGATGTGGTGAAGAATTAACTTATAACTATAATTATATCATAAAGCAGAGACTCAGGTGCCACTGTGGAACATCAAAATGCAAGGGATGGCTCATGTAATAAAGAACTGTCAGCTGATTGATCTCTGATCCGACAACTTTCCTAGGAAATTTTACTCCTGAGTGACCAAAATACAACACGATTTTCCTAGATGGGTTTAGCATAAAACCGAAATTTTTGGTTGACCAACCTTTCAGAAACAAGAAACCCAAGTATTCATCGAGAGAACAAGAACCTAGCAATTCTTCATAGCATACCATAAGATCAGAATGGATAGAGACAAGCAACTACTAGAGACAGAGAAGAAGGACGTTGGTCTAGAACACCTTCCTTCAAAGATTGTCGAAAAGAATGATGTGAAGGGAGATATGCACGGTTATGAACAGGAACAGCTCCATTCTAACTGGGACGAATTCATTGAGAAGGACGAGGAGGAGAAGAAGAAGTAGGTGTACTGATACCACTCTGATTAATGTTCGTTGCCCAAAGGTCTACGATCTGTAAATAATAAAAGTACAGTCATTGTGATGCGATCTTGTTGTTTCACACGAAGCCTCAACTTGAATCATACTCCGAATGAAGTACATCATTGTTTCATTGTTTTGTTTACCACATACATTGGGAGTGACATATCGAAGTGCAGCACGCGGCTTTTGCGACCATGATATTCCTACTCTCGAGTAGTTGTCAGAATGGAGAGGTATGACATCTCACAACTCAGCCTGCCCCACCAAAAACACCGTAGTTGGAGATTTCGGATTCACTCAGTTCGCCCGCTTCAGAAGTTGTATTTTTCGACTAAATTCTGTCCACAACAAACGAAGTCAAAGATTAACAATCATGGGTTGCGATATCCACGTCTTCATCGAAAAGTACAACAAGGAATCAGAGATATGGGAGTTGAAGGATGATGTGGATTGCCAAATGGGAAGAAACTATGACCTATTTGCGATCTTGGCTGATGTGAGAAATGGCTTTGGTTTTGCTGGCGCTTCCACCGGTGCGGGATTCAATCCAATCTCGGAGCCCAAGGGTCTTCCATACGATGTTTCTGACGCAGTTCAGAAGGAGTCTGACCAATGGGGCTATGACGGTCATTCTCACTCCTATTTGTCATTAAAGGAATTGAAAGAATACGACTGGGACCAAGAAACACAAAAACAAGGAACGATCAATGCTCAAGAATTCCTGGTGTACAAGAAGGAGGGTGCTCCAACGAGCTATTGCACTTTTATTAGCGGCCCCAACATTGTGCATCTGAGTGAAGAAGAAATGGAAAATATGATCGCCACAGGTTCGATCCAAAGCAATTGCTACACAACCGTCCATTGGGGTGCTACATATCGAAGTGCCGCAGATGGTTTTTGCGAGAATGATATTCCTACTCTCGAGGAGTTATCAGAGGACGGAGAGGGTGAGGATGTACGCCTCGTATTCTTCTTTGACAACTAAGAACCTGTGTGGAAACCGCCGCCGAATCTGCGACATATAAACGGAGAAAAAGAAACTCCCTCCTTGAGTGACACTTGAGCGCCAAAAGACATCCGTCCAAAAAAAACAGAGTGTCTCACGCAACACCATCATCTCTAACCGCCAACAAGCACCTCCCACACAAAAAGCAGCAGCAAATGTCACTGCTTCTTCCACCGTTGGTGACACTCCTATTTTCTATTCTACTGCTTCTGCAGCAGATACCCTTCACCACCTCCCTCCTCACTCTGCCTCCTGATACCTATCGGGGAAAATTTTTAACAAACACAGTTTTTACATATGGAAAATCAACTGATACTCTCAATAGTTTCATCTCTGACCAACAGGGATCACTCATTGGTTTTTCTCAAATTTTAGGTTCTTCCATCATTTTTCCGACATCGGGGACTGATCCCGCCAAAAACTTTACATTTACAGCTGGCATTCCAGCTGATGCTCTCTTTTTTAAGAAGGGTGAGACACAATCGTTTGTGCAGTGGGCTTCCTCTGTCACGGGATTGGCTGCTGAGGTGTTATCAACTGGAAGTGTGAATGAGAAGACTGGAGATTTGTACGTTGTGGGTCACTCTCTGTCCAATCCTACCCTGTTTGACGAAGAACCATTCAAAGCAGTAGCACTTCAAAGATCTTTGAGTTTGATACCAGGAACGGGCTCAGTTGATGGCATTGTGGCAAAGTATAATGTAGATGGAACTCTCCAGTGGATGAAGGCGATTGGCAGTGCAGACGGTGTCGATTCTGCAGTGTATGTAGTGCTCGATTGATATATTTTTTTTATTCCCAACTGTTTTTTTTTTGATGTTGGAGGTGACTGACTTGGTCTATTGTTCTTTATTGTTGTGTTGTGATGTAATGATGAATCTCTCAGCGATATCAAGGTCAATTCTCAGGGTGATGTGGTCCTTGTTGGTAATGTGGGTAATGTGGGTACCTTTGGAGCCTTATCAACACCATTTTACGGTACTGATGACATCTTTGTGACAAAGATTAGCTCTAGTGGAACGGTTCAATGGGCAATTGCATGTGGTGGACCGGGTCAAGATCTCGGTTCTTCTGTACAAATTGATGCAAACGATAATATTTTTGTGTTGGGTATTGTTCAAGGTCCTTGGTTCCAATGTCAATCAACCAATTACACTTTGCTTAGCGATACAGTGTATGTGTTTATTGCCAAGCTTGATACGAGTGGTGCGTTACAATATGCGCAGTTCTATGGAACGTTCAACACCACTATTGCATCAGTATCCTTGGATAGAGACGAAGTGAATAATTTATATGTTTCCGGTGCCTTTTCAGGTGATATTGACTTTGGTGGTCATACTTTAACGTCGACTACTGTCAATACTTTTGTGTTGAAGCTCTTAGCTGGCACTGGTAATATTGTGTGGTTGTCAGGCATTACTTCAACAGACACGAGTCAACCATTCTCTATCGGTGTTAATTCGAGATTGGAGGTATATATTGCTGGATTATTTGCACAAAATATGACTGTTGGTAACAGCGAATTATATGCCGAGGACACAGATGGGTTCGTGGCCAAATTTGCACCAGATGGAACACCCGTTTGGGCCCGAAGAATAGGTGGAACTGGTGATGATATCGTTACGTCCTTAGCTATTGTAAGTAATGATCGATTATTTATTGGTGGTCAACTATCAGTCAACCCGTCATTCGACAACACGTTTGACATGGTCACACCTGGCTGTCAATTTATGATGGAAATGGAAACATACGCGAATTGTTCTGCTCTTAATGCATGTTCTGGATTTGGAACCTGTATAGAAAGTAATGTTTGTAGTTGTGCTAAGAACTATCTTGGTAGTGATTGTTCATTTGATTGCTCCAAACTATCAGTCCGCATTAGGGGAGGAAATCAGCAAATTAGGAGACGCGATGCTCTCTCGCTGATTGCAGTGGTGACCTCTTGCTCTCCAAGTGTTCCTAATGTTGAGTACATTTGGGAGAGGACAACATTCGATATTAACCCAGAATTTTTCAATACCACGATGTCATCCTCTCGTTTAAATTTCGACTCCTACCAATTCCCCCTTGGTTCAGGCACCTATACATTTAAATTCTCTGTGAAGATGCCAGCAGATATCACCAATGTCACCATTTCAGACTCTGTTACGATTCAGGTACTAGACGATGATCCCGTCGCAAGAATAAGATATGGTAATAGACGGGTCGCAGTGAATACAACTGTGTATCTAAGTGCCGCTGAATCTTATTATCCAGGTGCTAGTGATTTGCCTGCTCAGTACCTTTGGAGTTGTTCTGCTATTTCCCCTACAGGAGCATGTCCATATGAACCACTGCCGACAGGCAGTGATATATCATTTGTATTTCACACTGCTGGAAGATATTCTTTTGAAGTGACATACATTGTTGGTGGGCGATCTTCTAGGTACTCGGTCATCATTGAATCAATTGCCAACTCGGGCTTACCTGTACCAATTATCGTTACAGATTATTATCCATACATTGCAACAAGTTGGAGAGTACAATTCAAAGCCGTTCTAGATCGCAATGCAAGAGATGGATTTGAGCTCTCCTGGACTCTCTTTCGCAACGACTCAACGTTGGGTATTGTCGATCTGGTATTAGATCAAAGCCAGCTTGGTGTACCAGCGTTGAATAGAAAAGAGCTTGTCATCTTGCCAAATGTTTTACAACGAGCGAGTACATATTTGGTTCGTTTCTCAGTGTTAAACAAGCAAGATGCTTCAGATTTCACTTACTCTGAGTTGATGATCTCAACCAGTCCAGGTCCTTATGGAGGACAGATAGAGGTTAATCCTGTGCCTGGGTCAACTACTCAATTCAATATATCCACATCTGGTTGGGAATCAGATGAGAGATTTGAACCATTAAGATACTCCTTCGAATATCTGAGTTATAGTGGTGATTGGCAGAAACTTACGCCATTCCTTCCGATTGAATCAACAATCGTGACGCTACCATTCTCTACTCAAGCCGAGATATCTGTATCACTGCGTGTTTTGGCTCGCAATCGTTTCGAGGAAGAATCCATAGCTGCGATCGATGTTACGATCCAACCTGCCAACTTTACTAATCCTTCACAATTGGTTGATTGGATCCAAAACAGTATTGACAAAATCAAGAACGATATGCTTGACGGATTATTATTCGACGGTGAACTTGAATCTACTATTATAGTCTTGAATGAAATTTTAGTTTCAGGGAGTTCCTTTTTGAATAACCAAACAGCATTGGACGACTTAACAAGAGAGCTCATTTATGTGTTGAAGCTAGCACAAGATAACAAGTTCAACTCAAGTGATCCGCTACCATATGAATATCGAATGCAGGAATTGCAAGTTCTTCACAATATTGTTTCTGAACAGCTCGATATTTACAGCGCTCAAGTTGTACTTGAGATGCTTTCGAGAATATTTGCTGATAATGTTGAAGTCACTTGGGTAATTGAAGATGGGGTGGTATGTGTGCTTAACACGCCAGATATGATTGAAAAGGCGATTACGATAGCATCCAGCATTGCTCAATTATTTTATGGCTCCGACAAATCACTAAGCAGCGACTATCTGGAGCTGATTGTCAATATCGCTAAGAGAGCAATTGCTTCTAAAGTGCCAGGAGAACAAGATTCACTCGTGAACGCAAAGAACTTGGATATGTTTGCTTCATACAACTATGTGACTGATATATCAAACAGTACGATTCATGTAAATCAGAGTGATGTAGTCATATTGCCTTCGCAACTAGCTCCATTGCCTACATTTGCAGACATTGATAATGAAGCTGGATTAGTGTATTTATCCCTACGAGTCAATCTTTACTCATGGATGAACTCGACATCTCCTAATACTCCAGTGCTGGTCTTTAAAATTTTGGATCAAAATGAATCAGTCATAGAAGCTAGGAATTTGACTGAACCTATTACGTTCTTGTTGTCTCCTCTGGTTACCAACAGTTCTGCTGAAAAGAGGAACATAACATATATATGCAAATATTATGAAGAATTTGATGCAACACAAAGTACTTGGAGATCTGATGGATGCTATTTTGGTGGATTAACTGAAGATAATCAAATCATTTGTAGATGCAACCATACAACAAGTTTTGCTGCATTTATTGAATATCCGCTTGTCGATGGTCAGTTGCCAACGATCAACAGGCGCATATTTATTGCATCAGTTGCAGTGAACCTTGTTTTGACTGCAATTGCACTACCCTTGATCGTGGTGCTGTTTTTCATTAGAGGTGCTCAACCAGCCAGATCAAGATACTTGGGGCCATTTGTCGGATTGCTGGCTGTTTTGGCAGAATGTATCCTCCAAGGCATCATTCGTAATTCCCTGTTGATATCGGACTATAACTCCAACAGAGACCGAGCAAACATTATCCATCATATCGTAATGATAATCGTGAATCCTCTGTCGATTACTGCCTGGTTCATCTTCTTTTGGCAACACATTCGATATTATTTATTGAAGCATATTTATGAAGCAATGGCCAGAAAGCAACGACCAACTATTCTGATGGCCAGAGCTCTCTCGTCTTCTGCTGCATACCTCGTTGGTTGTCTCCTCGTTTGTGCATCAACATTCATTTATTTCCTGATATTCATGATGTTACGGGTGACTAATGTTTTGACATATGCCCAATCAATAACCATTCAATCAGTTTCATATTTTATGATGGCCATGGTGATCATGGTCGGTGTCGTGGTAGTATTTTTGTGGGATATGATCTTCGAACAAATAGTTCGAAAGGCCAAAAACAAATGGAAGAAGGTTGCCGATCAACAAGAGGCAATCTCTCGAAGTGAACAAGCCGCCAACGTCAAACATTACTTTGCTCAATATTTTTGGCACAATGACCCGCTCAGATTTAGGGTTGAAAGCATTTTGATGCTTGCTACGATCGTCTTGGCTGTTGTTTCCTATATTATCGGTATCAATATGCAAGTGCGACAAAAGTTTGACGATGGTATTACTATTGCTCAGTTTATATTCGATGTACTATACTTGTTTATGAGAATACTAGTATTCGGTGTTTTTGTGGGATGTTGTTCCCTTATTAATTTTATTCGATCTTCTTTCCAAACAAAGAAGATTAAGGGTGAGGATGGTGATATTGCTGAGATGATTCGCAAGTTTATTAGGGATGAAAAAACATACCCAATTATTCACGATTATTGTCTACGGGAGTTCAGTCTAGAGAACTTACTCTTGTGGAAGGAGTTAGACACTCTAAAGCCCACACTGATAGGTTTACAGCCTGCTCAGAGATCCATTGAATTGGTGTCAATCAAGGAGAGATATCTCGTACCATATTCCCCCCTCGAAGTCAACATTCCGAATGAAGTCAGGAAGCGGTTCATGTCATTGTGTAACTCCAATCACTCTTTGGCATCTGAGGTCGAAGAGTGCGTGACTGCCCTTCTTAACAGTGTCATGAACAATGTTTCTGACACATGGATTCGATTTGAGACATGTGCTGAATATCGTCTGTATCTGAAAGCCAAGTACTTGGACCAAAAACTTCAGGCGTCTCAAATGTAACAATTCAAATGAAACATCCACTTTTTGTTACACATCCCGAAGCTGTTCTGTGTTCCAAGTGTTCCACTACCATTCCTTACTATCTAATTTCTATTGCTTATATGTTTTTATTGCTAGTTCAGTTTCAGAGTTATCGAGTGCCGTTTACAATGTCTGCGCACCTTGTACGTGAGATTATGGTTTCGTCTGTTACACCAACACAGCCTACGAATGTCCTTCAAAAAAACTAATGCCTTCTCGGTGATCGATTCTTGATAGCATCCACTCATGTCAAGTGCGTGAATGCCAACGAAATGAGGAAATGCATTGTCTGTGATCTGAAGGCAAGATCGAATATCAAGTGTGTGAACCCCTGTCAAATAAGAAAACGCATTGTCTGTGATGGAGTCGCAACCACTCACATCAAGCGTGTGAATTCCAGTCAAATGCACAAAGGCATTATCTGTGATCTGTTTGCAATTAGCAATAATAAGTGTATGAATGGCAGTCAAATAACGAAATGAATTGTCTGTAATTCGACTGCAATAGCTCATATCGAGTGTGTGAATACCACCCAAATGTGAAAAGGCTTGATCCGTAATTTGATGACAATATACCATCTCGAGCGTGTGAATGCCAGTCAAATAAGAAAATGCCTTGTTTGTCACTTGCTGACAAAAATTCATACAGAGTGTGTGAAGACGAGCTGTGAAAAACTGGAAATGCTCATCATTCACATAAGGATTTCCATTCAGGTCAACATTGAACAGTGTGTTGCTTCTTAATCTCCACCAGTGTTCAATCTCTTTAGATTCCATGTCGCACTTTAGTGTCATCCTCTTGTTGAACAGGAGCAATGGATTGAATTTAAATTGATTGAGCCCTTTGCAAGTGTAACTCAATCGCATCCATTCTCGAGTGTCACAAAACTCGATCACTTTTGACCATGCATCCTTGCAGAGTACGGAACAAATTTCAAAAAATTCACTCATGTCTGTTGTGACAACACATTCATCACAACTTTCATTGGCTCTCTTTCGCTTGATTGTTTCATTGGTATCATCGTCTGAGTCCTCTGTCTTTTCTCGCTTCATTTTTCTTTTCTGAACTCAATCCGTTTGTCGTTCAATAAAACCTCAATGTTGAATGTTCCTTGTAACATAAACTGCCTGTTACTTATTTTCTTCAAGGTGAAGATCATGAGTCAGAAATCTAATGGCAAGACTTTGGAAAAGGATAACATCCGTGTGCATGCATGCTCGACCTTCCCACACATCAACACAGGATTCCTTTCGCAACTGGAAAGTGAAAAAATCAAAACACGACGTGATCATCAAACAATGAAGCACACCGCTCTGGCCTCGTCATCAAACAATGTTGAACCACACGTGTTGACTGGTCTTCTCTTTGATTTGAGCGATGAGATCATTCAAGTGATCCAACAAGCACAAAAATTGTTGGTCGAAGAATCAAGCCAAAAGAAGTATGCAGAGCTACACCAGTTTGAGTGTTCAATGACAACCAAGGACAATACGGATCCTGCTAATGAAAAGAAGAGCACGGAAGCTTCTTCTGAAGAAGCGTTGGCAACAACAGAGACGACACCAAACAGATCCTTTGTTCCCTATTCAATCCTAAAGCAAGCCATTCAAGTTGTGAATAGCTTCAACAAGAACAACAAAGAAAAGCTTTATTTGCACAAGTTGATCAAGAAATCGAGAGCAAGCTTTCCAGAGCCACCTCCACCACCTCCCAAGGATCCAAAGTTTCTCAGAAGATTGGCTCAGTTACAAAAAGCGTATGATGATACATTGTATGCACAAATGGTTGCCAATGTAAACTTTAGACAGAGAAGAGAACAGGAAAGAGATCCATTTAGCACGTACAAGGGTCAATTGGGCGTTGGACTTGATCTGATTGTAACGGTATTCACCTTTTTTGTAATCTTCTATTTCATTACTTCGACGGTGTTCGGATTCCATGACCATACGGATCGTCTCATTGGAGGCCTCATTGGTGCTGTGCTCGGTCTCTTTGTGGATGCTCTACTGGTCATTATCAGAGGAGGCAGAGCTGAAGAATTACAAAAAAAGAAACTCTCCAAGAGAAGCGGAGCAACAGCAGCTCACATTGGAACAGCACGTAAAGGAGCCACCGCAACCACAAATAGTCAGCGTAATTAAAAAATACCAAAATACATTGAAACATAACAGAACTGTTAGTGTTCCAAAAGCCGAAAGCTACAAAAACAACGAAACACAAGTGAGACCAAAACCTGAGAGCTTTACCTCCCGTTCTTTGCACCTCCTGACGTTAACTAACTAACTGGCCTTAATAATCTGACCGTTGTTATGAAAAATTCCGCATTGTGTGGCAACGAACAAAATCAAACACCTTTTCCCCCCAAGTAGAATTTAGACAACAACAAAACATTACGCGAATTTTTAAACAAACAACACAAACAAACAAACAAGAAACAATGAACACAGTGTACACAAGCACACGGACCTATTTCCAGTCACGAGTCGACGGCGACGTGCACATTGTCTCCGCTTTTCAAAAAACATTTGGTCTCCAACATCATCATCATTATTATCATTATTCTATCAACAACAATAACAATAACAACAATAATAACAATAGCAATCATGATGGCAGTGGAATGAATGACAACAATAACAATAGGACCAATAATAAGATGACAATAATAAGCAATAGTAGTACTACTAACAATAATGATGATCATGAAGAGGAGAAGAAGAAACTGAAAAATTATACGATTGGAAATCGATTCATTCATTGGGTCATGTTACTGGGTGCTGCACTCGGAAACGAGTCCATGTTTGCCTCATTTTTGCCTTTTCTCTATTGGAATGTGTCTTGGTCACTCGGTAGACATGTCATTGTCGTGTGGTTCTTCTCAGAGTACGTTGGTCAAGTTGTCAAGGATCTCATGTGCCTCCCGAGACCAAAATCTCCACCAGTCATTCGATTGGAGAGTCATTATGAGACAGAGTATGGTCTGCCGAGTACGCATGCAATGGCAGCAGTCTCCATGTCCAATTATTTGTTTTATTACATGATGCAGCGATATCGATTGATTGAGAGTTTGATGATGACGAATAGTGAGATTAGTAGTAGTAGTGGTGGTGGTATTGTTGATGGTGAACAAGCGATAATGACAAGAGCGCAGAGTGTCATGTGGTTACTATTGGGTTATGTATTGGTTGTGCTGTGGTGCTTTTTGACGTGCTTGTCTCGATTGTATCTCGGTGTGCATTCGTTGATTGACATTTATGTGGGACTGTTGTTGGGATATGTTTGTGTAATGGCAGAGATGCAATTGTACCCGATTGTGGATTTCTATGTTATGCAACATGGAAATTTTCATGTGCCGATTGTGATTGTTTGTTGCTTTGTTTTCATGTTGGCTGTTTATCCACGCAATCGACAGATTTGGAGTTCGTCGTTTGGTGATACGGCGCGCGTGTTGGGTGTCTCTTGTGGTTGCTTCTTGGCAGATTGGTTGCACAGTGGACTGATTGCTGGTGACTTGAGTCCATTTGGTCAACACGATGTGATATCATCTGGAGCTCTTGCCTGGATCAAGATGATGCTGCTGCGGTGTCTTGTCGGATACAGCACCATGTTTATTTCAAAGAGCATAACGAAAAAGTTGACCTATTTGGTTGTGCCTCGCATAATTGAGACCTTGCGACTCGGTAAGGCTCACGTAGACGGTGTGCAGAACTGTCACCGATACATTGTTGAAGTTCCTTGTGTGTTTATGACATATGCACACATTGGATTTGCTGCAGTTTTCACTGGACCAATGGTCATGAGAACACTCGGAATACCAATATAACAAACACAACAATTCGGAAATCTTGTACAAAAAATATATCAATTTAATGATTAATGATTGTCATCGAGGTGCACCACTTCGTTCGTGTTCAAAACGCCTTGGCTATATGTACCATGTTCCTTGAGTTGAAAATCCATTATTTCATCGTACATCATTTGCTTAATCTCCGAGATTTCAATATCATTGTTGAACTTGAAATCAAAGGTTGGACATGTGGGTTCATCTTCTGGATCGTGCATCGTCTCTAGATAGGCATGCTCCAAACATTCCTCCACGGTAATACGTTTCGTTGGATCAAACGACAACATTTTCTCCAATAGATCAACAGCCAACGGATTTGCATGAGGGTACATGTCCTTAAAGTGCTGCTTTGGTTTCTTTGGTAGAGATTTCATGTATTTCTTGGCCTTGACGCATCCCTTGATTTCATCCTCTGGCGGTGTTCCACAAACGTTCAATATGAGCTCCAACTGATTCAAGTAGTGCTTACCGGGGAACAAGACCTTTTTTCGAGGCAACGGTTCCAACAACTCTGCCAAAATGCACCCAATGGACCACACGTCCAACGCCTTTGATGCCTGATCCCACATTAACAACAATTCTGGTGCTCTGTACCATCGAGTCGCAACATATGTAGTAGACATGGTCGGATCCGTCTCAAAATCCACTCCTCTGCTCAATCCAAAGTCACACAATTTGACATCCATGTCAGCATTCAACAAAATGTTGCTCGGTTTGATGTCTCTGTGCAAGACACCAGCAGAATGAACGTACTTTAACCCTCGTAGCATCTGATACAAAAAGTATTGCACGTTCTGGTCGGACAATTGTTGCGGGCTTCGAATCATCTGTCGGAGATTACTGTCCATGAGTTCCATTACAATGTACACGTCTCTGAATTCATCAAAGCTCTTTGGTGGTATCAAGTCCACCAAGTTTACAATATTCTCATGATCTCTAAAATGTCTCATAATTTTCACTGTGAATGCAAGATGATGGGTGTTAGTTTCTCCGATTCCTTTTTCTCCTTCTCCGACAAAAAAGAGAAATATGAATGTCACATCCACTGAGTGATGGATGATAGCAAACACACACAGTCACAAAAGATGATAAAGATAATCTTACCTTCTCTCAAAATTCTCTTTTGATATTCCTTGTCATGCTCAAAAATATTAAAAATTTTCTTGATGGCCACATCAGTGTCCGTATCAGTGTCTCTTGCACTGACAACAACACCATACGCTCCTTGTCCCAACACTCCTTTGACTTGATACCTCTTTGGTACTTCGAATAAATTACCACCGCACATGTAAGTGACCAATTCTACTTGATTTATATCTTGTTGTTGTTGTTGGTTGTTGGCGTTGTCATTTGTTGTTGATGGTGTTGATTCATCTTGCTGTTGTGCCATTTTTTTTATAATCTGGTTTTTTTTTCTTGTTCGCTTTGATTTTTTTGTTTTGTTCGATTTTTTGTGTTTTTCGAATTGCGCATTTCAAAACGGAGTTTTGTTTCTTGTTGACGACAGGTTCATGAAATCAGTGGAAGTTGTTGAAGGAGTTTCTCTCAATGACGGAGTTATCCAGTCGAAAACACTCAACAGGGATGACGACACGACATTCACACGAGCGAATTTGTAAGCAAATCATCCAACAAGAAGAGAGGTCACACGCCAAACCCAGCTTAACCAACACTACGACAATGTTATCTCAACAGCAATACATTGGCACCAACACATCCACCACTTCACCCCTCTCGAATGGAGATAATGGCACTGAAAGTCAACAACAACAGCACCAAGATTTTGCGGTTGATGTTGTTGTGGAGAGCAACAGTAATGTGATCAATCTTTATCAAGAGGCAACTACCACCAATGAGGATGACAATGAGAAATTGTCTCTTTTGCCCGCCCAATCCAAAATAACTCCGATGGCTGCTCCTACGACTGCTCAGAGAATGCTGTCATTGGATATCTTGAGAGGAATGACAGTGATGCTCATGATTGTTGTGAACAATCAACCTGCTGCTACATGGTGGCCATTTGAACATGCGGATTGGAATGGATTTACTCCGACTGACTGTGTGTTTCCCTTCTTTTTGTTTATATCGGGTTATGCAATTGGTATTACGTTTCGAAACGTGCATGTGGACAGAGAGAAACAAGTGAAGAAGAGTAGAGAGGAGAATGATACACGAAGAATCAAGTTTTGTTGGATTCTTCCGATGAAGAAGCACGTGTATGATGAAGTTTGGTTGTGGTTGAAGATTTTGCGAAGATCTTGCATGTTGTTTGCGATTGGTCTGTTGTTTTCTCTGTTGGCTCATATTACTGATCCATGGAATATTAGAGTCATGGGTGTGATGCAGAGAATCGGTATTTGTTACTTTATGGTTTGCTGTCTTGTTTGTCTTGTCAAGTGGACTAGCGTGCAGATCGTGATGATTTTGGCACTTCAAGCCATTTATTTGGGTGCTACGTTTGGTGTCAAGGTCGCAGGCTGTTCCACTAGAGGAGATATCTATGATGAAGCTTGTACGGCACAGGCCTTTTTCGATCAGAGGATACTTCATCGAAACAACATTTACAGAAAGGGTATCTATGATCCAGAGGGTTTCTTGAGCACTCTACCTGCCATTATGACCACCTACATGGGAGTTCTCTATTTCAAGGTGTCACAAATGGGTGCTTCCAAGGGCGAATCATTCCAAGGCAAGCTCTACAGACAAATGACTCATTGGTTGTTGGCAAGTTCAGTCTTCTTTGCAATTGCGTTTGCTATTGAGCCATACTTCCCTTTCAATAAGCACATATGGTCCACTAGTTTTGCCATTTTGACACCTGCTATTGCTGGTGCAATGCTCAGTGTCATCACATTTGTGGTCGATGTGAAAAAGTATGACAAGTATTGGATTCAGCCCTTCCTATGGGTAGGCAGTAATCCATTACTCATGTACGTTCTCCCAAATCTCGCAGTTTCCATCATGTTGAAGATTCCAGCCTATTGGCATCACAGAAGAATTTCATTGTATTCGTGGTTTTACAGTGCTTGTTTGCACTCTTGGATTAAGGATAGCCGTTTTGCATCTTTGATATTTGCAGTTTTGTTTGAGGCTATTTGGCTGCCATTGGCTGCATACTTGCACCGTAAGAAGATTTATGTCAAGTTGTGAGTATCTGTCAGATAAATTGTGCCAATATTTATTGTAAACTCTTGTTACATGTGCTTCGACACAGGACCGTGAGCCTGCATAGTACGCATTACTTGAGCCATAGAACATGGTGCACTTTTATTCACAAGGCAGTGTGAGTAAACCAGAACGACAACGGGAGCAATTGAGAAGTTACATACCAAAAGTAAGCGATCAAACAATCACCAATGCAAGACCCTTCAATTCCATGGATAGTACGGACTTGATGTCTCAATTGAATTGGATTGAACGTTAAGCAGTTCATCAAACAGTTTGTTCCATCCCACCCTCCCTTTTCAATGCTCAGGAAAATGGGAGCACAGATGAAGGATTTGATGCAAGCTTCAGGGGAAGCACAAGAACACAGACCATCACTCCAAGTATTAACCATCTTTTGTTACTAGGATTCGCTCGCTGATAATTGATTTTAGCTTGTTTCTTTATTCACGAGGAGATTTCCTCATTTCTTCAAGCGCCCAACCGGTACCTCCGAATCGTAAAACGTTTACTGTTTGGGGGCAATTTTCACGATCATTTTACCGATGTTCTCACCCTCCATGAGTCCAATAAATGCTCGTGGGACACTATCAATTCCATGATGTTCAGTCTCGTCAATCTTGAGTTCTCCAGATAGCAACCACTTGGCCATCTCATCTGCAGCTTGTGGGTACAGGTGTTGATAGTATGATACAATGAATCCTTGCATTTTAGCACCTTTTCCGACAAGCAAGAATGACAGTCTTGGTCCCTGAGAAGGAGTCTCACGATTATATTCAGAGATTGCACCGCAGAGAGTGATTCTTCCAAACTTGTTCAAATGAATGATAGCTTGATCCAGAGCATCTCCTCCAACATTATCAAAGTAAATGTCGATACCATTTGGACAGAACTTTTCAATTCCCTTTTCGTAGCTCGTTGTCTTGTAGTTGAAACCGTGATCGAATCCAAGCTTTTCACAAATGTATTTCACCTTGTCATCGGATCCAGCGACACCAACCACATGACACTTTTTAATCTTTGCGAGTTGACCAACCATGGAACCAACAGCACCAGCAGCAGCGGACACGAGAACAGTCTCACCAGCCTTTGGTTCAGCAAGATGATTGAAACCGACCCAAGCAGTCATTCCAGGCATGCCTAATGCACTCAATCCATAGGAAAGTGGCAATTTTCCAGTGGTCAATGTCTCATGCAAAGGAAACACTTGAGTTTGATCGACATTGATCAAACCGTACTCTTGGAATGGCACAACACCAGTCACTAGATCTCCCTTCTTAAAACCAGTTTCATTTCCTTGCTCACTGGCTTCGATCACTTGAAGAATGGCGTAACCATCAATTGGCTTGTTCAGCTCGAATGGAGGCACGTAGCTCTTGCCTTCCTTCATACGTCCTCTCATGTATGGATCGACAGAGCATTGGAGCAATTTGACAATGAGTTCCTTGGATGGATTGGAGATTTTTGGGTAAGGGAGATTGTCAATCTTGAAGTTGTCTTCAGAGATGGGTCCTTTTGGTCTACTGACGAGAATGACAGCTTTATTGGATACTTCAGACATGGTTTACAGAGTATGGGTGTTCTTTATGTGGTGTGTTGTTTTTGAATTTTGTGTGAGGACTAGGATTGATCCCAAGCAAATTTCAATTTATATCTCTCTATCCGTCAGATCAAGGATATTTGCGCACAAAAGCTTGTCCGCTTTCTCATTTTTCCTGAGGTGTGAAATGTTCCTAAAACCGACGCATGATCGGAGGTTTCAACAGGATGATTGTTGTATTCTGTGGAGAAACTTAGTTGTAGTTCGCCCCAACTGGTTTTGTAATGTTCTTGAACGAGGGATTCAGAACTGATCACAATTCTGTGGAACGAAAAATCGCGAAACAAATCCAATAGCATGCAATCAAGTGTGAAAGAGAAACAATGGAAGTGAGCATTGAAATTTGTTCTGAACTTTGCAAGGATGCATGGTCAAAAGTGATCGAGTTTTGTGACACTCGAGAATGGATGCGATTGAGTTACACTTGCAAAGGGCTCAATCAATTTAAATTCAATCGACTTCTCATGTCCAACAAGAGCATGACACTCAAACACGATATGGAGCCTGTAGAGATTGAGCAGTTGTTTAAGCTGGCGAAGGGCACACTGTTCAATGTTAACTTGTACAGAAGTCCTTATGTGACGGATGAGCATTTCCAGTTTTTCAAAGGTAGTATTCACACACTTGATATGAGTTACTGCTATCAAATCACAGATCGTGCATTTCCTCATTTGGTTGGCATTCACACGCTCCGTATTAGTGGTTGCAGGAATATCACGGAGGAGGGATTTTCTTACTTGACTGGCATTCACACGCTTGAAATGATATCTTGTGACCATATAAGGGATGAAGCCTTTTCGCAGTTGATTGGTATTCACACTCGAGATGAGATCTTGTATTCGAATCACAGATCAGGCCTTTTCACATTTGACTGGTATTCACACACTCGGAATGAGTTATTGTAATCAAATTTCAGACAATGCATTTCGTCATTTGACTGGCATTCATACGCTTGATATTACATCGTGCAAACGGATCACAGATCAGGCTTTTGGGTATTTGACTGGAATTCACACCCTTAGTATGAGGTATTGTAATCAAATTACCGATCGAGCATTCGTTCATTTAACAGGCATTCAAGTACTTGATATGACTGATTGTCATCAAATCACAGATCGTGCGTTTCCTCATTTGATTGGCATTCACACGCTCCGTATTAGTGGTTGCAAGAATATCACGGAGGAGGGATTTTCTTACTTGACTGGCATTCACACTCTCAATATGAGTGGTTGCAATCAAATCACTGATAACTCATTTTCTTATTTGAAGGGAATTCACACTCTCATTATGATTGGTTGTAAGAATGTCACGGATGATGCATTTTCATATTTGACTGGCATTCACACACTTGATATGAGTTATTGCCTTCAAATCACCGACAATGCGTTTCCTCATTTGTCTGGTGTTCATACACTCTATATGAATGGCTGCAGTCAAGAATCGATCTCAGAGAGAGCATTAGTTTCTTTGAAGGGCACTCGCGGACTCAGTTGGTACAACAACGGACGAGACCATACTTTCGTAGTCAAGGTACTTGAGTATTGTGAACACCACTCAATATCTCTGAAAGGGATGAGAAAACAACGTGATCTGGTGTGATTAATTTCACGCCAATAGCACAAGTTCGCCAGAAACTAAAGTGGATTTCTATTGTCAAAGTTTGCGCGTACCCACAATGAGAAAAACCCATAACTTAATTTCTCTTGCTCCAATAAGAACGATGGAGTTTAGGGTAGAGTTAGCACCAGAAGAGAAAGCAAAAAGAAACAAAATTGGCTCAAAACTTATGGTGTTCCTTATGACCAACAGATTTAACGAAGAAGAAAAACAAAGACACAGATGAAGAAGATTGGAGATATGAGCATGATTTTACTGCAGAATAGAGCAGACAGCTTCAGACTTTCTGGAGAGGATCAACTGAATCATCTTTTGGCTCGTATTAAGGTAAAAGCTTCGCTAGAAGAAATGAATTTGAAGGAGTTTGATGAACAGTAGATAACAATACCTCAGTGTTAAGACAAGAGAGTTTCTGTTTACTCTTTGTCGTACAATAAATGGTTTCTCACCTCCTCTTGACATATTGTTTGTTCCCATTTTTGTTATAATAGTAGACACCTCCTCTCGGACCAACATGATAATTCTGCTGGGTTGGTTGTACATACAATGACGGTTCTTCATAATAATCATCGTCATAACTCTCTGGTTCTTCAAAGTAATGGTAATGTTTGATCTCAAAATGTGGTATTTGATATGGCACTACCGGATCAACATGTCTCGCAATATTGGTGGTTGGGGAGTCTGGTCCATCATTTTGGTAAAGTACGAAGGTGTACACCAGCAAAAAGATCACAACTGGGTGAGTCAGTACTCGCACAACAAGGTTAATCAGAGCCGACACACAATAAGCTACTATTGCGATGATATGTGACACAACTTGCCCGACAACCAAGAACAATGCCCATATCAACCTCACTGGCAGGACCAATAGAGTGATAAAGTGGTTGAAACCCTGAACAGCAATGTTGAACCACCAATGCCACCTCGGTAGAGGCGGTGGAGGTGGAGAGAGTGCCGCTAGATGAGCTTCCAATAGACCAGCACGTTCAAGTTGCTCAAGAGTGAACGTTCTTGCTTCTTCTTCGAATTGTTGAACACTAACGCGGTTCATAACGAACACGGGTGGTTGTTGATTCATTTGCACACAGGACTTCTTCTCTTGCAGTCGCGGGGTATTCATGTCCTTCAACTGCCATATTTTGGCCGAACAATTATTTCCGCTGACCAAGGAGGAGTGTTACGGAAAAACATACTGGCGATACTAACATTTCCACAAGAAAGATAACAACATCGAGTCAATAACATGCGAGCTGCCATTATTGTCAAACGATATCCTTTGATCCCAAAAGTTGCACTCGTAAATCAGAGATTTTTTGCTTCTCAAATTCGCGCCAAAAGGCTTCAATCGTTCACTCTGACTGAGAACACCTCTTTCAAGGTGTCTGGGTTTGAGAAATGGCTAGAGTCAAGGTTCGATAAGAATATGAGTATTCGACAATTGAGAAAGAAGAAACAAGATATTTCCTGGAGTGACTCGTTGATCTATCCGAAAGTGAACTTGTTGGAATCTGAGTTACGTTCAACAATCCTACCCACCGCACTTGACAAATTAATTAAGGTTGAGTCCGATAGTGGAAAATCCGTTCGCTTTGGCGCTGTTGCACTATGTGTGGCGATGATCCATAGCGCTGGTACTTTAACGCTCTTGCCTTTTACGTCTTCTCTTGCTCTGATAAGTTTGTTGCTTCCAGAGCGAATGGCTATAACGTGGAAGACTCCATTTATTTCCAGTTGTGAGATTCTTGGGACCTATTTGGCTGTGTTTCTTCTCGGAGTACATGGAATAATCAGGTTCGTCTTCACACCTAGAAGGCAAATAGATTGTGAGAAACTCCTTTCTTTGGTGTCAATTTATTCAGAAGATTTCTCAGCTCCAGAGTTAATTGCTCTTGCCAAGGTTATAGAAATGTACTATGCACAAAGAATACTTACCAAAGGCATTTACCAAAAGGCATTGTTGAAGGGAGATTCCTTATGGACACCGGTTCTGTTGATAGAAACTGCCATACTCTTTCCGATTAGTACTGCAAGCACTCACCGGGATTTGTTAAGGGCAATAGAGCTCATACAATCCTATCCAGATGGCCTTTCATGCTATAGCGAATATCTTGAAGTTGCTCGATCTAATTTGAAACTGATCGAAGACCATTGGAAGTTGAATCCGCGAGACATGATATCTGATTGCTCCGAGTCCAGGACGATTAATTTCAAACATCGGTAATATACACCTTAAAAATGTTCTTCCTGGGATTAGGTCTTATATCACAAGCATGATTATTTAGTTTGTTATCCGCGTTTTAGTCATATAAATAATTTATTGCGAGTTAGAAAAGGAGGAACAGTAATAGTTGAGGATAGATGCTTGAAGGTTTCTGATTTGGGAACGATCAGTTGAGTCTGTCTTAGTCGTGATCAGATTGAACAATTCAGCAAACAGTGCTGTTTGAGGAGTAGAGAGAGATGGATTCTTCGTGTGCTTGCTCTCTTGAAATGCCATTAGTTGTTTCTGGTATTGGTCAGCCCAATACTCTGCTCTCTGGATGATGTGTGGATGAATACCAGCAGCCCTACCAACGTTCATACCATAGCTCTTCGAACAAACACCTGGTACAAACTGATATGTGAAAATGATTCGTTGCCCGTCTCTAGCATCTGAAACTTCAACGAAAGACATTTGGTAGGCATCTATTAGAGGATGATTCTTCAGTTCTTCAGCTAAATCTGAATAGTGAGTGCTAAATAGCATTCGACATCGAACCTTCTCGGCCAGATACTTAATCACACTGAAAGCGATGGAAATTCCATCAAATGTGCAAGTACCACGACCCATTTCATCTAAAATAACAAAACTCTTGTCTGTGGCATTGCGCAGAATATTGGCAGTCTCATTCATTTCTACCATGAAAGTCGACTCTCCAGCCATAATTTTGTCATTGGCTCCAATACGAGTGAATATTCTGTCAACTGGTGTGAGTGTGAAGCGCTGAGCTGGGACGTAGCATCCCATCTGAGCCATGATAATCGCCACGCAATTCTGCCTCAACAATGAGCTTTTGCCCGCCATATTGCCTCCAGTCACTATGATTGTAGAGGAATTGTTTGGACCTCCGAGGATCGTATCATTGGGAACAGGTTGATCAGAGCGAATACATGGGTGAGTCATTTGCTTGAGATCGAACACAGGGTGCTTAGAATCAGACACAAATGTTGGACGTGTCATTGACAGGTGAGACGTAAAGGATATAGAACAGAGACTAATTAAGCAATCAATTTCTGCGCCAATGTCAACAGCTTTTCTCCAGACTTGATGATATGAATCAAATTTCTGTAACATCAACTTGGTTTGCACTTCTAGCTTTTCTGTCCTTTCTGTGAGTAGTTCTTTTAGATCCTTTAGCTTGCTTTTGATCAGTGGTGAGTAATAGCGAGACACTTGTTTGGTTTCACTCACCAGTTGAAAATCTTTAGGCACCTTGGTATTCTTTGGCACTTCGATCAAATAAATATCTTTCCGACTGTCAACGTGCTTGGCTGCTTTGCATTTCGACTTCAATTCTTCTAACTCATTGGTGAATGTCTCAATGATACCGCTAATTTTGTCTGATATGACATCGTACTCTGCATTCGCACCTCTATTGGGATATATTTTACCTTCTGATACTGCTTTTTCATGATCAAATGCCTTTTCAAACGAACCTATGAGTTGGCACGCCTCTACCAAGTCCTGAACTAGTTGTTTCATTTTTGATGATTGAAACTGCTCTGATATCTCATCGAGCTTATCAGAGACACTCTCTAGTTTCTTAAAACCGCTCATTGTTCTCAAAAGCAACTGTACTTTTCTCTGCTCAATCTTGGGATCGTACATAATTGCATCCTTTTTAACTGTTGCTTCATAATGAATTTTAGATAACATTCGTTCGAGGTCAGGTACTCTAGAAAGCAGTGATCGAATAGCATCAACTTCCGAAGAGTGATGCAAGTCCTCGATGCACGCTAATCTGTTCTCGATATCTGGAATTTGAACCAACGGAGAACATAACCACCTTTCAAACAAACGTTTTCCTTGTGATGTTACAGCTCGGTTCATAAACTCTACTAAGGTTCCTCGTTGATTGTTATGTACGTTTCTTAGCACTTCTAAATTATTAAGACTCTGTCCATCAATTACCATTCTTTTCGCTCTTGTTAGCAATGTCGTATTCTCAAATGGGATAATGTTCTTCGAGGATAGGATTGTTTCATCAACTAATAGATACTTCAAATAGCCCAGCAAAACACCGAGAGCACCCATTGTAGTATCATTTGACGTGTAAGATGTCAGCGATTCGGGTACAGAATCTGAGAATACTTGCTCGATTCTCTCTCTTGTTTCATCCACACTAAAGCTACTGTGACTCCTTCGATAAATTAGTTTCTTGTTTGTTTTTTGATTCATTAATTTGACAAGCTCCTTGGAGACACCTTGATGCTCACACAGTACAGATATAGGGGCGACTTGATAGAGGAGGGCTTCTAACTCTTCTAAGCGAATATAGCTCACATAAACAGTAGCAGTACTTGCATCACTAAACGCGACACCTACGAACTCTTTTGTTTCATCTTCCTTGATTGCCAACAATATCTTACTACTGTATCCTCCAATCATCTCATCATCCATCAATGTTGCGTCTGTAAGAATCTGTACCAATTCGCGATTCACTAATCCAGCACCACTACCAGATTTTCGTTTTTCGGTCTGTTCAACTCGACCAACCTTGTACCCATGTTGAAGCAATACTGCTGCCTTTTCTAGAAACGCTGTTTCATAAAATCCAGCTCGCAGCATCCCGGCAAACTCCTTTACGACAAAATCCAGAACCTCTCCTCCTATGAGCGCATCTGTTTGATACATTTCATAAAACGTTCCACTCTTTGTCAATAGAACGACATCAAAATATTTCTTCTTAATATCCCAATACTGTTTCTCAAAATCCTTCATATTCCGATAGGCACTAGCGGGCACAGTGACTGTCGTTGGATCAGAATTCGGATCAGAGTGAGGAACTCCGTATGCATCACACGTGTTATACAGCCACGCATACTTGGTATTTGATGAATAATCTGAACTTGATTTGCTCTCCTCTTGCTTTAGCTTCTTAGGCTCAGGAGGAGCAGAGCTCGTACTCGCCCGACTCTTCGTTTTCACTTCTTCGCCATCAGACATTGGTTCCTCCTTGGTTACATCACTCGTTTTCTGTCTTTTGACAATCGATAGCAATGTTTGCTGCTTCATCTTTGCTGGACCCTTTGAAACTTGACTGCTAGTCCTGGTAGCGCGTGTTGCAGTTGCCTTGGCTTTTGTGCTTTTAGGCAGAGGTGCCTTTTTCTCAGTTGCCGTACTTGTTCTTTTGATCTTTCTCTTTGGTTTCAAACTTTCTTCATCATCCGTTGGCAATGGAAGGACTTCTGCTTCATCTCGATCATGTGTCAATTCATCTTCATCATCGTCCGATGACAAATTTTGGTTGCACACATATGCATCACCGTCATCGTCACTCTGGTTCGTGTCAGAGCCTGAATCCTCCACATAGCTTCTCGCTCTCTTTCCTCTCAACACTACCATTTTTCACACTGTTCGCGCTCTTTTTTTCGGTATTCTTCTTTTTATTTGTCCGTTAGTCGAAGGTGCATTTCGCTTCAAGTTCCAATTTGAGGAACACATTGGAAATGTGCTTTGTTCCACAGGCCACACAAAACACACAACAAACAAAATAAACAACAACAAAATATCATCTGTTTGACAAACACGATGCTGAAACGATTGGCTCAACAAAAGAAACTGGAAAAAAAATCCACTCCCGCCAATCCTAATTCTCCGAGTATTGCAGATGGCGCCAAAAGTACTTCGACAGGTCCGTCATCTACGATGCATCAAATCGTGGATGCACCCATCTCGTCATCCTCTTCTATTTATTTCTCGCTGGATCAGATCCAACAGCGAGTGCAAGATGAGGTGAGTGCCTGTCCAATGGACAACCGTCTCATTGAATATGAAAAATTCTTTTCGCATGAACAAAAAAACAACAAGGAGGAAACTGCTGTGATACTGAGGCGTTTGATCGAAGATCGGGTACTCCAATTTTTATACTCTTTGCAGTTTCCCAATGTGGACAACATGTTGCACTTTGAGCTGCTTGTTCGATGTGAGACGTTATCGAAGAAATCGTTGCAGCAACATGCTGGAGAAGAAAATATTGTGTTGGTGCAGAATTCGTTGTCTCCGTTGGGTGCCCATTCTTACATTGGTGGTGGCTTGCTGGTAGATTGTGATGTCAATCGAAGCTTGGATGCTTCGTTTATGCCCGTGACGGAGGATCAACGCAATAGCTCAATGCAATCTAGTCAAAATCGGTCGCCTCGTGCCATGGTGGACGATTGTACGAGCTATGTGTTTGAGTTTGTCATTGATGAGAATTTTCCTAGTGTGTGTCCGACAGTCCTTGTGAAGCACACGGATTGTCAGAGAAGAATGAATGATGCGAGAGAGACTTGTAGTCAGTTAATGAAAACGATGGTCGTCTCCAGTGAGTTTGGTTTCCTCAGGAATTTGATTGATAGAGTGAAGGAGTTGGTCATTCAGATTGAGCGGAAGATTATTGAAGAGAGGTGCGCTGTGGAAGTGAAACGAGTCATCGAACGATTTGAGAGAGAGTGCTCACATGAAACTGCTCGTCTTATTAGTGATCATGAAACATCGATTCAAGAAGGCAGGATATTAATTAAATCTGATACTGGTGTAGTTAAATCAGCGATATACAACAACAGACCAATCGCCCTCCGAACATTGTTGTACAAGGTTGATGGATCGGAGATTCCAGATTTGATACATGAGACAAATGTATTGTGTCAGCTAGCACATGCCAACATTCTTCAATACGTAGGATATTACTTAATTCGGGAGAAGCACTATTTCAAAATAGCACTGGAGCCATTTTCTAGAGGAAATCTGCATGATTTATTGCATAAGAAACCAACTAGAGACACCTTAGAAACACGAAGCCGGTTGTCTGATCCTAATTTCCTACTGAGCATTGCCAGGTCTGTTGCTCAAGGACTTGCCTATCTGCACTCGAAGAATATCATTCATAGAAATCTGAAACCTCACTTAGTATTCTTACTGGACAATTTTACTGCGAAGATTGGTATAGAATTGAATCATTGCTACTATCTGCAAGATGGAGAAATAGTATCTAGGAAAGGAATCGGGTGTGTCGGCTTGCCGCAATACAAATCACCAGAAGAATTCGCGAACTTACCACAGAGCAAGAAGGTTGACGTGTATGCATATGGTGTACTGTTGGCTGAGTTATACTCTGGAAAGAAACCATGGAGAGAAACAATCTCTGCCAAGATTTGCCAAGCTGTCACAGAACACAACCACCGTCCAGATCTACCCGAGAATGCACCTCAACTGATCCTAGGCCTCATTAATCAGTGTTGGTCACGAATACCTGATGAACGACCTTCGTTTGATCAGATCGTCAAAATCCTCACCGAAATCAGTGTGTAAAGTCATTGTATACCATAATTATTCGCAACACGGTCATTTTCCATCAAATATTTTGTAATCGCAAAGGACAGTTGAGATCCTCTTTGCATAATGATGACATTGTACAATGTTCCCAAGCTTGAACTCATCACACTTCACGATCTCTGCTTTTCTGCATCAACGACCGTCGTGTCGATTGATGTGGACAGGGAAAATGAGTGCTCACGTAATCTTCTCTCTGAAATGCCCAATTCGAAGAGGAATTCTTCTTTCCAAGACGAAAAAAACAACCAACGCATTGAATGATACCAAAATGACGACCAAGAGATCCAAGCATCATTCACCATTATTGCTGTTGTTGTTGTTGATACTGTCACTCTTGTGGTTCATCTCCTGCGTCACGACGAGCATTGATCAACTGCCCCATCGCTCCCGTGTTCCTCCCATTACAACCGATCTCCTGTTTCTCATTCATTCGAGCAGTGAAGTGAACAGCATGACACCCATAATTGATCGTATCTTGTCTGATACGCCTCACTCTGTCACATTGTTGTTGATTGGTGACACGGCAGAGGATATGCTATACGAGTCAGCAGAGTATGCTGAGCTGTGTGTGAGCTTGAGTTTTGACATTTGTGTGCAAGGCTGGAAAAAAGATCAAGTGTGGAGTGAGTTGAGTCAGAGTGAACTGAAAAAGTTGATGAGTTGTGTGAGCCCGAGAGCCATCATTAGTGGAACGAGCACGAGAGTGCAGAGTCAGATTGTGGAATCGTTTGTTTCGAGTGATGCATCCATTGTGAGTGTGGCCTATTTCACAGATATGATATGGAAGTGGAATAGTACTGCTTCGGACTTGTTTCATAATTCGTCAGTGTGGACAGAGGTGTGGACTGAATCGGAGAGTATGACGGAGGCGTTTGAAGTCATGGGAGGTGATATGAGGGACAAGGTTCATACAGTTGGTGATGCGTTTGTGAGTACTTGGATGATGGAGCGATCGAATGAGACTAATGGACAAATTCTGAGAGAGATTGAAAGAGAGATTGATGTAAAGTTGTATTCAAAGGACTTGATCGCCTTTGTTGGTACGTCTGGTGATGGTTATTTGGATTCATTGGAGCAATTTTTGAAGTATGGCATTGAATTGAAGTTGTTGGAGAGGTATGATGTAATTATTGCATCGTCACCTGAAATGTACTTATCTAGACTCGAGGAAAAGTTGGTCCGGAGGTTGAAACTATCCAATCAAGTACATGTACTACCAGCAAACCCGATCCCAGGTGTCTCTCTGTCTGCCATTAGAGCATCTCTTGTTTCTCTTTTTGTGGTCTCACAAGATTCCAATGCCAATATTATTGCACTCATGCTGGGCAAACCTACCCTGTTCTTTCAATCTGGAAGTGGTATGTTGAATAACTCAATTAATACTGGAGTCGTTAAGGATGTTGTTCCTTTAGTGACAGATCAGACGAGTTTGCAACATTGGATCTCAACTTTTTCCTCCGAAGGCTTTCAGTTCAATGTATCGAGACTGGACGGAATCGGTGTCCCAAAGAATGGACTAGACAATGCCTATAATCGATGGGTGCATATGGGTATCGAGAACGAATATGACAGAGAAGATACAATACGTCTGATTGCCCAAAGAAAAGCTACGTGGTGCATAGCCAGATATCTCTCTTTGAAAGAAAAGCTGATTATATCAGGAATTGTGTGTGCAGTTGCCTTTCTGATGGTTGTTGTTTGTACTTTTGCCATTGGAATCAACAAGTATTGCTCCACAATTCACAACTCGGAAGAGAGGGAGGAACTCTTGCGAAAATCTTAAATTTCACCAAGTCCTTTATTGGGATCAAGTACTCTTTGGCACTGATTCTTCGGACTGAGCCATATTTCGATTGAATGTTAATCTAGGCTTAGGTATCAGAACAGGAGTTGAGTGAACCAAGTTTCTTTGTGGTGAGCCTACAGCGGCACCGCTTGATAGATCCCTCCGAGGTGAGGATTTTGAGCTTATGTTCGGATTGCTTGTATAATGAATGATTGTTCTGCTTGGAGAATTGTCCATAACAACATTGGGAGCTTGTTCACACGAGTGCTCAAGCTCGGTCAACTTGGTCTTGGACTGTTCTGATTGCTTGGAGACATCGCTCGAGGAATAATGGTATTGTCGAGTAATTCGAAGGGGAGTTCGACACGACGACGTTTCCCTTGATTGCATGCTATTGACATTCATTTCTTCCTTCGTCTTAAGAGCTTGCGTTTGTGGTGTGCACAGTTGACAGATGTCAATAGATATTCAAAATTAAATTATTTATTGCTGATGCAGTATTTCTGTATGTACATTTGGTCCTCAAACGATAACTTGAGGAAACACATATTTGCCATGATGTATCCTAAAAGGTTACTTCAGCGCCACGATTTGCAGAGCGACTTAATCGTTCCCGTTCCTCTTCTTCATCCACAATTGCGTGATTGAAGTAGCACATGCTGCCAAAGGGACAAACACCCTGTCTATGATACTTGCATGGAATTCTGCTCATTCTCTCCAATGCATTCAAATCAAACTTTTTCTTGTTTGTAGACAATCGAATATGCAAATTTCGACATCTTTCTCCATATCGACACTCACCTTTCAAGTAAAATGGACAGACTTTTGATTCATCGTCTGATGACTTCTGATCCTTGATCTCTTCGTCATCAACACTTTGATTGTCCAAATGTTCAGTGGCAGTGGTTGCTGAGGCGACATTCGAAGAGTTGGTAGGGGAGGTACTAGGGGAATCAAATCCAGCCATGGTCAACATGGAGCTGTGTGCCTGTGGGCTATAGTACATTGAGTGATCCATTTGGAAATAATTTCCAGTGTTATTGTTGTTCGTGTGAAAGGGTGTGAAATGAGAGGAGGGAGATATGGAAGATGATGATGATGACATGGATCGATTATGAATGAAACCAATGCCACCACTACTATTATTGTTATTACCAGTCTCACCACCATGATAACTGATACCATTTCCACCACCACCATAGCTAGTGTTATTGTGGTTGTGGTTGTGGTTGCTATTCAACGACACAACTCTTGATGGATCATGAATAAATGGACATGCTTGACCTCTTTGACAAGAGCCTTGTTCATAAAACTTGCAATACTTGTTATTATGGCTGTTATGGCCATTATGATGGTGATGATGATGATGGCCAGTGGCACTGTTGGATGAGCTCAAATAATTGTGAACACTTCCCATGCTACTGTTTGACCCAACAGAGGATGACAACGAAGAAGATGAGGTTCGAATTGATGATCGATTGTTCACTGCAATCGGTGAAGATGATACATGAAAACCACTGTTATTGTTATGATGTTCATAGAGTGAAGAATCCAACATGGGTGTTTCATGAAAAAATCTACAATTGTCCCCCGATCTACACATTCCATGTTGATAAAATTTACAGGGTACAGTCTTTCGACTGCTGTGATGTTGTTGTTGTGGAGGTTTGGAAGGGTGTTGTTGTTGATGATGATGATATTGTGCACTTGGGCCAAACAATGACGGCGAAGGAGAGGGTGAAGAGGAAGAAGGTGATGGAGAAGAAGGTGATGAATGGAACGAAAAGGATTGCTGTTGCTGTTGTTGATGATGATGTTGTTGTTGATGTGGAAATGAGAGGAGTGATGCGTGTGAGTGAGGAGAGGCACGTGTGTGGTTGAAACCATAGTGATGTTGAGTTTCATCATTATCATCATTTGTACTTCCTGCTTCTCCTTCTTCTCCACGCAACAATTCATTCACTGATCTCAACACTTCATAATCATCATTGTCAATATCAACACCACTACTATCATTCATCATCATCATCATCTCACTTCTATTATTATTCTTATTACTATTGTGATGATGATGATGATGATGTGGGAAATGATGATCCATATCAATCATTTGATTGAAACAATCCTCTTCTTCAAAATCAACCATCTGTTGTTGTTGTTGTTGACTGGTCAATGAACGAAATGGAGTGGTAGTTGATGTTGTTGATGTCAATGTTGACAAGAATTGAAATTCACTGTCAAATGACAAGGATGATGATACAGAGGAGAAGGAGAGAGAGTGACCATGTTGCAATGGTCGACTATTGAATCGATTTGGACTATTATTACTATTATTATTACTATTGTTATTATTATTATGAGTCAATTCATCCCAACTCATTGGTTCATTGATTCTCATCTGTTGTTGTTGTTGATGCTGTTGTTGATGTTGTGGAGAAGAAGGGCTGTGGGTACTAGTGAACCACACACCAACAGGTGAGTCAAGTCCACCATGATGTTGTTGTTGTTGTTGTTGCCACTGAATTGGATTGTGGTTCATCGTGAGTATTTACAAATACAATGAACAGGAGGAGGTGTTGGAAGAGTGCGTGCAAAAATGTGTGTATATAGAGGAGAGTCGTTCGATTTTGGGTTTGGGTAGCAGAGTAGGTAGGAGAAATTTTGGACGGATGAAAAAAGCTTTTTTTGTTGTCGTAGAGCTGCAAAAAAATGAATTTTTTTCGTTGGTAGTAGTGGGAGGAGGTGTCGGTGTTGTTACACACGGTGTGTGTTAGCTTTAGGTGTGGTGAGTGTGCAGGTGGTGTTGTGGGACTCAAAAAAGGTGTGCTTGTTGTTTGAATGGTTTGTTGTTGTTTGATGTTTTTTTGTTGGGCAAAGCTTTTTTTTTTCACAGATGGATGACACGCTCTGTTGCCTCCGAGAGAAGCTTTGCTTATTTTTAGGCAAGGTCATCCCTGACTGATAGCGTTCGATCAGAACATGTGTCGCGTTCATTTGGCTCTTGGGAGGTCCTTGAGAGAGCGAGAGAGACTGAATTAGATGAGAGGAGCAATTGGGTTTGCGTGAATAGTGACCTTGTGAATGGTGATATCCTCTGTTGGCTTTTCTCTCTTTCCCTTTGTTGGTACCTTCTCCATCTTGTTCAATGTGTCCATGCCAGAGATTACATGTCCAAAAACAGTCGAGACATTGTTCAAGTGAGCTTGAGGTGCATAGGTAACTGTTATTGTACTTGAATGTCAGATCAAATTCAATTCAATGGAATAATAAGAAAAAGCAAGACAACTGTGAATATTTAAAAAAAAACTAATCAAACAACTACTAACTGTAGAACTGTGAGTTATTGGTGTTTGCTCCCCTGTTGGCCATGGCAACGATTCCTCTCTTGTCATGCAACAGATCGTCGCTAAATTCGTCCTCAAATGATCTGCCCCAGATACTCTGTCCTCCTTTGCCTGTGCCAGTTGGATCTCCACCCTGGACGAGGAAACCAGGCGAGTTTCGGTGAAAGATCGTTCCGTCATAGTACCCTGAGGCACACGAGGCTAAAAAATTCTGAGAATTGGCTTTAGCTTCTTTTCAAAGTAAGATCAAAAACGTTTGTGAAATGCTCATTAGATACCTCTGTTGCTTTTGGACATTTATCACAAAACAATTCAATTTTGAGGTCACCACAGCTGGTGTGGAGCGTGACTGACATTTGCTTTCTGTTTTTGATCAGGACATTCCCCCGATTGCGAAATTTCTTTTGCCGAGATGAATGAAGCTATGCAACGATACCTGTCTGATGAAGACGCAAGAAATGGCAATGGGTGAGTCGTCCAAGTGGTATGGATACTTGCAGTCTGAAATCCACTGGCCCTCCTCAACCAATGGTTGCGCTGTTTATTCGTTGTTGATTCTCTCTACATGATGTAGCTGTTTCGTTTATGCTGTTGCATTGTTCGTTATCTCCTCTTAGTCCATGAACTGTTTCGCTTTCTTCTTGGTGATATCCTTTTGATTCCATTTTTTTTAGACCTTTGGCAACTTGTTTCGCAGCTTGCGTTTCCACACCTAACATACCTAACATTGTTTCCCAGTCTTCCTTTGCTCGTTAGTTGTACGCCTGCCGTTGCACCACTGTTGGTTATCAAACCTTAGGTCCACACACTGTGAGTTGTGCAACCCCCATTGAACTTGGTATTGGAACCAGTTTGACGGATTTCATTTGGGTCGTTACTGAGCTCATCCATTAATATGATCCCTTATTGTCTTCACCTCAAAAAACGTTTTTTTTTTTTTTTTAATACAACAAATGGTGCGTGAGCACCACGTTGCGGAACTTTTATTTTTCTTTTGTTTGAGAGCAGGCTTGCCTGCTCTCAATTGTCTAACATGGTGTGGTGCTTGCCCAGTGGAGTGGCAGGCCTACGCAACAGGATTCATTCTCTTCTTGGAATGTTGTTTTGATCCCTTCTTCAGGGATTCGTTGCGAGGGCCTCCACTACCGACTGGAGCACCACTGGTGAGATCAGATGGCTCCGTAGTCCTAGCCAGTTGGTAGGACCTACGGAGAGCACCTGACTTGATACTGGCCAACCTGGCCGGGATCTTGTTAGCAGTAGTGTCACCAACGGTGACACGTGCTGATCGTTTCTTGTTCTCGTTGAGTTGGGGACTCTGTAACTCGCAGTCGGGGTTACAGAGGTCCAACTCAACTGGATCCTCTTGTGTGGTTGTGCTTCTTGCACGGTCCACCATGATTGCTCGGGCAGCAATCTCCTTCTTGGCTTTCGTGAACACCTCGGAGGTGTTCAATACTAGCTCGAGGATTGCTCTGTTACGAGCATCCTCATCAATGGTGTTGTTGGTTGGCTCTTGGGTGACCGTAGTTGGAGTAACGGGGCGGGACTCCGGCATGATCGACTCCCAGTCATCGGTCGTAGACGGAGTCGAAGGTTCGAATTCGGAGATTCGGTCCGGCGTCCTTGGAGACGGGGACTCGAGGGGAATCCGGTTGTCGGAAGCCATTTCTTTTAACACACTGACTTGGTGGCGCAGGTCGTCCACCACAGCCAGGAGTTCTTGATACATCTTAGTCAGCCTCTTGCTGACAGCCTTGACAGGGTCACGTGGGCGTGGAAGGAAGCGCTTTGCTTCCACCTCCACTGGCATGGCTTGAACGTTCCGAAGCAAAGCTTCGGCATACGTTTCAGACTCCATCACAACAAAGGCAGTGTTGTGCTTCTTGAGCACATTCTTGACCTTTGTTGTGCCGAGCATGGCCTTGATGTCGTCCTCCGTCTTACCTTTGACTCCGTGGAGGACGACCTTCTTGTCACAATCAACGTTGTGCTTGAGTGCTGCCTTGCAGCCACTCATCTTCTTGTTGCGGTTGAAGGATTCAACAAATGGGTAAATGTTGTCATCAACAACAGTTACCCACGCAACAAACCTCTTGGGGCCCTTCTTGATGACTTGGACCCTGGTGAGCAAATCACCAAAATCCAAGCCAATTTTCTTGGCCAAGGCAGCTTTTGGAGAGTCATCGCACTTTCCAGTGATGATGACCTCCTTGCTGCTTGGAGCAGTTCCTCTTGGTGCTGTGGTCCACACAGCATAGCGTGGATTCTCATACTCACGAACAACAGGGGTGTTTGTTCGTTTTTTCATCGGCGTCACCTCAAAAAACGTTTTGGGCACCTAATTCTTAAGGCTGAGAAATAGATATATTCCCATATAGTCTAGCTGGTTAGGATATCCGGCTTTCACTTCCAAGCTGAAATGCAAAAGTCCCCGGAAGACCCGGGTTCGAGTCCCGGTATGGGAGATCTTTTGAGTTAAATCCATCAGGTAAAGGTTAAATTAATTTTTAATCGGTGTAAGTTAGATTAGATTTCTCTCATCTCTTCGAAATCTTCAGTTCGGAACGTGTGGATATTTTGAGTGACCATCTTCGAGACAGCCTTCGTGTTTTGCTTTCTTCTGATGAGAATAAACACAATAACAGCGAGTACAGCAAGAGCGATCAGGACGCCTACAGCCACAAGTGGCACAATTACTGCAGCAGCAATCCAACCCTTTGAAGCTGGAGAGACAGGAGGCTTTGGCATAGTTGATACATCGCAAGATACTTGTTCACAACCAGTTGAAGCACTGCTGAGGAAAATATCAAGCTCTTGAGATGCAGACACCTTTCTTGCTGATGCACCAAAGCCTACACTTTGACCCATCAACAAATCATAGCTATTGGCAATGTATGGATTGAGGATAGACAATTTCACTGGAGAAGTAATGGTAGCCTCGCACACAACAGTAGAATCAAGCAGCAATTGAGTCTTGAAGATCCATTTGCCTTGAGAAGAGTCTGGAGTAACAGCCTTCGTTTGCAAGGAATAAAGAGTACCAATTTCCATAGGGCAAGCGGAGGAGGCAGTTTCGGTGTTGGCACCGAACTGATAAGTTACAGCAACACTCTTAGAACCTGAAGCGTCTTGTATGATGGCAGCCATGAGATAATCGTCTCCATCACGCAGCAATTGTTCAATCAAGTTGGCTGCAACAGTACTTGCCGAAGGAATCAAGAAATTAAATGAAATGGTATTTCCGTACAGTTGATACTTGTCCTTGAACTTCATGGTTGTTCTCTCCTTCTTTGTAGTATCGAGTGTTGATCCGTACTTCAACATAGTTCTGTTGGCATACTTCTCCACGTATACAATTTCGAGAACACTTGGACGAGATTCCGATGTTGTTCCTCCACTTGATGCTGGAGCTTCCAGAAGTAGGGTGATAGCCTCAGGTGAACTAAATTCATTCACAACTTGTGTAGCAGTAGTGATGGTGATGAAGGCATTAGATTGGTATGACAATCCTCCGGCCGAAATGGTCACTCTCAATGTTCCACTAAAGGAGTCAAGCTTAGGCAACGGACAACTGACTTGGGTGTGTGACACGACAGTACCAACGGTTTCTGTAGAGCCGGTACTTCCAAGTGTGTATTTACATGTAGCAGCTGTGAGTGGAATATAAACAACACGGATATTCACGTTACCGGTAATAGTTTGTGGAGCAGTTGTTAAGGAGATTTCACTCACAAAAGCATTGTAGAACATAACAGTCAAATCGTCAGACATCTGTACAGGTTTGTAACCAGATACTGGAACCACAGACAAAGTAGTGTTTGAAATCAAGACATTACCCCAGTTTTGGACACCGGTCTCTACACAAGCATCTGCTTGAACGTTCAATCCAGCGCAAGATTTGAGTGGTAAGCTAAATGTGATTGCTGTGTTCTGTCTTGCCTGTACAGTTAAGGCGGATCTTGTTCCAAAGAGAAGATTAGTTCCGGTAAGACCAATCACAGAGCTAGTGGTCGTCACTGCAAGGGACGAAGAGAGAGCAGAGATGGTAGGCGTCCATCCACCAAGGATACGATAGTTAGTACTGTCATCAACAGGTAGTTTTCTTTCAGAGGAGATGGATCCATCGCTGTTCAACACTGTGATGCGCTTGTATAAATCTCTAATCAAGTAGATCTTGTTGGATGCTTCAGTCTTGGAAGTAATTGGAGCACTCAAGAATGCAGAACCAGTGGTGGCCAGATTGGTAATTTGTTGCAAATTGCCAGACACAATTGAAGAAAGGATGGATTGCTTGATGAGGGCAGGTGATCCGTTGACAATCAGTAGGGACTCAACATCCAGTGTACTGAATGTGAAAATGGAGGTGAATGTGATGAGTGAGAGATCAACCTTCAACACTGCGTGGCCTCCAGCATTCTGTGCAATACAGAATAAGCTGTCACTATTCACAGTCATAAATCGAGCGTTGTTGAATGTGGTGGACATGGTAAAGCCAGTAAGGGAGAGTGATCGAGTTTCCTTGGTGGCCAGATCAACTCTAATGATTGCTGGTACACCATTAGATGTAACAAATGCATAGAGAGCAGACTTTGTTGCTTGAACACCCACAATGGTGCTTGTAGTTATAGAGATCGACAAATCTGTCGAAGACAGTGTAGATGTGCTAGTGAATGGCACAACATGAATCGAGTTGGACTTGAAAAGATAGAGGGCATTTCCATTGAAAACAGAATGTTGAGGAGTTGCTAGTTGGACAGTTGGAATCGAAGCCAGAACAGTCTCACAGGATGAATCGGAGAGAGACACTGTTTGAGCGCTAGAACCGGAGAGAGCAAGTGTATAGTCACCAGAGCAAGTATCCACAGTTTCACAATTATTGCCAGAGAACCCAGAGGTACAAGTACACTTGTTGTATGAACCACAAACTCCTCTACCGTTACAGACCTTGGGATCAGTTGCCGAAAGGGAGGAACAAGTGACAGTTTGACATTGATCTCCAACATAGCCTTGAGCACAGACACAAGTGTCTGGTTTAGAGCAGGTACCATGTCCGGAACAGACAGATGCAGAATCTCCACTGACAGAGTAACAAATTGGAACGGAGCAATTGTTCTTTGTATATCCACTGTTACATGTACAATTGTTGTAAGCGGAACAAGTACCATGACCAGAACATACACTTGCAGTCACATTGGACAGAGTGCCATAACATGTGGTGTGTTGACATTGGCTTCCGAGATAGTGTGCGTCACATGTACACTTATTGAGGTCTACACAATCTCCATTACCGCTACACACCGACGATTCATTGGACAGGATGCCATAACACATTTTGAGCAGACATCTATCATCGGCATAGTCGCCAAGACAGTTACAGACATCTGGACTTTGGCAGAAACCATTACCATTACATGCTCTAGGATCGGATGAGTCATAGCCAAAGCATGAATAAGTTGAGCAATTTGAACCAAAATATCCATGTTCGCACTCACACCGATCAACATCTACACAAGCACCGTTGCCAGAGCAGACAGAGCTGTCATTTGCTTGAGTCTTAAAACAAGTTTTGATGGAACAGTCGACACCAATGTGACCAGGCTTACAGTTACAAGTATCCTTGTTGACACAGGATCCATTTCCACTACAAGCAGCTGGATCAGTATAAAAGATTCCAAAGCAATATGGCATGGTACACATATCACCAGTATAACCTTCATAGCACTGACAGACATCCGGAGCAATACACTTACCATTTCCGTAGCAAGCAGACACGTTTCTGGAATCAACAGAGTAACAGGTGGGATAAGTACACTCGGCTCCAAGATATCCAGCATTACATGTGCAAGTATCCACGTTGGTACATGTACCGTTGGCGTTACAAGCACGAGGATCATCAGCTGGAATGTCAAAGCATGTCACCTTAGAACAATCGGATCCAGCATAACCAATATCACAATCACAATCATTAGGAGCCATACAAGCACCATTTCCACTGCACACACCTAGATCGCTACCCAGAACACCATAACAGATAGGAGTGGTACAATTGACGTCTCCATAACCTGCAGTACAGTTACCCTTGTCAAAACAATCTTCACCAGTGAATCCAGCATGGCACGAACAAACATCAGGAGATGAACAAACACCATTTCCACTACAAACTTGACTGTCGTTGCTTGGGAGACCAAAGCAGACAGGTAGTGAACACTGTTCACCTTCATATCCTGTAGTACAGTTACAAGTGTTGAATGAGATACATGTACCGTTGTTACCCGAGCACACAAGAGGTGAGTCACTCTGGACACCAAAGCAAGTAGTCAACTCACACTCTGGACCAAAGTAGTTTGCGTCACAGACACAGGAGTCTGTTCCATTGCAGGTACCGTGACCACCACAGACAAATTCAGTGTCATACTCACTGAGACCGAAACAGTCAAAATTTTCTCTCATGTAAACAGAGAATGAATAATCGTACTTGTTGTTCTGATAGTCAGTTTCAGCTGCAGACTCGTAATCTGTGAAACCGACCAAGTAATTTGACGGAGTAATTGCCATGTCATCAAAAGTCATCAGACAACCCAACTCGTAGGAGAAGATTGACACGGTATTGGGTGCCAAATAGATTCCAGAAGAAGTCTTGAATCTCTGATAGGAACAAAATTGGGAATCAGGTCCCAAGAAGAACATTTCATTACCATTGACATTCTCCAACGTACTGTCCACAGTCAAATTTCCACCAAAGTAAATTTGATTGGCACCAATATGGGCATTGGAGTTGGCCAGTGTAGCGAGATAGGGAGATGTCATGTCACCAATAGCATCATACGACTTTGGACTATAGTCAAACAAGGTCCAACCTCCACCCAACAGAGTCATATCACACTGTACAGTGACTGGTGTGGTTCCATCAGGGTAAATGGTGTGACTACCAGAAGTACTGTTCATGTTCTTTTTGAGAATTTGTCTACAATCTCTAGGCAGTGTTGCTTGGACAACAGAGATCGTAGTAGTGGCACAGAGGAACATGAATGTGAACAAGAGTGCAATGAAAAAATGTTTCATGTTTTTAAAATTGTTGTTATTGTTGCTATTGGTATTGCTGTTGTTGTAAGAATAATAATTGTGGGAATGGACTCCTCCAACAACACTTTTTTGTAGTAACTTCATTGCTGAGTTTGTTATTGTTGTTGGTGTGGTTGGTGGGTGTTAAAGTGTTGTCGTGATTCCGTTTTTTGTTGTTGTTTATTGGGGTTTAAGAGTGTCGTTATTGAGGCGCCAACTTCCCACTTCCAAAAAGACTAGATGATGGAGAAGTGTTCCGAGAGTGCAAAGAAGAGCTGTCAATGTGAAGGTGTGGGGCTGGTTCACGCAGGCGGGATTATCACTGGTGTCATCTGTCAGGGAAGGGACACCCACCACCTTTTTAATCCGCATCTTTTTTTAGTTCTCAATCCTCTCGTAAACTCCGAGTTACTACAACCAGACCCCGAACAAGTAAAAACAGAAACGAAAACGAGGTAACATAACTCAAGAGACCAACCCCACTTACTATTAAGTATAAGATCTACATCACAAAGCGATGGCAACTGCGAATCACAACGCCTCTTCCCTCACTGAAGTTCCCAGTCTCGACAATTTGCCGACACAAGATCCGAATTTGATAATTCAGAGGAGCGGCGGTGTAATGAACATCACACTCAACAATGAGAAGAATAAGAATTGCATTACCCAAACCATGTATCTCACATTGATCCACGCGTTTAGAAGTGCGAGCACCGACAATCGCGTCAGTGTGGTGACTTTGACGGGAGCCGGAGAATTTTTCTCTTCTGGCAACGACCTGAGGCCGTTGGCCCAGTTGGTACAGTTTGCAGATGCAAAGGATCAAGTCTCCATGGACAAGTGGGTGCATGGTAGTGGAGAATTCTACAAGTATTTTGTTCAAAGTATTTATCGATGCACAAAGATTTGTGTTGCGTTGGTGAATGGACCGAGCGTCGGAATTGCTTGCACTATTTTGCCCTTGTTTGATTTTGTTTATTGTAGCGATAAGGCGACCTTCCATACACCATTTATGGCATTGGGATTAGCGCCTGAAGGTCAGAGCTCCCTCACTTTTCCTAGGTTGCTCGGAAGACAGAAGGCGAGTGAATTTTTACTGTTGGGCAAAAAGTTTAGCTCCAGTGAAGCAAAGCAAATTTCTTTTGTGAATGATGTGTTCCCAGATCAAGAGTTCAAAGCAAGAACACAAAAGATTATCAAAACTTTGTCTGGATATGACTCGGATGCACTCATGACGGCCAAGATGCTCATTATGGACCAATTGTATGGAGGATTGGAGAATATGGACAAGGTGTGCCTCAAAGAAACAGAGTACTTGAAGAGAGGATGGGCATCTGATACTTCCATCGAAGCCATCAAAATGTTCATTGCCATGAAAATGAACAGCAAGCTCTGAATCGAGATGCAGAACCACAAACATGCCGTTTCCTTTCCCCCGACTAAAAAAAAATATTTATTGTATTGAATGAACATCACCATTTTTCCCGCCAACAACAACAAAAACAAAAACAAGCAAAAAAGCAAACAATGCTTGGACGGTCATTGCAACAACAGCAACAAGAGTCTGGTAGCTATAACAGCAACACCAACAATGCTTCCTCACTTCACCACCAACAATTCAACAATCAACCACCACAAGAGACCATCTTCTCATCCAACATGCACAACTCACAACTCGTCAGTCAATACTTTTATCAAATGTCCGATCAATGTCGCTCTCTAAAAACGAGCAAAGGCACAAAACATCACAAACTTCTCTCAGGTAACATTCTAGGTCAGAACATGATTCCCTTTCAATCAAAAGAAGTCACTGATTTCGAACTGAAGAGTGAGAAACAAAAGCAGGACCGTATTGCCATCATGGAGCGCAGTTTTTTCATTTTTGAACTTTCGTCCAATGATGAGTTGGATACGGATGATGACAGAATGAGTGAAAAAACTCGATATTTCTACACTCATAACTGTTCTTGTCACCCAAATGATCAATTGTTTATTGTGGGTATGATTCAGGCATATTGGACATTCTTGAGCTTTTTTGAACCGGCAGACGAATTTGTGAGTGTGATTCAATTTTTGAATTCTCAGTTGGCAGTGAGCAAATTTAACAATAATCGAAATTTGTTGGTTGTGGGAGCACCCATCTCTGTGCCTCAATCCAGTCTCATTGCTTTTGCAGAGAGAATGGTAAACAATATGAGTATGTTTCATGGTTTGCCCTATCCAAAGAGCAAGGAAGAGCGAAGACAGAGCTTGTTGAGCTCAACTGAAAACTTTGACAAGAAATCGAATCATGAAGAAAATGAGACACAACAAAAGGAAGAAAAAACATCACCGGCTGATGTTTCAACTGAGTTGATGCATCAAGAGAGAATGAAGGATTATGGATTGGAATTAACGGCTCTGTTTGATCGATTTCATGAGTCACCAGTGGATATGTTTCATCCATTAGGTTATTTGGAATTGCCACCGAGAAACAATGCAGCCTTTTTGTCTACCGTTCATTTATTGGACGATTTGTTGGACTTTTTTGTAGAAGGAGAGAAAAGCTCAACGCCAAGAGAGGATTCAATGAAGGATGTCCACTATTTGGGTTCATGTGTGTTGTATGAAGACAATATTTTGTGTAATCATCTTCCAGAGATGTTCGTGAAAGATGCTGTCTTGTTCAGACTGATGTGTATCAATGAGTTTATTTCGAGGAGTGGAGTGAAAGGCACAAACACAAACAACCTGGAACCAAATAAGAGATCAGATTGGGCATATGTGAACAATGAGTTGGATGCAAAAACAACTGATATTACAGACGATGTTTCTGAATGCAGTGATGCCGATATTGATGAGGATAAGACTGCATTTAATCAGCACTCCATGTATGATGTGAATGAACGTCTCGACATCACGAGAATTTATCCTAATAGTGAATTGCTTCAGACTCTGAGAGAAAACAGTGATAAGTTACGATCAGAGTCATCTGTCTCCTACTATCAAAGTCAGATGCCACATGAGGAAGAGGATGCACAAACATCTAGAGATTCTAGAAAGAAGAATAATGTTGAGGATAAAACTCAAGTAGTAGGTTTGTTCACATACAAATGTGGATCTATATCTCTTGTGTCAGTGTTTGAGATTCGAGATGTTGACAGGCTCATGAGTATTCAGAAAACATTGATAAAACATATTCGGTCTCAGTGCTGCCAAACCCTGCACAGAATTGACAAACAATTGGACAGACTCCAAATTCCAAAATCTTTCAAAGTGCCAACTGTTAGTCAGAGCCAAAATATCGGGAGTCCCACAGCAGATGCATTTAACAGGACAGAGTCTGACAATCAACCTTATCTTGTCTCTGACAGGATGAGAGTGAAGAGACCAAAGGCAGTATCTCAACAAAACATAAGAAGAAACATGAGTGAAGGGAATCGATCCAGTGTTCTCATGTTTAACAATAATGACCAAATGCTAACCACGAATAATACTTCCGAAAACTTTATTCACAGGTGTGCGTCTGCTCACGAGATGATGTCACTCGGAGGTGACAAAATATCAACCGATAAGTCCATGTCACAAATCACAAAGCTCTACCTAAAGAGTGCCTCCCATATCCTGTACAGTAAGAAGATGTTTGATACCGAACTAATCTATCATCATCAAGTTCAACAACCACCATCAGCGAACCAAGGAAAAGTGTTTGAGCAATTTAAGCTCGAACACTTGGAAAACCAAGTCAGAGAAACAGTGAGAAGAGAGTATCACACACATATGCTGTAATACACAACACAAATATTTGTTTAATTTTTTAGTTTTGATCGTAATTTGGATTGCTTGATGCAATGAACAAGTGAGCGTGCTGGGCAGAAGAAATGGACAATTTTGCATTGGCTTCAATCAGATAAATGTCGCCTCGCATTAAGGTCAGCGAAGAGGAAGTCTGGTTGAGCTCAATGTCAATTGAAACCGATCCTTCGATCAGAATGAGAATACTGGCTGTTTCGGCCACAAACTCTGTGCTATTCGATTTCAGTTGAATTCGGAAGAGCTGAAATTCTGGTACTGGTGGTTTGTAAAGCGATGTCGCCTCATTGATTTTCCGTCCTAGATTATAGGTCATGTAGCTCTCGAGTGAGTCATCATTGTATGTCAACATGTCGACCAGTGTCGAAACATCGCGAAACTTTGGTGTCAAACCAGCACGCACAACATTGTCAGAGCACGCCATCACTTCCACACATTCACCATACAAATAACTGTGTGGCTCATTTGGCGCCAAAAACAGTGCTTCACCTGGCTGTAGTGTCAAAACGTTCAAAAAATACACCGCAAAGCATCCAATGTCACCAGGATAATCTCTGTTCAATCGCAACAAGAGTTCTTCCTCGGGGCTTCTTTTCTCCGATTGATTGGTCAGTCTCTTGACGAGTGTTTGCAACTGTTCCCTCACCAATGATTCGTCAGCACAAATGTAAGCACTAAATAGAGCTTTCAATTTTTCCTTCTTCTTGTCCTTTGACAAGCACCTGTAGCTGCTCTCATCATCCTCTGCTTCTCTCAACAACTGACTCGGGAACAAATTCCTAAATTCCGGCACACATTTTACAAAATTTACAGTCTCATGCAACGGTCTAAAGGCACACATGGCCTCAAACGGTGTCAACGCACAACAAAGCTCCGGTTTATGATTCCCATCTCTGTAATGATGAGGATGATCACGATGCAACTGCTTTGCTAAAGTGTTGTTTGGATGAGCTTGAATAGACAGTGCTTGATTCACTGATAGAATCTTGAATAGGAATGGTAGATCATGTCCAATGTAGTCCTTGAGTGGCATCAGTCTGACATCTGATGATGATGATGATGATGATGAGGTATGCGACGATGATGAATGATTGTTGTTATTGTTGTGAATCAATGTCGCATCATCTATCGTGGTTGTTGCCATTGGATTGTTTGTGTTGATGACGATGCTTGATGGACCACAGGAGTGAGTGCCCATCCATAGCTCAGCAAATGGTACGTGACTAATGTCATCCATGTGATGATTGGAGTTGATGTTGTTGTCATTATTGATTTTGTTGATTTTGTTGCATTGTTCTTGTTGTTGTGATGATGGACAACAATTCTCATTGTTGTTGGACATGGCTACTCGAACAATTTGATCCTCTGTCTCATCGTGTTTCTCATGAATGTGACTCTCTGATGTGTGGGAGAGCAGTTGGGCAATGACACTATTGTAACCAACTTTACCCCATGCATAGTTTTGTACTTTGCAAGATAGTTTGTGCATTGTGATTGTTAATGTTTATGTTATGTTGTTGTTGTTGTTGGAGTGTGAAGAGAGAGATGGGTCGCTGTGTTTGGGTTTTGGTTTATCGTGTTGTTGAAATGTGAGGCGGTGGTGCCATGTTTTCGATGCTTCTCGCATGCAGTTCTGGTCCTAAAATGGAATGTCTCATGTTCTGTTGTCCAACGGTTGTCTATTCAGTCAATTTGAATTGGCCAGAATTTTTACGGGAGCGCTTGTTCCCATAATCCCCCAAGTTTTAGGTTTAAACCACCCAATTTCTAGAAACGTTCTTCTAGGAATGTCCTTTCTGCTCTAGATGGCTCATAGGCGAATATTTCTTGAGAGTCGGGGTCAATCTGACTCTTCACATACTCGTCCTTTAGTATTTGTTTTGTTGTGGCCAATTGCATTCGATCTTCCATCACCAAACTCGCTGGGTCAATCAAACTCAAATCATCAGTCGTCTTCTTGAGCATAATCAGTCCTTTGACCTTGTGCGACAGCAGAACATTGACCAGAAAGCTTAGCAGGTTGTGATTGACATGCCCAAGAATGGACACCCTTGAGTCTTGAAAGTGCTTTAATCTCAGTGCGATTCGGCCAGGTGCAGTGCTCGTGTTTTGTGCATCCAATTCTCTTGATTGCTCTTCAGGGGTTAGTGTGAGCTGTGTGAGTTCGTCCAACGTATCGACACCTTGAACAGTTCTCACGTAATCAGAATTGAGAACAATAATCACTCGTGTGTCATCTGGATTGTCTTGATCAGCGTCATGACTTTGCAATTCGTTGTCGTCGTTTCCAGAGAGCCATCCCCAGATCCACCGCAGTAGCATGCTTTTTGATTTGTTTTTGGCGCCAGAACTGCATTGTCCGAACCGTTTCATTTTTTTCTGAAGATTTACAGAATGAACGATTTGTCGCATTTTAGTTCATTGATGAGCAGGCAGGCCGGTCGGTCCATTCCAGTTACTTCTGGGAGATTATCTCGAAACGCTCCAAGTGATGAAGTGGATTCTTACTTTAAAGACTTCCATCGAGCTGTTCCATCGCCCTTGGGCACTACTGCAGTGTTCAACGACTATTCCATTCTTCCGGAGGAACTAAACATTGGGGACCAAGAAATTCGACAGAGAATCAAAGAATCTACAGGATTTGATTATGATGAGGTCATTCTTGGACTAAAGGATGAACCGAGAGGGTTGAGGGAGTTTGAAAGACTCCAGACACCCCTACCGTCGTTTCTCTCCGAAGGGGAGAGGTCAGTATATTCCAAATTATTTCGAGATCTGATAAGAGAAATCGATCATATCAAAGAAGAAGTATTTGCAGTTGAAAGGCGTATCCGCGAGAGCTCGAGCAGTAGGGACGAGGTAGTGAATGGGACAAAAGATAGAAACAAGCAAAGAATGAATCTGGAATCTCAACATGTTTCTCTCATATTAAGATTGAGTCAAGCAGAGGATGCATATCGATCGTTGATGAACAGTTTGGAAAGAGGAAGAATAACCCCCGAGAAAGCGGAGAACGAAACAGTTAGATCGACTCCAGACAAAGAACAAGTGTCTCCTAGGAACCACCATACTTCGAAATCGAATGCCCTGCAAGAATTCAAGAAAGTGGTTGAACAGAAGAAGGCTTTGTTCATAGATGAACAAGAGAAGGCAAAGTTACTGTGCGAAGAGACGAAGAAAGAAGAGGATGAATGGAGGAAAAAAAGGGAGGAGCACCGACAACATATGGTAAAATTCACTGTTGAATGTCAAGGTAGAATTGACCAAGTCAATCAACAAATTGAAAAGTACCAGAAACAACTTATCGAATCAGAAAGAAAGATGACCAGTGAACAACCTTCGAAGTTACTCGACGTTAGAAAGAAGGGAAAAGAGCAGTTAGAGGTATGTTATAGCTGTTATAATCATATAACAAGTTAATATTTGATGTTAACATTTTTCAAAAGTTAATGCTTCGAGAGAGTCTTTCCCAATTAACGGACGAGAGCAAAGCGATGCATCATATGACCAATTTGCTGATCGATAATTGAAGAAGATATCATACTCTATTTTCTTAATTACACGATTCTTGTTTCATAGTCACTCGCTTCCATTCAACATCAAAGGTTTCGCCCTCATTGCCTTAAACGTTTTCTCATCTTTTTGTTTGGATGCTATAAATGGAAGAAACTGTCATTTTTCCACGCAAGGAAAGTACAGCCCAGAAAGCAACACAGTCAGACGTTGGAGTGCACAATGGTAATCAATTCTCATCGTTTTAACTCAAGAACAACTGCAGATCAGGTTCTCGAAGGAAAGGATCTTACGGGAAACTACTTTGTGGTCACTGGTTCCTCTGGTGGAATTGTATGTCTTGTTTGTTCGTTTTGGTTTCTCTTGGTTTTGTTTCATTCGAAACTGGTTCTCAACTTGACATGATGAATGGGTAATATAGGGAGAAGACACTGCTCGGGCTCTGTTCAATCACGGTGCCACTGTTGTAATGGCCAGCAGAAACATGGAAAAGCTCAAGGAAGCAGAGAGGCGAATCAAGAATCAACACCCCAATTCAAGAGGGCAGCTCTACCTGGAAAAGTTGGATCTGGCATCACTCAAGTCCATCGATGACTTCTGCAAGCGTTATCACGAGCGTTATCCAAAATTGAACGTCCTTATCAATAATGCTGGGCAATTGGTTCCTTCACTGTCCTACACAGAGGATGGATTTGAAACTCATATGGGAGTCAATTATATGGGTCATTTTGCTTTGACTCTCAAGCTGTTGGATATCATGAAAACTACTTCAGAGAGGGACAATAAGGAAGGTAGAGTGATCAATGTTAGCTCTATGGGTCACAGATTGAGTCACATTCACTTTGACGATATGCACTACAAGAATCGATCATATTCCAAGTGGTGTGCATACGGTCAAAGTAAAGTAGCAAACATTTTGTTCACCAAAGAATTGAACAGACGATTGAGGGAGTCTAAAGTGAACATCACATCGAATTCACTTCATCCAGGCAATATTAAAACTGATATTCTCAGGAACAGTACAGATTGGATAACAAAAGTAGCAATCTCTCTTTTGACCTTGACTTTCAAGAACATTGCTCAGGGAGCCGCTACTCAGGTGTACCTTGCAACCAGTGATGATTTGAACGGAAAGGGTGGACTCTACTTTGACAACTGCAAGGAAAAGAACCCTTCTCATCATGCTCGAGATGCAATAGTAGCTGCAGAGTTGTTTACCCTCAGCGAAGAGGTAACCAACACCAAATATCCATTTTAAGTAACGCTTGAGAACTCTTCTAGGTGATCCAATAGATGGTGTTGTGTGCGACTTGGAAATTAGTTACTCATATCGTTGTCGATCTATCGCTTGTCAGACATAGGCTTCGCTGTATGCAGAAACAACCGCTAGCATCATCCAAATTGAATCGTGTTTATTGACAACTCGTTGGTCCGCTTGTGTTTAACTCAAGATGCATCCTGATTTTGGAGCTTCTGGTTGTGCTGTGGGTTGATCATTGAAAACCATTTTTGCATCTTCCAGAGCAGCCTGTTGATGGATTGTATAAAAATGTTTCAGTATAATGTCAGACATGACTGATGCATTATCTTTGGTCAACTCAAAGTATTCCAAAGGCAAACTATCAAAAACTTGGGCACAATCGTTGAGAAACCTCTGTTTGGAAATTGGTGCATCTTCTGACCAAACACCAACACTCACAATCGACACACTTTTACATGCGTTTGGAGGAGCAATATTCAAACGTTGTTGGCCCTCCCTGAGTGCTGCCAAAGCTCTCGACAAAGAATTCGAACCGCGATCACTGTAAGGATGATCGATGGTATAATCTTCACTATTCCATGCATCCTTAGTGTCTACCGTGATCACCATGCATTGAGCACCTCTGTAGTAGCACATTGAAATAGTTGGAAATTTCTCTTGTCCACTATGCACCCAAAGTTGGAGTGTAAAGTTAGGGGTCACGTTTGGCTGTCTCGATTTCATCCACACATGGACGAAATCCATACCGATCTGAGGGTAGTTTCCATTCTGTGGCATCTCGAGTGTTCTACTTTTCAAGCAATGTATCACCAATCGATTTAGCGGGCTGCATGACACACCAAAGAAAACCTTCGAGATTGTGCAATTGTTCACATCGTCGTACATGGACTTCTCTTCGACTTGATCGAACGGAAATCGAGAAAATCGTTCATAGTAGCACACGTACTTCTTCATTTCATCACAACACCACCTCATTTCGTCCTTGATTCTATCAGCGATCAGCAGAGATCCGTTCAATTGTTCAATCAGGCGAGCAAAGTCTCTCTGGAGCAGCACTGACCACAAGTGCTGGTTGGATATGATACATGTATATGCAGTCGAGTTGGTCCGAGAAAAGCGACTTACATCAGACACTGGAAGAAAGAGAAGAACCTGGAAGAGTTCATCCCAGCTCAGTATCATCTGGGTTTTGGTTTCTTTTCCAGCACCCATGCCCATTACCAGAGAGAAGAGGTGCTCGTGGGCTTCCAGAAAGAACTTGGGAAACATCTTTGTTTTTTTTTGTTGCTTTTGGGCGGAAATGCCCAACCGGCTTCAGAACGTTGACAACGGATAACAAAATGTTTTCTTACTTATAAGTAAACTTTTATATAATACAATATCAATTGTAGCATGGAGTACTGATGCTACAATACTCCAAAGTACTGATAGTGAGCTCACCATCAAAAAATATACAAGGTTGTGCACGGTGGCTATCGTCTGGGCGATTTGGGCGATTTTTGAGGTCGTTGATCTTCATTCTCATCGAGCTTCTCACTACAACTAAACAGTGATAGTTTGGAAATGGACTTTGAAATCCTGTTCTTTGTTGACTCTAATGAAAAGTGTGGATGCAAGTGCGTCCGCGACTGGTGCTGGTGCTGCTGTGTTTGTTGATTCTTTTTCTGTGCTTCCTCATCCAACAAGGGCTGCTTGACCTGTTGCTTATTTACATGACCACCTTCACAGTCATTGTTCTGATCTGTACTGCTACTTTGATTCTCACCATTGTTCTCTTCTTTCAATGATTGCAGTGTTGACTCATACTCCAAATCATTAATCTCACTAAACACTGAATGAACAGCTTGTTTCTGCGCAGAAACATCTCTCGTCTCATCCGTACCAATATCCGTATTCATCAATTGAACAAACACGTCAAACACGCCACCACTACCACCACCACCACCAGAAGACGACGAATCGCTCCACTCATCCAAAAAGAAGCAAATTTGCCACTCGAACTGAAACAGATTACGAAACGTTGTTTTTCGTCCACCATCTCCATCTTCACTGTTGTTCACCACCTTTTCATACACTTGTTCTCTTCTGCGATGACACACACAAATTTTTTGAGGATGACCCGTCGTTTCCAAACTCAGATTCCTACTACCACTCGATGTCATCGAATGGTTCATTGTCGGAAAATAAATGGAAATGTTCCATGAGCCTTGAACATCCTTGGTCAAAATCTTGTGAGGTTTTTGAAGGAGTGCCTTGACGAGAACGAGCACGTGCATGATAGTGCTCTGTTGCATGGATTTCAATATGCGAATCACCATGGACTCTTCTCCACCAAAATCATCCAACAATGCATGATTCATGGCACTATAATCACTCACTGATACCATTCTAAACGTTTGTCTCTTTTTCTTCTTTAGCTCCATGTCTTCATCGTGATCCTTATTATCATTCCTATCATCATCATCGTCGTCATTGTTATTGTTGTTGTTGTTGGTATGGTTGTTTTTGCGATTGGAATACATTTGAGATTTTTCATGGTGATCGGACAATTGTTCAATCAGCTGAAACATTTTTTCTTCATTGGTTGTTATTGTTGTTCCGACTGTTGATGTTGCACTGGTGGTCGCAGGTGAAGTCGGTGTTGTTGTTGTTGTTGTTACAATCATTGGTGTCGTAGATGTCTGTTGTTCCTCTGCTAATGATGGTTGTTGTTGAACGACAACAAATTGAGATTGGTCCGATGGCATGTTTGTCGTCGTTGTCACATGATACGCACAATTCGAATAAATGGATGTGCATTTGGAGAGTCGGGGTAAATCCCTAGTGGAAGACAGTTGTGAGAGTGGTTGTTTGGTGAGTTGGATGAGAGAGTGGTGAGTTTGAAGGTTTTGTAGTCTTCTTGTTTCGATTGATATCAGATTGCAGGCTGATGACGACATTTTTTTGTTGTTGTTGTTGTTGTTGAGGATGATGATGAGTGAGTTGGTTTGTTATTTTTGTTATGTGCGTGTGAATCAGATTTTGGTTTCGTTGGTTGTGAGCCTGTTGAAAGCAACTTCAAACGTCATTATTTTTTTCGAGATTCGGCCCGTTTTTTTGTCGCACTGTAGTTCAAGAGTCTTTGCTGGAAGATTGAGTGCATTCGTAGCTTCCAGAATGGACAACAAGACATATTACATGCAACTGATAGCTATGATGTTGATCTGAATAGTGATGACAAGTATCGAGCCATCTGACATGAGTAGATGAATAAGGAAACATGGGTTCGAAATAATACAGGCCAAAGAGTTCACTCCTCTTAATTCTTTGGCTGTAGAGGCATTAATGAGCTCCAAATAACTCCATTCTTTATTTAATCAACAATATTTGGACCAAGAATCGAGATTTGATTGGTTTTTGGTTCGGTAAATCAAGTACAAAAGCCAGTATCGAATACGCTACAATACTGGTGCTAAAGACAAGTTCTCCGACCTCCAGATAGTGGTGGTGGTGCAGGAGAAGGCGAAGGGGATGGAGATGGAGGTTGTTAATTCAAGTTTAGTGCCAATTGACACTATCCAATCCATTTCCAGGGTGTATGACTAAACACGTACTGGAGGCAGCAGGTCACAAACAACCAGGAAGAACAAGGTGAATCTAATGAGCTGGAACCATCATCTTAATAACAAATTCATTGCTTTTGAAAGGGATTGGGCGGGCATCATGACCTGGCTCAGAAGGTGCTGCGCGATGACATGCGAGATGGGGAGCGCTCAAATACACGAGATGTAAAGGGCATCTCCACGCTGTACGGTTTACCAAACATCGACAATCGTTCAGAAGAAATAAAAAGTGAACTGAACTTTATGATTGAACCCATGGCAACTGATCAAATACCCAGCCATTGACAGACATTCTGTGTGACTTGGCATCCAAATCACCTGCAAAACCATAGAGCATGGAATAAGTGTTCTTGATGAGGCTGCTCATTGTTTGTGCAGCTCTCATGCTTCTACCGGCGCAGCAGCACATGAAAATGACATGGGAGCGATCAGGATCAAACTCTTGATTTCTCTTCAATTTCCCGTAGACATTGTCAATAAAATCTGCGTTCAAGTGCATGTCGGGAAATACCAAGAACGACTCGTAAATCAGGTGGGAGTTATTGCGCGGAATAACAGGGGTACCAACCCACTTCCATTCAGCATCCGTTCTCACATCGACCAGAAAGGTGTTGTCATACGAATTAACAAGCATGGAGTAGGCGTCCTTTGGGCTGATTGTAGTTTGGTCAGCATTGGACACAACAAACAGGGCAGATGCAACAAGGGCAAGCAGCAACAGTGGCAAAAAGTATTTCATGCTGATGAGTGGGGTGTTTGGTTTTTCGTGTTCGATTTCACTTGCGAACAGATTTTTCCGCACCAAAAAAGAAAAACGTGTTTTCACCTATCGTGTGTCAAAGAGTTACAAAAAGTGGATACAAGTAGCGAAGGGTTAATTAGTTTATGTGTTGCTGAAATGTATTTATTTGCTCAGTCTAAACCGGCCAGATTGGCTAAATCTGGTGAATCAGAAAGCAGACGTTGGAATTTGTGATGTGGAATGCTCAGTCGAAGTTGAGAGGACTCACGAGCAAGACTGTTGGATGATCCCATCATCTCTGGATGGTAGTGATGATGGTGATGGTTGCCGAGTGAAGGGGTGTTGTCGTTTGTTGTTTCAGTGGTGCCCAAATTCTTTGACCACAATTCTTCAATCATTAGCAATTGTTTGATTTCATGGTTGGCTGGAAGTGGTGTCAAATGCTCTGTAAACAATTGCTTAATCTCTTGTAGACCCTTTTCAATCTCATTATGCATTTGTCTGTGCTTGGCTGTGGACAATTTGCCATTGATCGTTGTTCCAATCTCACATAGCTTTAGGAAGATGTGGCACTTCTCATTCAAACGCTGAATGTGTTTCGTATCGTATTTTGCTCGCTCATCTCTCGCCAAGAATCCTTCGACAATGTCTCTTGGTCCTCCGTTAACGGATGCGCGTACTGATCCGGACAGAGTCATTTGTATATTCTGAAGATCAGGAGGGCTGCAGGACAAAACTTCCTCCAGTCGTTGATTTTGGACAGTGATATTCTCAATGGCGGCCTCAACAGGAGTCAGAATTATCTCGACGTCCCTCGCAACGAGTGATCTCGTTTTTACACATGGGAAATAGTTCTCCAATGTTAAAATGACTTTTCTCTTGTAGATTTCAGTTGGCAGTTCGGATTTCTTCGCTCCCTGGGTGAATGCCATTTCGTAGTAAAAGTGATTGACGTTGTTGTTCTTCTGGAAGGGAGTTCGTCGTTCGATAATTCCAACAGGTTGAGATGAAGGCATCGCCACATCAGTCTTTGCATTGGATTGTCCTCTTCTTCTCATTACGCCAAATGCAGTCACAGTATTAGTGGATGAAGCGGGCTCAACCGTTGCTGATGATCTTGGTGAAAATGCTGTTGGTAGTGGAGCTGATCCGTCCTCCTCTGGGTGGAAATAAGGTTTCACGCTCGTGAGTTGAAGGTATCGCTTGTTTGGGTCCAGAGCAGATAAGGCATCTGGCTTCACACTGGTTATCAACTCAAATTCATCTCCAAACAAAATACGAACATGCTTTGTCATTTGATGCAACTTTGTGAGTTTGGGCATCTTGTATACATATTCCTTACCACTCAAATCTTGTTCCCAAGGACCCATGAAGCGAAGACGATAGTAACTGGCGAACATTCTTGTCTTCTCCTTGTACGATTTATCAATCTGCTCATAGATTGAATGCATGTGCTGATACAGTGATGAGAGTTCATACCAGGAATCATTGCTCTCAAACATTGGCAAGAGAATCTTAAATAATGGTATCGTTGATTCATACTGTTCGGCCATTTCCAGATAATCGATGGTAGTCTTTAACAACTTGATAAGACCAGTTTCAGTGTACTCCCAGGCATGAGGTGGAATCGCCTCATTCTGTGACAGACCATCAGACAACAATCCTTTTGTGAGATTTGGAGAAATCTTGTAGAAATCCGTCAGTGGAAGGTTTGCCAATATTGGACTTGAATTCTTTTGCAAAGTGTCTAAAATGAGGGCTATTACTCTCAAATAACACTGAGCTGCTTCAGCATATTGCATCTTATGTCTATGATACACAGCGAGCTGGAAAAGCCATTCGTGTCTCAATTCTGGTATCTTATTATAGAGTTGGGATATGCGGAAGAACAAATCTTCAGTCTTGTGTGGATTCTTAGCATCTGTTTGTTTCGTTACATTAATTGCTACAGTATCACGTAAGAGATTTTGCAAATCCTTTGAAAGTTGCTCCACATCTTCTGCAAAAGATGCCATATTCTCCAATGCCATTCTGTCCTTCATCTTATCCTGTGTATCAGACTCCTTCTGCCTAAAGAAATTGAAAGCTGATGCAAAATTACCATTGATGCCTTGGTTAGGTGTTGCTTTCCCAGTTGGACGTGGAGTTGATGCCACAGGAGAAACTGGTAATGAAGGAGATCGAGCCTTCTTTACCGTTCCATGTTTTGTCTGCCATCTCTTGCTTCCTGGTGCATCTTGATCCAAATATGCATACTTGGATATGCATTCGATTGCGTGTTGTAGGTTGTTATACACAGGAACAGTGTATTGAAGTGCTCTTGACAGAGACAAAATAGTCATGACCTGACAATGATCAATATTCGTGTTTGTCTCAAAGTTCAATCGAACGACTAGATAGAGTACAACCGTAGCTAAATTACGTACAGGCTGCAATTTAGAATTACACAATCCAATGAGTGCCTCACAAAACAATGATCCATAGACTGACGTTGCACTGAAAAGAAGAATTTTCTTTTCAAAGAACAAAAATTTCAAATAGGAGAGAACGATGATATGAACATCTTTGCTCTGATTCAAATGCAATAGATTCAATAATGTTCTCAGGATGTTATCCATGAATGGTGACACACGCATTGGATCATTCTCCTGATCAACTAAATCTTTGTTCTTATCAATAATGTCCACCAAGCACTTAAACACAAGCACCGCGATATGTTCAGCAATATGTTGCTCAATCTTAATAAGATCTGAAACAAAAGCATCCTGTCCCTTCGTAGGGACAAATGAAGGAAACTCAATAGAAGAACTGACTCTTCTTTCAGTACTCTTCGGTAGTTGTACCTTAGTTCGCTGAAACTGCTCAGGAGATTCCACCTTCGGAGCTTCACTCATACTAAATGCATTACTAAGACCACCTAAACGTGTTGCGCGGGACTTATTTGGACCCTTACCAAACAAGCCACCAGTTAAAATATTTACCGTTCCTCTCCGACTACGAAGGGGTTGAACCACTCTATTGTCAGAAATATTAGAAGCAGCAACACCAGCAAACTCATCAACCTCTTCTTCGAAAGATACCACAGTTCCCTCACTCAAGACTCGGTACTGATTAATATAAAAATCGCACAGAGATCTATAACCCTGATATTCAAAGGATTGTAAACATGCTTGTAACACCATTAGGAATAACGATAATTTTGTCAAATCCTGCTCCTCTTTCACTGCTAGAAATCTACTCAGAACTTCAGTATCCATAGTATCAAGTATGTAGGCTATGCATGAGAACAACTGCCTTTTCTCCTCTTTTGCTTGATCTTGATGTTTCTTCAGCTCAGCTTCATGAGCTGTAATAAACTTGATTAGATGCTTCTTTGACGACTCGAGCTCCTTCACTTCATTCTGAAGAAGAGAATAGTTCGTTTTGGATATTTTGTCCTCCTTACTCTGCATCTTCATCGCATTCCGAGACGTTTCTTTCTTGATAGCAATCTTATTGTGAGTCATTGTAAGTTTTCTTTGAGCCTCAGCAAGAGTGTTAGAAGCATTCTTTCGATCTTTATCACAAGCTTCTCGCCATTCATTCATCACATCTAAAAACTTGTGCACAAATTCAAACAACAAGTTACTAATTCTGGCCTTTAGTTCGGTTGATTGATATCTGACATCAAATGCCACCTTATAAATGAATTCTCTGAACGATAAAATCGCTCTTAATCTGATCGTCCGATTTGCATTACACAAGTATTTTATCAAAATATCAATGTAAGCGGAGAGGACGAAATGTTGATTGATGGAGCTTTCGTTGGCTGGGCTCGATGCATTCGGTAAAAATAACAACAGGTAATGATCATAGTCGAAAAACTCTCTAAAGAACATTAGTTTCATATCTACAATAACTTCCTCTTGCTTGCGAGGGAAATATGCCAAACTCTCAATATACTTCATCACAAGTCTCACAACAAATGGTCTGAAAGCAAAATGGTGAGTTGTTAATCATAGGTTGTGCATTACATTATGAAAAAAGATGGATCCTTACCTATCAATCACTGACAGAGAGTGACGCATGAAACTTGCAAACACAATATTAAGTCTCTTAACCTTTGCAGAGTTTTCAAAGTTCTTCTCAAGAAATAGAATAAGTCCTCTCGTAAACAATTCCAAATTCTCATAGAATGTGCTCGAAAATAGAGGAGGCTCCTTGGTGATATTATTTACAGTCCGGACAGTCATTGATTTGATTAAAATGGACAAGAAGAACCAAGAATTCTGTAATAGATGATCGTAATCCGATGGAGAAGCAGAATCAAACAACATCGATAGAGCAGACATTAATGGCTCACTAACATCCATTCTAAAGTGGTACTTGATGTATGTATGAAGCGATTCCATACTCTCCAATCTATACTTCTCAACCACCTCCATAATCATTCTCATTAAAGCAAGTCTGGATGATTCAAGTTCTCCCAATAACTCAAATAACTGATTCAAAATTATTGGATTCAAACTGTGGAACGCAGGCGATAATGTTCGTACTCCATCAAGAGCATACCGCAGAGTCTTAACAGTGTCGAGCGATTTTCGATTCTCGCTGCTCATCAAGTTGAAAAAGCTCAACAACTCGCTACAATCACCATTTGGATACATGATACTATTGGAGAAAAATTTAACTCTGAAGGCCTTATCAATTTTCGCTCTATCTGTATGGTCTAGATATCCCTCCTGGAGTATCGATGTTTGTACATCCAACACAAACTCTCCAGCAATCAGACGTCTCTGCTTGGTCAAAATAGGCAACACAGCATAACCCACAAAATCCTTTGCTCCATACTTCGTTAGATTCGACTCACTGTGAGCGACATTGAAGAATCGGAATAACAAGTGATGAGTATCGCCAATATTTGCAGGTAATGTACACTTAATTTCATCAGAAAACTCTGGATTCTTGCTCTTTGCAGAGACTTGAGTAAATCCTTGAGTTACTAAATCATTAGGATTAGCAGAAAAATAGTACATAAAGTTTCTGTACCCCTCCTTCTTTGGTGCCTTATCATTTGCGTGATATGACACGATAATTTGAATATTTTTGAATGAACTGCTGTTGGCTGTGAATGCCATCGGATAAATGTAGAGCAAATTCGTGAGCTCCATCATGTTGTGTCTCATAGTATCAAGACTATTGATTTCCGCAGCTGGCACAAGTTGTCCACTCTCAGATTTGACCATCAAATCAAATGTTTGCGGCACAACTCGTTTTGGCATAGGTAACGATTGTATCACCTGTAAATTGAATTCAAACTTTCCTGGGATATTCTTCGGTCTCTTTGTGGCATCCTGAGCCGCAATCATGGTGATAATCTTTTCATCTGACATATCACCTGATTTGCCACAAATGTAAATGTTGGTTAATGTGGTGTTCTTTTCATAGGGACTCAATGCTTCACCAAATGGAATACAACTCCAAGCAAAGACAGAATGAACATCCTGTACGCTCTTGAATAATTTTTGTTTCTGGGCGGTATTAAAGTTCGCTACGTCCTTCTCCTTCACCTTTTCACCACGCAAATACATTTCATTGACAGACTCGTTGAATTCGCCCTTGAAAGGTCTGCTGAATTTGATTAGCATAAATATTCTTGAATTGTTCTTCCGTATGTGGAACAAGGCTCTATTTCCTGCGTTGACCTCCTCCGAGTATCCAAGTTCAAACCGATAACTCTCTGTAATCTTTGAAACTGTGGATACTCCTGACAGCTCATAGAATGACACAGAGCACAACAACGACTCAAATGGCTTACCAATGTTCTGTTGCATTGCGAACTCTATGTGTTTCGTTTCAAACAGCACATGAGATACATCTTGCTCCTCGAAATTGTGCGAGAATCGGCTCAGTAACAGGTCGTACTTGTCCAAATTGATTCTCATATCTTTCTTTGCGGCAACTAGAGGCTGCATCTCCTCATACAGCTCCAGTATCGAATTCTTCTTCATAGCTGAACCTAGTTTAAAATTGTTATATGCTTTTGTCTTCTCAGCTGGATTCTTGACTGACAGCAATTGGGCCAATTCTTCATCGCCATCGCTTCCAATCTCAGGCGTGCTTGGACTCCGATAAGTCTCCAAGTTTGCTGTTGGTAATCGAAACAAAATACCTTCTTTTGGCGTTGTCGGTGTCCCTGATATTGGGCTTGTGGGCGTTGGAGGAGGTCCCTCCTTTGGCGACGCAGAAGCACTGTCATCCACGCAGTTTGCTGTAGCTGTCGAATAGAGTGGTGGTACAGGAGAGCCTATCGTGGATACAGACCTTGAATTGTCACTGCTGGATGAAGATGAACTTCTGACTCTATTTTGTTCGTTATTGTTGTTGTTATTATTATTGCTGCTGCTGTTGTTGTTATTGGGTGACAGTGGTGTTGAAGAACTCTTCAACAGTACCCTCTCTCGATACTTTTTAATTTTGGAAGAGATGGAGGAGATGGTGGGTTGTCCATCGTTCACATCAGATTCGATATCGACATCAAAATCAACCTCTGTGAGTGTCTTGTGTCTCGTCTGATCCAACCACAGTGCAGAAATGTCCTTGTTCTTTCCTCTGACGTCCATCATCATGTGATCTTCATATACCAACGACAATCCTTGCTTCAATTGATTCGGTAACTGATGTCGCTCCTCGAATGTCTCCAACAGGCCGAACGTTAACAATTTTTGTTCCTTTTCATCCCTTTTCTGTTTGTCCAGGTTGCCTGACTCATCATACACGTGATGCCTCAAAATATTTGGTCTATTGGACACGAGAAGCTCTCCTATTGTTATTTTTGTGATGGAATCATTCTTGTTGTTGTTGTTGTTGTTGTTGCTTTGTTGTGAAGTGAGAGAGATGGATGAATCTGTACCATTGTTGCTATTGTTGTAATTATGGAATTCGTCTGAAGATATCAAGCATGCTCTCAATAGTTCGTCATTGGTTGCAGCTGTTATGGTTGTTGATGTTGCTGTAGTCAATTTGCGCAAATGTTCGCCAAATTTGTCCAAATTGTATTTTTTGGTGTCGTATTTCATGAAGGCGGTGACGCTGGAGGGAATAGCACCACTGGACATGTGTCTCATACTGCTAGATAATGTAATTTCACTGTCTTCGTCACTCATGTACGCTGAAGTGTCAGTCATTTCGTTCATTGTGTCAAACTCTTCATATACCATCATTTCTGAGGCTTGATCCATGTTCAACGCAGAATAGCTAACTCTTGGTGATGAACTGGAGAGTGTGTTTGTGTTGTTGTCTGCCATGTTGGTTCAAAGAAAGATTCGATTGAGAGCAGCAACAGCTGTGTTGTGAAATTGAGAGGAAAAAAAAGGCTTTGATGGGTTATCTCGCGTGCCGTACGTATTCGGGTCGTTGATGGAAATCGGATCGATTTGACCACTCGAATTGTTCAAAAAAGTTGTTTTGTGTGATTGGACAAAAAACGCAGCACAACAATGTCTTTGAACGTGCTTAATGTTGAGATGTTGTTCTCTTTGTTTTTAAAAGGGAGTGCACACTTGTGAGTTGGATGTGGATGGAGGAGAGTGTGCCAGTTTTTTCTTTGTTGAACAACAAAACAAAACAAAACGTTGGGAGCGATAGAAAAGAAATATTGGTGGCTCCTTTTGTGACTTGTCGTTTTTGTGACGGCTTGTTTTGTGGTGTTGATGGCGGACAACAACGTCATGTTTCGCAAAATGTCCGGCATGAAGAACAAATCGTGTGAGGGGGCGCCAGAACAACGCACTACCGGGAAAGTCGGGGCAACCCTTTTCAAATCGTGAAAGACTATGTCTGGATCGATGTTGAAACTCCACCCTCCAACAGAACAATATGAGGGATTTTTCAACCTTCTTGACCTGCTTCTCCATTCAGAGAATAACAAATGAAAGATTACAACAAGATGGGCAGAGTGAACCTTTGAAGAGAGTTGGAAACTGGGGACTGAGTATCTAGAACTATCATACCGAAAGATACCATACCAAGATTCCATGGACAAGTATCTGGTAAAGCTGACGGTTTGGGCGAGGTCATTATTTTTGGCCAACAACATTCCTGCAAAAATCTGGCAAACCTAGAAACCTAGCTCAATAGTCATTTCCTCATATGACGGCAATTCTTGGCTCAGAACATTCTGGTCCGTCAATGTGCGCCAACTGTAGCCGGGCAAACAAGAGCATGTTACTCCGATCGGGAAAATAATGTTACAAAAAGGAAAATTACAAAAATTTTTCACGCAAACAAAGTTTCTCTCCAATTTATCACACTGACATCATTCAATCATGCAAGCTCGTTTCAAGAGGGATTCCATCATCAACAACCAATCAATCAGAAGTTATGCGACTGACAACTCAAACAGCACACTAGATTGGGAGTACTGGGTAAACAAAGTCCCATCCCCTCAAGCAGAAACCACCAGCGAAAGAGTGTCTGCTCAATCTTCCAGAGTCACCAACGATCTCATTTCTGATGACTCTGTCCTATTCAACAATCTTCTTCAAACCATCTCTGCCACAAACAAAAAGACCGAAGTGACCCCCAAGAGGGCACCTCTTTCTCCTGCAAAAAAAAAGTTGCAAAGAGAAGAGAAACAGGAACCAATGAAACTACGCGAAATGGTCCCATATGTGCGTGCAATGCTAAAGTATGATCCTGATACAATTGATTCAGAGAGTGTGAGATTAACTATTGGAAATGGAGCTCCACACTCTGAATTGTTTGATAAGATTAAGAGGGAAGTGGACGAACAACATGAAAAGTTGAGCAATGAGGACTTTGATAAGTTGTTTTACGAAGCTAAAGCTGAGAATTTGGTTTTGAAGGACATGCGCAAAAGAACCATGCAAGTTGATCAATCAAATGAGTCAAATCGTAAACTTGCTGAAATGTTGGTGAAATTGGAGCCTGATACACTATCTTTGGCACCAAATCACGAATTTAGAGAATTGATTGATTCCCTGTTAGATGGTTCAATGTCTACCAGTAACCTATCCGAGGTTGTAAGAGAAGCAAAATCGAACTATGCTCGTAAATCTGTTGCTCAACGCAAGAATGAAGAAGTATTAATGTCATACAAGTTCTATTTGAAACAACGTGAATTGGACTTTGAAATGATGCGAAAAGAAAAAGCATTTGCCGCACTAGTCAAAAAGTCCTATGCGCTTAAGCAACAATCTCCAGAGTTGTATCAACAGCACATCAGTGATTTGAGATCAAAGATTCTTCCTCCAGGTTCTATCGATGGTGTCCTCAATCGTATTGCTGCCGGCGACTCTATTCCTGAAGTTAAGCGTTATTTTGACTCTCTAACATATGATATATTGAAGAAGCCAGAGTATGAAATTGATGTCCACGAGGAATACAGAAATGAAATTCAAGACAAGATTGACAGAATGCAAGAAGGTTTGGCATTCGCCCATGGTCGTAAGACTGGTAGAAGAGGACCTACTCCAATTAGATTTACTCTAACAAGTGACGAACAAGTTTTGAGAGAATTGTCAAAGGCAACTGAGGGTGGCTCATTCATTTTCCCATTCCTGGACATCAAGACTGCGTCGAAGATTTTGCCACAGATGTTAGCCAATGAAAAGATTGAACCAAAGATGGTTCTCAGTTACAAGCATGGTAAGACTCATCTCGCACCAAGAGCGGCAGACAAGAGACAAAAGAGAACGGAGAAGAGAAGACAAAATATTGTTCGATTGGAGAACACTGTTCGTGCGTTCATGTGGATCAGAAAACAGTATGTTACTTTGCATTTTTGTCATGTTTCAATCCCGTTATTGTGATCACTAACACCATCCATCTCACAACAGCAAGCCAAAGTTCTTTGCTTAAGATACCTGCACCTCACACATCCGTCACACAATATTCTATCATCATAACTTTATCAATAAAAATATACAATCTGGAATTTTTGCCTGTGTGGAAACTTTGAGAACGCCAAGAGGACTCCTTGAGCGACACGAAAAAAGTACAATGTCATTTTATTTACTTCTGGCCATAACCTGGTACCTTTAGTTTCAAAAAAGTGATATTCATGTTGTAGGCACCCACAATCAGCAAACCACCGAGCGTGAACGCCATGTAGCGATACTTCTCAGGAAAGTTGGCACCAGCAGCCCAATTCGACAAGAGGAATCCCAATCCTCCCAAGACAAACATAAGTCCAGCACTGAAACCCTCAATCATGTATTGTGCGTTCATTCTGTACTCCAAGATCACAACTGGTCTTATGCGACCCTTGTCGTCTCTTTCGCTTCCAACTGAAGGTGGTTCGTTGATTATGTCATAAATCACACCAGATAGCACAAAGAAGTAGGATACAATCATGAGAGCAAAGATCGTCATTCTTGGAAGACCCTTCTCAAAAATCGAAGGAAGCTTGAGCTTCAAATTGGGTGCAGGGATGACAGAGTAAATAGAGCGGAAGATGGGTGTCAAAGGATCCATTTTTTGATAAAATTCAAGATCGGTGTTGGGTGATGTTCAGATATCGTGGAGCTACTTTCTCAGGCAATAGAAGAGGAAGTGGTTGTAGTGATCATTTGTTTGTGCAACCTTGCCGACAATCGGGGTATGCTGGTAATTCTACGACATTGTAAAGTCGGTGAGTTGGGTTGACTTGCGAAAAACTCACAAAAGAGAAAAACACAAAAAAACAAAGTCATAACAAGCACTCACACAACATGTATGTACCGATGGACTTTCACACTGTGACATGAACGAAATGATGATGAATAAATATGTCACCACACTCAAATGATCACGATTCTAATTCGCTTCTTTCAATATTGTCGTTACTATGTGATATTATAATAGAATGAGCAACTTCGTCAAAAAGCAAGCAACTGAAGCTGAACAACCACAAGAAGCCCTTATCAAGAAACTCAGAATCACTCTCTCCGGAAGAGACCACAAGGCTTTGGAAAGAGTCTGTGCTGATCTTGTTAGAGAAGCTAAGAACAAGCAATTGAGAGTTAAGGGCCCAGTCAGACTCCCAACAAAGGTTTTGAGAATCGTCACTAGAAAGTCACCTTGCGGTGAGGGTACCAACACTTGGGACCGTTTCGAGATGAGAGTCCACAAGAGACTCATCGATTTGCACAACTTGAGCGCTTCTACCGTCAAGGACATCACATCTATCAATATGGAAGCTAACGTTGAAGTCGAAGTTACCATCTGCGACTAAATATTTTTTCGCTTATTGCAATAAACATTCTTGCTAAAATATGCTGTGTAAAATCGTTGTTGTTTTTTTGATGTCATCATCTAATTCTCCATTTTTAAATTTCCTAACGAAAAATTCGAACAAACAGTCGAATTAAAGCTCCATCATCAGAAACGGTTGCACATCATCACAAATCACCATTCCACAAATTATTGTTGTTTTTGTATCAAGCATGAGTAATAACAAGGATGATGAACTACAGATGCACGATAGCGAACAACAAAACACGAATGAAGACAACAACAACCATGTGACCATAACAACAGAACAAGAAAAACAACAACAAAATGAAACTGATAGCAGTCATGAAGAAGAGGACCAAACACGGTCAAACAACCAACAACTAAAGTCAACAGGTGATGACGAAAGTCAGTCCAACGAACACAACACAATGACCACAATGTCGACTACTACTACTAGTACTACAACAACAACAACAACTGACAACGATGATCTGTATGATCATGATGATGATTCTGACACATCAAACATATCATCATCATCCAGAAAACATGATACAACAGAGTATCATGTTGAGAAGAGTGTGATGCGTCGTGTAAAACTGTATTTTTTGGGCGATAATGGTAAATGGGACGATCAGGGAACAGGTCACGTATCCTGTGATTTCATCAAGGTTAGATCCATCATCTCATTTTTTAATATCCTCAACACACAAATTTTCCTCTTGTTTTTTTTTGCTGTGGTGACATGTGTGAAGCTTTTCTTGCATGCAAATAATCGAATGACAAACACGAATTTACTCACACACAATCTCTCTCTCTCTCAACTCTACTCTTTCTTGTTGTGTGTCTGCCATTCAATTGATATTCTTCGACACTTATGCACCAATAATAGGAAAAGGAAGAAATGTGTCTAGTGATGATATCAGAAACAGACAATGCAAAACTGCTGGAGTCAGTCATTTCGCAAGACGATATCTATCACTTACAGGGCGAGTCGCTCATCGTGTGGAATGATGCTGAGCTCTCTGTAGACATGGCACTGAGCTTCCAAGAGAGCGAAGGTTGTCAACAAGTGTGGGACGAGATTCGAACGATACAGGGCAGAGAACCCGATAGCAAAGACATTATTGCAATGCAATTTGATGAAGCGCGAAGAGAGAATCATCACGGAATGGATGAAGACGATGAAAATGTGGTGCCTGCTGAGCTACCTGATCCTGAATTGGGCAATTTGGCCACCATTTTTAAAATGATGCAAGATTGTGGTGGTGCCTCTCTGGTCAAGTCTGTGCTGGAACCAACTTTTTTGGAAAAGTATTTTCGAGTGTTTGATCGAGCAGAGGAGATGGAAGATGTTGATTCATTAAGAGTCCTATTCATTATATTTAAATTGCTGAGTATGTATCACTTGGTTTCTTTTGTGTATGGAAGGTTATATTCTCTTACCAACATTCACATGATGTATCTCTCCTTTAGTCTCATTGGATAGTCAACAAGTGTTGAGAGTGTTGTTTGATAAGGAAAATGTCATACGGTTGATGGGTATTTTGGAGTACGATCCGAGTCTTCCTGTTCAGAAAGCAAACCATCGAGATTATTTGCAAAGAGTAGTCGTATTTAAGGAGGTGATTCCTTTTGCTGATCGGTCTATCGTCGACAAGATTCATCAGACTTTTCAAGTTCAATATCTAAAGGATACTGTGCTGCCGAGAGTGTTGGATGACACTACTTTTGCAGCCTTGAATCAATTGATCAATTCAAATAATGCAGCGATTGTAAATGCGATAAAGGATGATGGTGAATTCCTGGGTAATCTATTTTCACTGATCAGATCAAATGATACAAAGCCAGAAGAGTTGAGGGATGCAATCAAATTCCTGCAAGAGTACAACTTACTTCTGAGGTCATGTGTTGGAATCAGAAGTGAGGTATTTTTGAAGCTGACTAGCAATGGCTTATTGCAAGTGATTGAATCAAAACTCAGATCTAGTGATGAGATTGTTCGTCATATATGGTATGTGTGGATTGCTGCTGAATATTAGTTAAGATTTTGTTTCACATGTTGCAATTGATTTGTTTGACATTAACCTTGGATTTATGTACTGATATCATACATTAGTGCTGAACTGCTAACTTCGCTGTTGGCGAGCGACCCTGTATTAATTCGGACATATATAGCCGATCAAGAGCCAGTTATTTCTGAGAATAACGGTGGTTCCACGTTGTTAGAATCAATTATTCATGGAATCGTTGATGAGGTAGAGCTGGGAATTCAGGATTCTCTCACTGATGTTCTCAAAAATATTCTTGATCCTGGTATTATGATGGACAAGAAGGATGTGGTGCTAAAAATGTTTTATTCGGAGCGATCAATGGCTCTGTTGATGTCTCCCTTGATGCACCCAGATCAATATTCGACATCGGCAAAGATTCATGTGTTGGAGATATTTTCATTTACTGTACAAAATCATGCGTACATGAGTAAGCGCTTTATAACAAACAATAATATTTTGAAAAAGGCGTTGTGGCTATTGGAAACAGAAACGCAGAAAGATCTCATTTTAGGTAAGAATTCCTTCAGAATAATTCTTCGTGTTATGTAATGTATTGAGGCTAACTCCGAATATCACAATTATTGTAGCAATCATACGGTTCTTTAGAGTGTGCATTTCGCTCCATGATGTATTCTACAATAGCTATATCATCAGGCACAATTTGTTTGATTATATTATGAAAGTGTGGAGACAAAATGCAGATAAGTACAATCTAATTAACTCTGCAATCATTCATCTCTTCGATTTTATTTGTAAGGAGAATGTAAAGCGATTGATCAAGTACGTGGTAACAAACTATCGAACCGATTTTGAGAAAGTCGATTATGTAGAAACTTTTCAAGCGCTTATATCTTTGCAGAGTGAAAATGAATCATCTGACGCTGTAGTTCACGAGCCAAAGGTGATTGCTGAGTTAAAGAGTGATCAAGATGAATCATATTTTGATGAGAGCGATGAGGAGCAGAGCAATACAACTGAAGCTGTCGGGGAGCAAGGAACTGCAGATTCGGGCATGGAGATAGCTGATGAAGAGGCATATTTTCATTCTCTAGCGCACGGAAAGGGAAAGAAAGAGGAGGAAGAGGATGATGATTTTATAGCGAAAGAAGAGAGCAACACCGACGAAACAAAGAATCATCAAAATCATCCACTCGTAATCCAATTCAATGGAAAGGGTTCATCCCCACAAAAGCGGTCGCATCAGACTTTATGGGACAGAAATGCGGGTGAATGTTCGAATGAAGATGATCCATCTGAGAAGAGGAGGCGGTTATCACCGATAGAATCAATTCCACTCGTGACTGGAACAGTTATTGATGCAGATAAACACGAAAGTTGATTTATTGATCCTTGTCGTCTTGTCCTGTTTTTTGTTTCTTATGTTTCTTCACCTCTGCTTTGTCCTTCTTTTGATCTCCTTGCAACTTGTTTCTTCTTCGTAGTCTTAGATCTGATTCTTCTAATGTGAGAGATCTCAAACAAGGGAAGAAACTTGTATCTTCTTTGCGTGCAAGGTTGAAAATGTAGTGCTCAGTACCAGTGAACTTCGTATAATCTTTGGAGAAGAGATAAATGAGGAAGAAGACATAGTTCCACATGTTGTGGTCGTGCTTCGTGTGTCCCACGAAAGTAATATTTTCGTTTGCTCTCATGTCGAATCTCTGCTTCTCAATATCACAGATGAAACATCTCGTTTGGATTAACAATTCCTTTTCTTCTCTCTCCTTTCTCAGCTCGGCAAATGAGTCAAGGATCACACCAAAGACAATTTCCATCAGCACAATCGGCACAATAAATGTGTAGGTTACATCAATAATGGATCTGGGAAAGTCGATATAGATTGGCATATTAAGATAATTACCACCTTCAGGCATGCCCTCGCTTCTCAGAGTGAAATACATATAAGACTGAACACATCTCCACATGGATTCGCACGAATGTAGCGGTTGTCCTTCCTTTCCTATACTGTAGTAGGCGTGATGCTTGTAAACAAAGTACAGTACAACAAAGAAAAGAACAGCAAAGGACATGAGAACACCAGTCAAAATTAGCTGCTTCATGTTCAGTCTGACGGCATTTAAAACATTGACCAAGCTTTGTGATCTCAGAGCAACTTCAAATAGTAACAGACAATACACTGCAGGTGTCACAGCCCATCCTATAATGCAGATCGCTAGATGGATCACATACCACCAAAAGTCTCTATCTGCAAGGGAGAAATAGATGTAATTTGAAACAAATTGCCAGTTCCACTCGAGATCAGACCACTTCTGAGTCCTTCCAATATCGAATTGCTTCTTGATTTTGAGTTGTGCGAAAAAGGAGACATGCACTACAAACACAGTCAACGATAGAAGGATCTGCACTATTCCGAGGGCAAATATTGCTATCTCAAACTGTCTGTATGTGTATCCACCGGTCAGTTCTGATGTTGATGTGACTGAGGAGCCTGGAACTAGAACTTCAAATGCCTCTATATCATGCATTTGCTTCCACCCACAACAAAATATTATATTCAAGAGCAGAGAGATGAGGAATACAAATAGCTTAAACTCTCCAAAATATTTTTCCATAAAACTCCAGATGACCACCTTGAATGAGTTGAGGAGGAAGGCGTTCGCTTGAGAGATTGAGTTCCATTTGAATACATCATAGTGTTCCATCTCAATACGGAACTTATTTGTTGCTTCGAATAGCTCACGGTGTTTGATTTGAGGTGAATCTCGATCACATTCATAAAGAAATGCTCGTTTTGTTGATTCGATCAAATTGCTGCTAATATCTGGTTTGACAAAGTACAGTCTTTCCAGTTGATTACTTCTGGATACTTCTATCCGTGCGACTGCAGACTTGAAATAGGATAGGGTATTGTTGTTTGAGTTGAACCATGTGTGAAGGTCATCATCCACCTTCTCATTGATTGAGAGCTGCTTATCCATTAGGGTACGCAATAGAATGTAGAGAGAAACACCGAGGCCTTCATACTTCTTTTTCAGCTTGGTTACTACTTCGCGCTTATTCAAGTGGATAGCTTGCTGATCCTGTTTAATAGCTTGGTGCTCCTTGTACACTCGAGATTGTAGCATATCATCGTTCATTCCTGATCTACACATGGCTGCTTGAAGCAAAGCAGATTTAAGTGTGTTGATAGGGATACAGTTTCTCATCAGCATGTACAGGTGTACATTGGTATGGCCTTCGAGCATAGAGATGAGTGTCATAACGGCCTTTTTCTGAAGTTTGAGCACATCGATCGACAGGATGGGATGATTATTGAATTCGTCTTGTAGAAGTCCATCTATCATCAGGTAGAATTTTGAGTTCATTCCAATGTCAGTTTGATTCATATTGCAAGGTCCTTGAATAAATTCGGTCAATGTTTCGAAACATTGGATTGCAATTGGAATTGTACTAGAATCAATGTAGTCTTCAAGTGCCAGTAGATATTGTAAGCATTCATCAATTAAATTGATGGACGTGTTTCCAAATATTTGAGTATTTAAGTACTCTTGCATTGCTAAGTTGTGTCCTTCAGTTAACAATTGAAGGAATCGCAATATTTCAATAATGAATCCTGATTCCACAAATATAGTTTCTTCCTGGCTTTGCTTTGGACCGTGGTGAATAATTCTGGTTTCATTTAAGGCCTGCTGGCGAGCGCGACTCTTTTTAAGTATATCTCTTCTTATTTTAATCTCCTTGATTGCATAGCGAATACGGTCTCTAAGTGAAATAAAGAATAAGTCACTGTCAGTTTCCATGAATGCCTGAAGAAATTTGTTTTGTACCATATTATTCCCCTCAAATAAGAGAAGTACACCTAGATTAAGTGCTTCTTTCACAATTTTGTTCTTAGAGCAACAAATTAGTTCTATCACCAACATATGGCAGTCGACTCGAAGCATTTTCTGAAGAAGATCAGTTATTATTGCCATGTTCTTTTGATTCTGACCCGTTTGGTTATCAATAACATCTCGAATCACAATTTGCAATACCCTAAGACAATTGACCATTGTTGTTTCAGTATGCTCACCAAATCCGAGTTGATTATTTGTTCGGAGCACATACACTAAATTTTTCAGATCTGCTTCATTGTGGAAAATTCGGCTAGCTTTCACAATATCTGAGTCCTTAATCAAAAGTGATTCTAATTGCATCAAGTGAGCATAAAGTGCTCTGCACAATTGTTCATCTCTCTCATCTAGAATACGGTCTACTCTTCTCTCAAACTCTGTATTCATTTTGGATTTTTGCGATTGAATTTTGATCCTAATGAAGTCGCTTATCTCCTTTGAACAATTGGCCACATTTAGAGGTTTCTTATACATAGCTTCAGCACATTTCTGAATTGCTACTCTTTGGTCAGGGTGAGCAGTTTGTTGATAAAGGAGCCTGAGTACCTCGAGGAGCTTCATACAAACAGCCTCATGGTGCTTTTGGAATGAGAAACTCTTACCAAAATGCTTTGCATAGTACATATAGATGAACGGCAGAATCACCTGATAAATATACTGGGTATCAACCTCTCGAATCGAATCAACAAACAGATCATCAATATTTGATGAGAGAGCAGTACTTGTTGATTCTGTCAATGGTAATTCGCGAGAAATCTTTGGTTTTCCAGTTCTTGAAACAAAAGACCGTATCTCTAATTGCATCATGTTGATTAGTACCCACATTTTCTCGGCAGTATTGGCAGCAAAGAGAGAAACCTCTTTTTCTGTGTTGATGTATACTTCATTTAGGAAACGAATGAGGGGATTTCTGATTGCTGGGGTAAGATCTGGGTCAGTAAGATGCTCCATCACAATATCAATGCTCAACAGAGATTGAAGTTTGACTTCAGCAACGTGACTCGCACCAGCAGCACAATCACAGAACAAGTAAAGGAGTTCGATATGATAGTTCAAGATACCTTGCGGCTCTGTAATGTGCTCCTTCTTTTCAATCCGCTTCTTCAGTTCTCTGCCTCCTGCTTTACCCGAGAATAGCACAATAACATCTTTCTCACGTTGGACCAGATTGTTAATGACAAATGTTTGGTTCTTTTTCAGAGGTTTTCGATCCACAAGCATGATTGTTCGAAGAAATTTTAAGAAACGTGGACAGAGTTGTGTCTGCTCGGTCATTGCATGGACATAACTTCTGATAGTCTTTTCTTCAATGGATGCGCATAAGGAATGATTCTCTCGAACAATTTCACTCAATAGATTGCAGGTTTCTGGAAGACTAAGTTTAGCAAAGAAACTTTCCAAGTACGGGTAGATGACCTTTTGGTTTTCTGGATTATTTCGAACAAATTCTGTTAGAATACGGATAGCCCATGTCCAAAGTATTTCTCTACTCTCTGGGTCATAGAAGTTTCGATCAAGGGTTTCTAGTGCCAGTCTATGAACCTTCAGATTTCTCATGATACGTTGAGCTCTTCGACCAGTGGCAACGGCTTCATTACAGAGACTCTCCATAAGTTGTTTCGCTCTCTGCACATCACTACCCTCTATCGTAAGTGCTCCTTCTCTAACGATAAGATTTCGTAATTTTGAAGTATTATTGTTGAGCTCATTGTAACTAACAACCATAGCCCGAGAGACTAACATCTCAATTCTCAAGAGAAAGCCACTCAATTCTTCCTTCCTGTTATGGATACGAAACAGAAGATTTAGTGCACTGCTCGCTAGAGTGTGATTCTCATAGTTTTGGAGGTCCTGAAGCACAGCAAACAATTCTCCTGTAAATTTCTCCTTATCTAAGTGCGTGCTGTGCTTGCTCTTGTCTTCAAGCCACAGATTTTTAAGTACCGGATCAAATATCTTTTCGTCGGTAATAGTAACGTCCAATCTCTTCTTTTCTTGAATTTCACTCATCAAACTCTTGACGACGTACGATATCTTTTTGTTAATGCTGTGGTCTATGAGGAGATTAAATATCTTACATATTTCAAGCTTGATAGCAGTAATGATAGAGTTGTTTTCATCCTTAATAAACCGCTCGCGAGGTGTCATTTCAGACTGGTAAAATACATCATCTCTACCATTTAATACCATCAGCATAGTTTTCATTAGTTTTCCAACATCGATCCTTGTGGAAATCATCCGAAATTGAAGCATTGACTTAATGACATTCAAAATACTCAGAATAAAAGTGTTTAACTCGAAACTTGCCTTGTCTAGTTTCCTGTTGTTGAACAAGAAGCCCAGGATAAAGTTTTTGATGTGCTGTAAGGTATTCATAAATGATTCGTCAACTTTGGGCCCTGATTTCTTCTCTTTGTGTTGGTATCTCGTTAGTTTGATCAATGGAAGCTGTTCAAATGGAGGTCGATTAATGTAGCAATGGAGAAGAAGTCGACAGAAGCTCGATTTGAGTGTTGGTGTCAGTTCAGGATTTTCAATGCATTTCTCAATGAGCTTAATATCAATGATATTTGAAATGATCTGAATTGAGTTCATGTTTCGACCCATACACAACCTTGAGAATAACTCGATAGTATTTTCGGCATATTGCAGAAGATCCTTTCCATATTTGGCCCTTGAGCCAACAGAGAGCGCATGATTAATAAATTGTGTCAGAAGAATCACTTCTCCGTCTATACTAACCATAACTTTGTCTTCGTGCAAGTACGGTATAATGAGCTTGCTTTTCATCTTTTCTTCATCATTAAATAACATATCTCGAATTATATCTTGATTCTTCACAACAGCCTTATCGTTAGTGCAGGCTAGTGCACTCAGAAAAGCAATGTAGTCTGAACTTCGCGAATTATTGAATAGTAGATCCACAAATAGGGAGATCTCTCCTCGAGATATGCTGTTCAACAGGGAATAGTTATTAGAGAGAAGTTCAGTCAAGGCTTGTGATACATTGATACCACCAATACCAGACAATGAAAGCTGAGATTGAATAAAATTAATATAGGGTATCAAGTGGAGTCCATTAGTTGGATGTTGCTTCACGCACTGCTTAATAAATCTGTATGAAAGTTTGATGATATCCTTCTCCATGAGATACTTCTCCATTTGTAATTCCTCTATACTAAACCGCAGATGACTTAGCATGGTGAAGATCCTTTGAGGAATCAGTTGTTCTCGTAGATAGTTCTGACGGTTTGTGTGTGGTATACCCTCACGTTGCATGGGATCTGTAACATTGGATTCTGTGCAGAAGAGGCACAGCTCGGATAGAGCCTTATTCACTCTGTTCAGCGCGCCTCTGCTATAGGGGGTACCCGTAGTTAGTTTGTCTATGAAATAATCCAACGTTGCTGCTGCTCCTTGCACGAATGCTAAATCATGAGTGAGCGGTCGCGGAACTAACTTCACAAGAAATACATCATCTTCAATCATTTGGGTACCACACTCAATTTCTCTACATTTTGCAGTAGTGGGAGATATATCTTGATTAGTACTCGCCTGATATTCCTTTGTTCGAATCCACGTACAAGAGCTATAGTGACATATTCTGAAGAAATGATCGAGCTGAATACATCCTGGGAGCGGATTTGGGGGATGGATAGTGAACAGAGAACTCGACTCTCTAATATCATCAACGACTAAATCATATACCTTCGATTGCGATTTCACATCTGTCCCTGGAGATGATATGTCGTCTTTTAGAATTTTTTGTTTCAGAAGCCTCCAGTTGCTTTGTGCATCAAGCTTTGTCTTCTTCTTCTTCTCAGTTGTTGGAGAGTCCAAAAAATCATCTTCCATTTGAAGTCGAATGCTTAGATATTGATTCGTTGCGACGTGACGAAACCGATATACGTTATCCCAGCTCAATACACCTCCACGTGATGGATCACTCAACTCTATTTCAAATAAACTATTCGAGCAGAATGTACTATCTCTTTTGCACAGCTGTATGAACTTCGATCCCGATAAATCGACCTCCAAACAACCTCCTGATGACTGATGATAGAGTTGAACAGTATCTCCTGCTTTCAAGTGTCTTCTGGCTATATTCGGGTCTATAAAGGGAGTAAACAGCCTCATGCGCCACTTAGAATAAGAGGTACTCATGTTCACTTCATTTCTCTGTAAATCAAATTTGTGTTCACTCAAGTGAATATACTGCGCCGATTTTCGGTTCATTAGATAAACAAGATCTTTGATTAGGACTCTCTGGCCTTCAATCTGATACTTGTACGTCGGAACAATATAAAATATGCTGCTCATATTTCCATTCTCATCCAATGTCAATCGAACACAGTCCTTCTGCAATTGTGCACTGTCTCTGGCTGCAGTTAGAAACTTGTTGCTCTTGAGATGCAAGAGTTGAATCGGTTGTCCATAGAGAACTTCTTTTCCTACTTGTCTCTCTGATTCAATTTTATTCTGCATCACTTCGTTGTCCCTCTTGATTCTCAGATGATTCAAATCTTCCAAGTCATCCTTGTCATTGGATAAGTCGCTTGATCCTTCATCTGTTGAAATTGCTTTCAGTTGATTCGATGACGCAGCAGCATTCAGTTGTTGCTTCTTCTTTTTGAACAGCGCTGTTGTCGATTCCTTCTTTTCGTGATCACCGACAATTTCGAGCTTCTTCTGATATCGTGTCGCGGCAGTGTACTGATTCTGACAATGCACAACAAAAACGCACTCTTGAATATATTGCAATACACGCATGTGAAACAAGCATCATATATTTAATTCAACAAACAAAGAAACATATCAAATGTCATTATCCAATGCACACAACGTATACGACGTCATCAAAAAACAGACTTAAAAACATCGTACGATATTTGGTGTTCCTCGTGAAATTTTGCTTACCTTTGAAATTACTGGGTGTGTCGTGTTTCCCGGCCACTATTCCACTCACTTGAATGTGCTGAGAGGAGACACCGCTGGCCGACAGGAAAACATTGACCGGAATTCCATCATCATTTGTCTCGGCCCACAATGAGATTTGATCTCCAATTTTTAGAGTCCAGCTGTCATCGTTGCTATGATTGTTGTTGTTAAATGTTGATTCTTTCTGATGAGAGAGCGAAATTCCATGCTGTCCCATGACATTTTCAATCAACTGTTTGAACATGGCTCTTTCACAAATATGCTCGTAGTTTTATTGATGATTGAGTGCTGCGCTCAGGATCCTTCTCTCTCCGTTAATGGTACAAATGTTGTTGATTTTGTGGAAGCAAAGAACTCGTGGGCTTGACGTTGACAGAGTCGGAAAAAAGATGTCGGGATTATGGGTGCATGGATTCTCCCTCAATCTTCTCAAGCAGTTCTTGGTCATAACCTGGTGAGTAGTAGCGGACAACTTCCTCTGGATAGCACGAGTTGATGAGCTTGATAGTCTCTAGGAGATCTTCGTCCTCAGTTCTAATCTTTTGGAGCTTGGCCAAACCTTTGCTTGTCACGAACTTCTTCTTGGCGTCAATGTCATTTGGAAGTACTTTGGCATATTGCTTGACCACGTGCTTCAAGATATTCTCGGGTGCATTTTCTTGCAATAAAGGATTGAGAGCTTCCAAGTACAAGCACTTTTGAATGACTGCTTTGAGAGACCGCTTTGATTTCGTTTTCAAATCTTCGGACGAGTTTGGATTGAAGTAAACATCTAACAGCATTTTGAAAGTATTTGCTTCAGCTACTCTTTGTGCATGATCAGAACTGTGTCTTCCTATCTGGCCCAACACCCAAGCTGAAGCAGCCTTCACATGATCAGAAGTTTCACCGGAGAGAGCCTTGCACAAAGGAGGGATAGCTCTCGCATCTATAACACTCATGGCCATCGTTTCAGCAAACGCAGCTACGAAACCTAATGTCATCACACCAGGGAGCTTATTATCTCCTTCAGCATTTTTGACGTAGTCAACAATCGCAGGCAACCCACCCGAGTTAACAATGTGCGCAGAGAGCTCTGGGGTATGCTTAGCAATCTCTCTGATGCAAGTGGCAGCATTCTTTCGAACAATAGGATCATCTGGGTCGTTCAGTAATGAAAATATTTTGGGAAATATCTCGCCATCTACGACAATTTCAGCAAGAGTCACGGAGTGTTTTGCAATGTTAGCAAGACAGGTGCATGCCTGCCTCTTGACTTGTGGATTCTCGATCAGAGGGGCAATATCAGGAACACCCTCCGCATCAACAACTGCTTGCGCAAGTTCTGACGAGTGACCACAGATATAGCTCAAGGTGGAAGCTGCAACCTTCTTCAATGAGATTTCAGGTTCTTTCACACATAGTAATAGTAATGGAACACATTGATGCTCAACAACGGCTTGTGCCAAATCTGCTGAATGTTTCGCGATATTACCTAGGGACCATGCTGCTGCCTCCTTAACCCCATAATCAAATTGAGATAAGCAATCCACTAAGGACTCTATCGCTCCCGAATCGACGACTGCTTGCGCCAATCGTGGGTTATGTTTGGCGACTGATCGTAACACAAATGCAGCGGATCTTCTATAGTACTTGTTCTCATTTGATAGGGAGAGAACAAGTTGAGGCAAAATATCACTCGTCACAATTCTCTCCGCCAATTCCTCACTGTAGTTTGCCAACCTGCCCAAAGCCAATGCGGCAGTCTGTTGAACACTTGGTTCAGGATCCAACAGCAAAGGTCGAAGAAGCTCCATCACGCCAGTATCATGTTGCATCATGGCTATCGCAATTGTTGTTAGTATCACATGGAGAGAAGTGATGTATAGATAAGAAGAATTACGACATACTCTCAATGTTTCGAGGATGCTTCGTCAGCTCTGCGATCTTTTGGGAAAATTCGATCCTCCCCTTTTGATAGTTAATAAACACTTGTTGTATCTCTCGTACTGACATGCTTTGACTCGTTGATTTTCTGCTGCTTCAGTCTAAATTTTCGTTTTTCGTTGTAGATCGCGCCGACAACAATTTGGCGCCAAATCACTAAGAGGACTCCCCAAGGATGAGATGACTCATCGTTTTGTTCTGTTAATGAGCATTCAATGGATCAAATTGGACTGAACCGTCGAATGGACAATTCCTGGGAGACCTAGTCTGATGAGTTGTCAATTTGCTTGGATCACATCATACGTTTCCAAGAGAGAACTCGTCAAAAAGAAAAATAACAAAAATCCCGATCAGAACAACCAGAAAAAACCAACTCGAGTGTTTTATTCATTACCACAACACACCAGACCCACCCGGAAAGCATAATGATTGATCGATTGCCCAGTGACATTATCCAATATATTCTCTACTCTTTCATGGTAGCAGAAGACATTAACAACATGTCCCTCACCAATCGCTCCTTTTTCGATGTCATCAACAGTCACAACGTGTGGGCTCAACTGTGCTATCGAGACAATAAATGGGAGTACATTCCACACGTGTTTCGTCACTTGTTATCCCGTGAAAAATCCAACTCGAACCATGACAAGACAACCAACAGCAACAACAACAATGACGACAATGATGTACTCATTGATGGTCACAATAACAATGATGCTGCAAAAGAGAAGGAAGAAGAAGACGACGACGATGCAGATTCTATGGAGACCATTAAGCACTTTAAATCTCAGTTTCCTTTCTCATCCTCCTTTCCCATGACCAAAAAAATTTACTGTATACTGTACACGCAGAGCTGGAGGTTCGAAAAGCCTACTCCCTCCGATGTCGAAGTCAGCACAGATCATTTGACATGCTGGCGCAAGAGCACGACGACTCGGAATCCAACTTGTCTCTGCACTGGTCCATTCCTCATTGAGGAACAAACGTCAAAACAGAGACATTTCCGGTGGAGATCATACTTTGAAGTACGAGTGGAGGATGCATCACATTGGCTGTGTATAGGAGCATCTTCGTTTGAAATTCGAAGGTATGATGACTCTGTTTTGGGCAATAGTGAAACAAAAGGTTCCATTGGCTACTATGGCGCACAAATCAATCCAACCATCAATCTCAACAATGAGATTTTGTCTGATTGTGGTATGAGACCTTTTACCAATGGAGATATCGTTGGTATTCATGTGTATTCTGTTAAAGATGCTGATTGTCTCGTGGATGATGCTGTCATTGCACAGTATCGATCTGCGTACATGACACTTAGGCAGAGAACTCACTGGAAAGTGTTTGCTGCCATTTATCTGAATGGGAAAATGATCTGTGAATTGCCAGTTGTGGAGAAAACAGACATGTGTTTTTTATATCCGGCAGTATGTCTAGCACATAGAGCTCGAGTGAAAATATTGTTCTCAAAGATGCCAAAGGAAGAGCAAGTGCATGAAGCAAGCTCCCAAAATGCATCCAATGACGCAAATGATTAGGTGAATAAAGATATCTTGCAAACAAAACTGTTTCCAAAAGGATGTCCTCGCTCTGTGGTTGGCATGAATCGTGCACGAATTTGGTCTCTGTGTCATCTGTAAACAGATTCGCGTTCTATTTTTGTGATGTAGTCTGGCTACGGTGTATCAGTTCAAAGTGATTGAATAAACCAAGTCAATTTAGAAACCAAACAAGAAGAAGACCATTACGAGAATATGAATATCAGGCATGCCACTAGAATGTTGTTCAGACATCGAACTCTATCGCCTCAAACATGCAGAATGATTTCTGTGAAAACAAATCCTCCCAGAGAAACTTCATCAAATTCTTTTGGTCACCACTCTCTGGCAGACAATAGTGGACGTTTGGCTGCCAATTTGGAGGAAGTACGAGGAGAATTGTTGGACAGGAATATAGATTCTTCTTCCCTGTCCAATCGCCTCGAGCATGAACTATTCAATGAATATTATGATAAAGCTGACCAAACAGTTGATCTTCTCATTGAAACATGCCGGAAGAATAATGAAACAGAGGATTTAGCTCGATTATACTTCATGAAAGGCATGATATCGAAAGGAAAAGGCCAAGAATCAGAAGGGACTCCTTTCCTACTCAGAGCATTGAGCTTAAGTGGAGACAAGCTCATGGAAACATTAGAACCAACCATGTTGTTACTAGGATTTGAAATGATCACAGAATACTACTTGTCACAGTCTAATTATTCATCTGCACTCGAGTGGCAAGATTCAGTCATTCATTTAGCACAAAGACATAAGCTAATCAATCATAGGCACTTTGATCAAAGAAGTTTCATCCTGGCACGATTAGGAAAGTATGGTGAAGCTATAGATGACCTGAAGCGAAGTATTGATATCCAATTCGATCTATTTGGTCGTGTCAACAAGGAATCTCAAAACGATTTGGCCCTTCTCAAGTGCAGACACGCCATGGGAAAGAAACTGTACAGGAAGGCACTCATCTCTCTCGAAAACTATCTGAACAGTAACACCAATCTACAAACTGTAGACTATGAACTCATTGTTACAAAAGTGGAGATTATGGAAAAGCTTGGTATGGTCAATGGTGCAGTTACCTACCTCTGGCAAGTTCAAAAGTCACTAGACGCTGATCATTTGACTAAATTGGCTCCCCTCATTCAGTTCAAGATTGCAGAGTTACAAATGTCGATAGGGCGATATGATGAAGCTCTTGATACTCTAGAATTACTTTCAACAGAGTACACTGTTTCAAAGGACATGACAGGTCAGATTGAAGAACTTCACTTCATTGTATCTGAAACCAAGAAACAACATCACGCCAAAAGAGCGTCTCACAAAGGAGCATACCGAACCACACATACAACACAACAGACTGCAAATCTCAACAAAAGGCCAAAGTAAGTATAGATACTGCCAATAAACAGTCCAAGGTATTCAGACTCCAGTTCGTCGTTTGTCGGATAAAACGGAAATAAACAAACAAAAGTTGACAATTCACACAAGTCAGAAGAAACCATGATCAAGTCAATTGCTTTGAGATGCAGACAACACGCATCCAACCATCATCAAAAGTGTTCACCATCACTCGCCATTAGATCCTACTCAATCTCCACAAGCACAACAACTTCAATCAAACAACAGCTTTTTTTCACACTTTCTACTCCAAGACAACAACAACAACATTTACTGCTACAACAACAACAACAACAAACAAGACAATTCCACCGTCATCAACCAACTCTTCAAAAACAAGAAACCACCGATGCTCAAAAGCTCTTTGTCGAAGCACAAGATCTCTTCCAAAAGAATGAATTGGAAGAGTCCATTAAAAAGTACACTGAGCTCTTGTTTCTCGTTGAGAACAATGCAGAGTACAACACTTTTGAAGTGTTTGCATTCGTGTTGTTGTCCAGATCTGAAGCCTACAAGCGCATTGGTGATTTCAATAAGGCCATTTTGGATGTGACTGACATTGTTGACAAGAAGCAAGAGGAGGATGTGCAGAGGAGTATTGATCTTGTGTCATCTGCCTATCTCGCTAGAAGCAAACTTCGTGTCATGAAGGGTGACTTTGCGTTGGCACAGGAGGACCTTGATGTCGTTGTTGATTTGGTTCAAAAGTATGAGCACGTGATGCCTCCAGATCATGCAGACACATTGACTCATCAGTGTGATGGATTGAGAGTGATGATCACAGAGGGACTAGAGCAGATTGGACAAGAAAAACTAAAGAGTATCACGAAGCTGAACAAGATTCAAGTCAAGGAGTTGCTCAGCACCAATTCCGACATTGTGGTGTTGGATGTGAGATCGAGAGATGAATTGAAAGAGATTGAACCACTTCCAACTGCAGTCAATGTGCCTATTGATGAAGTTGATGGCGCCTTTAAACTTTCTGGTAGTGAATTCAAGAGCAAGTATGGTTTTGAGAAGCCTGAGAAGACCAAGCGCATTCTGGTTTACTGCAAGCTGGGAATGAGAGCACAGAAGGCTGGAGAAGCCTTGCAAAAGGTTGGCTACCAAAATGTGTTGCACTATTCTGGTGTTGCTGACTGGCACGACAATTAAACAGATCCCATACAGTTCAACTTACAATGACTTCAATTTCGGGGAAATATTTGTTCTGTCAAGGCAAGTTCCTCATGCCTGAGATTGAACGACAAACCCTTAAAACAAGAATTTGTTCACACTCAACTTCTCAATATACCAAGCAAACGACAAACAACAACAACCAAAAGAACCTTCCTATTTTTAAGCTATCCCTTGTGTGCACCGACAAATGACAGCCACAAACAACAACGACAATAGCAACAAGAAGGACAAAGCCACACCGGCTGCGTCTAAACAACAAAAGCCAGCTAAAAAGAACAGCAACACAACAGTGGACGACGACCAAGAATCTCAAAAGAAGAAAATACGACCAACGGACTCCATTTTCAATCGAATCAAATGGGACATCTCCATTCCAAAGGATCAAGTTCTCATTGGCTATCTAGATCGTTTCATCGGAGTGATCGAAGTGCCGTTTAGCAAGTGGAAAGGAGTTGATGAGCACGAAGGTGTGCCACTGCATCGAATTCGTTATTATAAATTGAATGGAACAATCATCTGGGACAGAGAGAAGAAGATTGATATGTTGACTGGAGGTGATGTGAGCCATTTGGCCAATAGGAACATTGCATCTTCATCATCTACTCCTTCTGCATCACCTTCGACAAGAAATGGTGGTAGTAGCAGATCTTCTCAACGAACACATTATCCATTTAAACAACAAATACCATACTATTCATATAATCCCGAGAGTGAGGAATGGGAGGTCATACGAACAACAAGTCACACGAGATCAGTCAAGATGAGTACTCTCAGAGTTCTGACATACAATGTGTTGTTCGATATGCATGACGCAGATAAGATTTATACTCCAAAACGTGTTCCACACATTCTGAATATTATTCAAGATTCGGATGCTGATATCATCGCTCTGCAAGAAGTGAGAAGATCGTTCCTCGAGGAACTGTGTAGAGAAGATTGGGTCCGAAGAAATTATTTCATCTCTGATGTGTCAGGTGATGATACAGTTCAAGACTCCTATGGGCAAGTGATGCTTTCAAAGTTTGAACCAAACGCATTGTACTTGCATCGATTCTCATCCATGAAGTTTGCACTATTGCCAGTGTTTATTATACTACCAGATGATTCATTCGTCAAGGAAAAGCTTATCATTCCTATTGTTCACTTGTCCAGTGATCATGTTAATCATTCGACTTCAAAGCGAGCAAAACAACTCGTTCAACTGTTTCAAGAAGTCAAATTATTGGAAGCAGATCATGCAATCATTATGGGAGATTTTAACTTCTCTGATGGAGAAGCCGAAGATGAAATTTTGTACAACTGGGGAAAGGATGCTTGGCTCTCCACTCACAAGATTCACAAGCGACCTGGATACACATTTGATCCTTCTACCAACATTTGTGCAGCAATCACCACCAAAAAGAACATCTCACGCCGTCTAGATAAGGTTGTGTTTGCTTCTCAGAAACTCGTTCCCCAACATACCGAACTTCAGGGATTGGACACTATTAGCTTTATTGATGAAATGACTCAAAAGCAAGTGAATTTACATCCAAGTGATCATTATGCCTTGCAATGTGATTTTATTGTCACCAACTCTCAAAGTGATAGTGTAATTGATAAGTTGACAAGGGTTCACAGCTCGTCTCTTGTAGTTGTTCCTCCAAGAGCATCATGGAAGCGTATTCAAAAGATCAGAAATACTTTTGATCCCTCTGCTAAGAGATGGCCACCTCATATCAATCTCATCTATCCATTCTTTGAGAAGAACGATCTGGATCTTGTGAAGCCCTTAATTGAAAACAAAGTAACCAGCATCGAACCATTTATCATCAAGCTAAATAGCTTTGAATATGACGAGAATGGTGTAGTTTATTTGAGACCAAGTACCAACAACTTTGAACTTGTGAAACTCCAAGAATCACTCCAGAAACTGTTTCCAACATGCCACAATATGTCTATGATTGACTCTAATTATGTTCCAAGACTTGAAGTTGCAACATTCTCTGTAGAAGATGTACAGAGCAAGGTAGCTGAGTTGCAGAGTAGCTGGGAGCCTGTAGAGTTTTTAGTTGATCAGATATTCGTAATTGATCGAGATGACACAACATTCAATGTGGAGTATAGCGCTCCATTGGGAATGAACCCTACTCTTAAGATTGAAGATGTCTCAACTGAATTGAATGATTTCTATGTGCAACATAATCTTGTTGAAAGTAGGGATTCCATTCAACAAAAGAGACAAGCACTAGATTATTTGGAATCAACAATCCTTACTCACTTTAGTACTTCTGATTCATCATCTACCCTAAGTCAAAGAGAATATCTGCTCAAAACATTTGGTTCATATCGCCTTGGCATTAAATCAAATGATATTGATGCAGTATGTATTTGCACGAGCCAGAACCCCACTCACTCAGGAGAAGAATTCTTGGAATCCATGAAGTACATCATGTGCGATGACGCTGAGAGAATTGCTTCTTGTCGAACCATTTTGGATGCAATGGTACCAATGCTGAATATTAAGTTTGTAGATGGTATTGAGATTGACCTTTTGTATATTCATATCCCTGTCACGCTTGAAGATAGCGATGAGGCTGTTGGAAAACTAAGCAGAGCCCAGGTCAAAATTATTAGTGGTCTCAAAGAGTGCGGATGCATGTTGCGCTACGTTCCTGACAGAAAACTATTCCAGGCTTTGATCTCCTTTGTCAAGTTCTGGGCTAAACAGAGAGGAATCTACTCCAACGCATATGGCTACCTTGGAGGCATCAGTTACGCCATTCTTTGTGCCTATGTATGCAGAGAGTTCAAGAGCTCTACCAAGGAGACAAGCTCTCTGTTCGATCTCATCAAGCTCTTCTTCTCCACATTTGCAAAGTGGAAATGGCCACAACCAGTGTCTATCACAAACCATAGCTCGAAGGATCAATCGAAACAAAAACCATATCTTCCAATCATGCTACCTGCATATCCATATGGCAACTCAACCAGAAATGTTTCTCTCAGCACACAAAAGATTATTATAGCAGAGTTGAAGAGAGCCAATGAAATTCTCGAGAGTTGCGATGACAGTAACATGATATCATCTCTGTTGAACAAGGTAGTTGAGAGTTCGGAACCAGAGTTCCATTTGGCCTACAAGAAGTACATCTGCTTCGATGTCTCCTCTCAAGACCATCTCACTTTTAGCAAATGGTTTGGTTGGATTCGCTCTCGACTCATTCACTTGATTGTAACCTTTGATCGGAGAAAGGTACTCACTCATGTGTTCCCTAACATTGAAGAGTCGTGTGATCAAGACGGAAATGTTCATGCTACCATACGGATTGGCATTGTATCTGATCTTTCCTCCAACAAGATTCTGGAAGAAGAGATTAATGCCTTCGAAAACTTGGTCAACAGCTGGGAGAAGCGACCAGAAGAACCTACCTCTCTCACTTTTGAAATCAAAGAAAACCTGTAAATAAATGCTCTCAAACTATTGTATTGTATTTGTGATTTTATTGGGTTGTATCGAGTCAGAAATGTATTACTTGTTTGGTGTTTTCACAACAATCAATTGTTCCAATAGCTCACTAGCAGTGTTGGCCTTTGGCAGTGAAAGAGTCAATGGCAAATAGGAAGCAGTCGTTCTCAGCGCGTAAGCTACATTGTAAACCTCTTGAACTGCATGAACAGTCTTGAGACCATTCACCCGCGCAAAATGGTTCACTAATTCTCCTCTTCCTACTGTTCCCGACTGTTTCTCCGATTCTCCCTCATTTGTCATTTGATTCAAAAATCCATTCAAATCATTGCATTGATAACACATTTCACACATGTAGTGCGCCTTTTGAATCGAATAAACATTCTTTACAAAATCGATTTGATGCACCGTGACGAAATGAGGATTTTCACTGTTGATTGACTGACCACAATTCGTTACTGTGCACTTTTTGTTCGATGGAACATATTTCCGTATCAAATAGGATAGCGCTTCTTCATTGTTTGCGTTGTTGCTATTGTTCTGTTGTTCATTGCTTGTGTTGTTGTTTTTCTCCAATGTGAATAATTTGGTCAAATTTTGATCGTTGAGACCCATTGGGATAATATCGGGTTGCAAGTTTGGTGCATTGTGATTGATGAATGATTGTAATTGAATCTGTTGTTGTTGTGCTGTTGTGTTGCTCATTTTTAGTTGTGTTGCTTTCTGTTGTGTTTGGTGCGGTGTTTGATGTTGAATGTTCAACAAATTCGGGTGTTCAATCATTTGGTGGAAGTGTGTGAAGTTTCTCCAGAGATGCGGGAATTGATGACGGGAAATAGCCATGTCATTCTTCCCTTCAACTGAGAAGAAAAAAACAACACAACAAAACAAAAAGCGCCATGTTCGACGGAGATCTTACCAAAGTGATTGGTATTGCAGCCATCACAATTACTGCTATCATCGTTGTCCGTACATTCCTCAACGGCAACAAGTCATCCACCACAGTCGTCAAGTCCAACAAGGACACAACAACTACAATGACCACTACTCCATCCACCGTTCAAGTCAGCACTGTTTTGCACAAGGAAGAATTCCGCAAGTTTAAGCTCGAAAAGATTGAACTTTTGACCAAGGGTGAATCCGTTCAATTCCCCGTCAAATTATTCCGCTTCCGCCTTCCAAATCCAGAAGACTCCTTGGGATTGCCAATTGGTCAACACATTCGTATCAGAGCTCAACTACCAAACGAACCAGAGCCAATATTGAGAAGTTACACACCTACTAGCACCAATGATGACAAGGGATACTTTGACTTGGTCATCAAGATTTACCCACAGGGAAAGATGACTGGTCAAGTGTTTGACAAGTTGAAGGTGGGTGATGAGATTGAAGTTCAAGGACCAAGTGGCAGATTTGTCTATGAGAAGAACAAGTTTAAGGAGATTGGTATGATTGCTGGTGGATCAGGCATTACTCCAATGTTGCAAGTCATCAAGGAAGTTTTGAAGCACTCTGACGACTCCACAAAGATTACATTGCTCTATGGTAATATAACTGAGGATGACATCATTTTGAGAGAGGATATTGATGCCTTGGCATCCAAGTATCACAACTTTAAGGTGTATCACGTGTTGAACAATGCTTCAGAAGCATGGAAGATGGGCAGAGGATTCATCACTGCTGACCACATTGATGAACATTTGCCAAAGCCATCTGCCGACTCAAAGATTTTGTTGTGCGGTCCTCTGCCAATGATCAATGTCATGAAGAAGCACTTGACTGACTTGAAGTTTACCAGAGATCACATCTTCTCCTTCTAAACAATAAAAAGGATCATCATCAATTGTAGTACTACCACGAAACAAGAGAGAGACTTTTTCTTCTTCTGTCGAGAGCTTTTTGATACTGTTTTGTTGTCGATTGATTCTCTTGCGTTTAATAGATTTGTTCATTTGTTGTTTGTGTCCTAGAATCATCCTTTCCATTCCTTCCACCATGTTGTATCACATCACACAACACAAGCTTGCATGAACAGTTTCACAACTTGATCACCATGATCGAAATATTGTCCGTGCTACCCTTCTCCAACGATTTGTGCAACAGTTTCTGTGCTGCATCTTGAGCAGACATGCGATGCTGTTGGAACAAATGACTCACAAAATCCACACATTCCTGATCTTCAAAAACATCCCACAGTCCATCACATGCCAAAATCAAAAAATCATCAGCGTCATTATTATTATTGTTATTACTTGTGCTACGATTCGTCTTTGCTGGTATTCTAAAGCATGATTGATATGGTTCGGATATGACCCACTGTTTCATTGCATAGTCACCCAATGCTCTCGTAACAGCCAATATACCATTGACTCTGTTGAATGCGACAAATCCGTGTGAATCTCTAATGCGTTGCACCTCTGATGCCTCACTTGCCTTGTGATCAAATGTGAGTCGATGAGCTTGTCCATTCTGTGATAGAACCACACGTGCATCACCACAGTTGGATGTGAACAACAATTGATCATAATTGTTGTTTGTTTTTTTATCATCATTTTCATTACTTTCATTATTATTATCATTGTTATTATTGTTGTTATTATCATTTTTGTTAGTTGTTGCTGTTGTTGTTGTTGTGAAATCTCTAGTGAGATAACAAGTGATGGCAGTAGTGCCATTGTAGAGAGCTTCCTTCAACTCTTCATCCATTCGTCTATAGGTACTCATGAACGCTGCATGAGTCAATCGAATTCTCTCATTGACATCACCAACAATTGTACTCTGATGAGTACTACTATGCCCATCCAACATGTTCATCTCATCTTCAAAAATCTTGTGAAACATTTTTTGAACATGGGTCACTGCGGCCTTACCACCATGACCATCATAAATGGCAAAGAAACCATCGTGTGAAACACCTCGGAATCCATCAATCATTGCATGACCATCTTCCATTGTTTTTCTGAATCTGGCATTTTGATCCTCGACGAATCCAATGTCAGTGATGGATGTGAGTGGACCAGTGGGCACGAGTGTGGGATCCAACACTGGTTGATTTGTGTTGGTGTTTGTGTGATGATGACGATGATGATGATGATGATGTGCGGTGGCAGATGTGGTGGTGATGGTTGGTAGATCCATGGTTGTTGTTGTTCTTGTTTTTGTATTATTTTTTTTTTTGATTGTTCGCCAAAAGAATGAAAACTTTTCGTTTGTTGGTGGATGTCGTAGATGGAGAATGCAGGGATGATGATGGAATTGTGGGCTTTTTTTGGAACCAAGAAAAGTTGCAGCAAAATGGTAATCAGTTAGGCTATGTTCTCCTCAATTCGTCTCAGAACAGATCTATGGTTTAATAAACATCATTTTGTTATTTGAATTTTGACAAGAGGAGAGAGTGGATGGAAACATTACTTGTTCGATTGGTGTGTCGCTGGAAACAAATCATGTGGGACACAACAAAAAAATTCTTGTGAAAACAAACATAGAGCAAGCGAAAATCATGCTGCGATCGATTGCTCAAGCATTCTCTGACTTGGTCTCCACGGCATGGAACGAAAATGACGACAACAGAGTAGAGATGGTTGAAATGCCTTTGGATCCTCGGTGGGAACCGATTGGTTCCAATTCCGATGAATGGTACTTTCGGAATCATCATGTAAATGAACACGATTTTGCTCCAAGCTTGGTGGATGATGCATCAGATAACCATTCTCGATTTACTGCACCGAGTATCAGTGTGAATGACTTGATATCTCACATTCAAAGAGTTCACAAGACTGCATTTGAAATTGATACGACAACAGAGTTGGCACGAACAGCAGCAGTGTCTGGTTCTTCAAGTCGGAGAGCACCTGGTGCCAGTGGCGGTGCAGTATTGTTGCAAAACAGAAGCAAGTCTCGCAGGATCAGAAAGGTGAGGCATGAAATTGAAATGAATCGACGGAGGCACGAGTTTAACAAGAAGCGATTGGATTATTTGTTGTTTACTCTGGATAATAGACACATGATTCAACCAGATACCTTTACGATGGGTGATAATGAAGAAGTGGATTCGAGGAAACCTGTTCCCAGTTTTCACTTGATTCGGGACTTTGATGAAATTCAGCAATTGTATGACGAATGTGTTTTGGATGCTGTGAATATTGAACATAACTTGAAGATATTGAACAGGCGAAGTCAAGCTGATATTGACGCTGAGAACGATACCTTGACTCGTTTTGTTCGGTCATATTTGTGGGGACCCATAGAGAAAGATGAGTACTACAGAGAGATTAATAACTCAATCTTTCAAGAGTTTGACGAAGATCCGATTCACATGGCCGCAACAACAAATAGAGAACGCAAGTGGTATGATGTTGGCAAAAGAACGATTCGAACCAACAACGTTTACCCACAATTGGGTATTCTGAGCAAGAGGAGCCAGAGTGACCGACAGAAGAGACGACAGCTCTTGTTGTCCGTGGGTGAAGAAGAGGAAGAGTATGATATCGAAGTGGAGCGAGTGAGTGCTCTTTTATCTCAAATCATTCACAAATAGTGTACATATTAAGTATAGTGATAGAATGAGCTGTTTGCCTTGTCTTCGGTCACCACTGGAATAAAGTTGATTTGTCTAACTTCTGAGAAACCTTCAGAAGTTTTTGGCTCATCAAACTTCTTCTTGTACATGTTATAGGCAACACCAGGTACATGCTTGTGTTGGCCTCTGGTCTTATTCTCACGATACACATTCAAATGTTTTGCTAATTCTTCGCTTGTGTTGAATCGGAAGCACCTGACTGGGACATTATGTTCTTTGGCAGCATCAATATAACTCTCTCTGGATGCCGCATCTGGATTGGTGTTATCAATCACAACACTCTTTCCTTTTTCCAGTGCTGCAACGCATGCCTTGAGACAGGCTGCTGGAGTCTTCAGCGTGTCTCGATTAACATGTTGGTACCCATTTGGCTCAAAGTAACGCTTGAAAAACGTACTCTTGCCTGAAGCTGGAAAACCAACGAACATAACAACCTCTTGTTTCTCTGAGATGAGATCCTCGGCCTTGTATGGTTCAACTTTGGTATTGTGCAGGCTCTTGATATCGAATCCTTGAAGTGTCCACTTGGTGTACTCCTTGTGTCCCCAAAAGTAAGCTTCTGGTGTTGCGAACTGAATACCAACATTTAGAGCAAATTTTCTGTCACCACACGAGTGATCCTTCTTCTTTCCCTTTGCCCAATCCTTGGGTCTTCCTGCAGCATCGCCGACATAGATTGAAGAACCCATATCAATTGACAATCCTTTCAACACTTGTTCTCTCAAGTGATTCCACATGCCAGTGGAAGGCTTTCTAAAGTGATCTTCATTAGGTGCAGCAAAGATCAAAAACTTTAAATCTGTGCCCACATGTCTCATGAAACCTTCTAATCTCTCCTTGAGTGCCCTTACGGTCAACTTGCCCTTTGCAATACCATTTTGATTTGTGAAAATAACCAACAGATAACCATTGTTCTGAGCAGATTTCAACTTTGCAGCAACGGACTTGTCCCAAACAACCCAATCACTTGGTCCAGTAGCAAATGCACGACCACTCTTTGTGTTTACAAGAGTACTATCGAAATCAAAGCCAGCAACCTTGATCATATTGCCTCCACTGCTGCTTCCAACACCACCACCACCACTGCTACCTGTGCCTTCATCATCACCAGTAGAAGATGACGATGCAGCAGATGTTGAAAGTAGATCCTTGGTATTGAATCCGGCATAGGTGAATTGAATGAGGGAGCCACCAAACAATTCGGACCAAGTGCCCAACTGCTCTTGACTTAGCTTTGCTTTCTTTCTTGAAGAACCTTCATCACTTTCATCATCAGAGGAGTTGATATTGTTGGTTTCTTCCTCGGTATCATAGTCTTCTTCTGCGTATTTGACAGGGGCTGTTGCTCTCTTTGGCATCTTTATCTTCGTAATTTCTTTCTACTGCTTGTTGTTGTGTGGGGTGAATTCTCGAAGCAAAAAAGCTGTCAGAAATAATAATTTTGTTTCCACTTTATGGTGGAACCCAATTTTTTGGTGGGAACTAATGGTAAAAGTCCTCTCGCCGAGTGGTTCCTTCAGATGCTATTTCAGTTGTTATTTATTGGTCATGGATGATGTTTAACGTCTTGGCTTCTTCTTGGAACGGCGGTAGGAATCATCCTCCTCCTCACTCTCACTGTAGTTGGCTTCTTCTTCCTCCTCTTCGTCTTCTTCTTCCTCGTCGTACAGTCCCTCCTTTTCATCATCATCATCTTCTTCTTCATCGTCAGAGTATCGTTTCTTGGCTTGTTTCTTGTACTTCTTCTTCATTGCGCCAATGTTACCTTCACCAGCTTCATCATCCTCATCAGATTCAAATCCTTCTTCCAACAACTTGTTCGATAGCCTTGCATTGTTAATATTACGCTTGCTCTTTGTTTCTCTATCGGATCTCTGTCTTCCTACACCTCTTCCACCTTGCTTCTTACTTGCACTCGATGCAACCACTTCTTCATGATCTGGATTCACAGCAAAGAATGTCAGCTTTGCACTTCTCTTGTTCTCTAACACTTGTTGAGCCTTCCTCTTGTTAGATGCTTGTATAGCAATCATTCTAGATGTACTTGGTTGGAAAGTCAAACGTTTTGTAAACTTTCCCTGTCCATAAATTACATTGTTTGTTAACCGATTGTACAAGTGTGCATGATCATTTCTCGTCTCTCTCGCATTCATATCAAATACTTCATCTCCGACATGGAGTGTAAACGATCCATCACTCCACTTTACAATGCGAGTATTGGACTGTTTTTCATTGGTTTCAGGGTCTTTTCTCCATCGCACAGTCGACGTGTTTCTAAAGTTTGTAGAAGAGTCCTGTGACTCTGCAGCAGACATGATAATTTGTTCTCTAGAATAGATTCTAGGCTCAAACTTCAACGCACCAGGCAACTTGAACAAAAGAAGGCCCTTGGATGGAATGTCCTGAACAGGTGGAATCTCTTGAGTGGTCACTTGAGAAATTCCTCTTCTACCATAGTCTCCCACCATCATCATCATGTCTCCTGACACTGATGATGCGTCCATCATTGATGCACCACCTCTTGATGATTGCCTATCATCACTCTCTTCATCTTCGTCGTCTGATCCGAAAATATCAGCCAAGGACACAGTGTCAGAACGAGTGTTGTTGGCCACTGGTGGTGTAGTGTTGCCTTGTTCTTCATCAGAACTGTACTTGATGCTTTTTGATGTTCGTTGTTGTTGTTTGGTTGTTGATTCATTTTCACTGTCATTTTCATCATCATCATCATCGAGATGATCATCATTGTTTCTTCTTAGACGAGAGGAAGAATTGGTTGCTTCGTCTTCTTCCTCATCAAATTCGACACGATCATTCTCATCACTCATTGTGTTGCTGTTGTCTCGCAGTTGTTTTTTTTATGTGTGATTTCCGGTTTTTTTTTGTGTGAGGCGAAAGAAACAGCTGTTGAATCAAAGCAACTTTGGCTTTATTCAAAATTTGTTCGTGCCATTTGCACTTCACGGATCTTAGTATTATTACATTACATGGGTTGGGATGAATCCCATTCTAGTTGAGGAAGTCATCATCTTCGCTCACATCCTTACCCTTGCCAGCTACCATGATCTCATCCTCCTGGTCACAGAGAAAGTCGTCAGAGATGCCATAATTATCCGTCATCTCTTGAAGCACTGGAGTTGCAACTGGTTGTGCTGATGGACTTGCATGTGAAAAGAAGCTTGGCTGTTGAGCCTCCTCTTCAGCATCAACCTCATTCTCTTCTTCCTCCGTGTAGCCTAACACTTCATCTTGTTGTTCTGCTTCTTCTTCTTGCTGTGCTTGTTGAACTTGTAATGTCAATTGTTGCTGCTGCTGCTGCTGTTGGTGGTAGAGCATTGTAGCAATGGTGTTGCTGGGAAATATCCATCTCCACAGCTGGATATACTGCCAGAATGGGATCATCATTCTCACCTGTTGAGATTGTGCATCGACTACCACAATCACACATTGCCTTTGGTGATCAAGTGTGCAGAACTGGTAGTAGGCAGGTTGTGGAGGTTGTGGATATGCGTACATCATCTTGTGCTTGATCTTTGGTGTTAGTTAGTTACCTAGGTGTTGGTTGTGTTTTTTGGTGTTGACTGTGACACTATGACAGCGCTTTTTATGTATTGCCATTGGTGCGTTGGTATGGTATGGAGGTTGTGGCTGGTACTTGGGTTTTGTTGGCACCGGTACCAAGTATTTGGCAGTCGGGGTATGGTATTTCTTGGTACGACGGGGAAATGCATGTCGATGGGTGGAACAGAAAAGAACTTTACGGAATGGAACATTTACACTGTGTGTTGTTTTTTTTCACTTACTTTTTCCTGCCAGACTTTGTGAATTTTCTTAGGATTGCATAGTCATCCACAGCTTCTTCCTCTTGATCGTCTCTTCTTCTGTGTTGTACCACTTGGTTCAACAGCTTCACAACACCTCTTGTTGCCACTTCTCTCAAATCCTTCTCAAGTCCCATGGTCTCAAACGATGGAAGTATGTGATTTCTATTCAAAATCAATTCATTTTCCGAATGCTTGTCAGAACGTTCTCTGTCAGCTTGTTTTGTCTCCTTGGTTACATTGATCAATTGCTTGGCTTTACCCTTGGCCAATACGAGAACAGGTAATTTTGCACTTGGGAAAGGCCACTTGCTCTTCTCCGGTATTTTTGATGAGAGAATACGTGCGACATTTTCAGAGAATTGCTTCCTTGTCCTATCGTCATCAAATGCCGGTAATTTTGGAATCACTACGAGCTCTTCGCCCTCATCTTTCTGTGCCTCCTTTTGTAGTCTCTTGTGATAACCAGGCATTCTGTGTTCAATCTTCTTCATGTGCTTCTCCTGGAATTTCATAATTTCTTCAGCTTCTTCATCATCATTGACTTCTTCATCATCACTACTATGATCATTATTGAATTGATCGACATCGTATTCATCATTGTCATCGTCATCGCTGCTGTCATCATTGTTGTAATGGTTTGCATCGTTTTCGTCTTCACTGTTGCTGTCATAGTTGTCGGTTGTTGTTGGTTGTTCATCTTCACTGCTGCTTATCGCATCTTCCTCTATGACTTGCCTCTTTTTCTTTGATGCGTGTTCTTCGGTCGCTTTTTGCGATTTATTGTCTCTTCTTCTTTTTTGGGCCATGATGAATTGCTGTTGTCCGTGTCAATGTTGTGTGAATGCTCGATGTGATTTTGTGTGGACTTGCAATTTTTTTTGTGCTCGTTTTTGCTTGTTCAGGAATATTGTTGAATTCAATCGGTTCGGTGAAGATTTTCCGGTCCATCATTTATTTGGCGGTCTTTTGTTGGTGAACAATTTCGTCCACTTCTTGCAAGTCGTAGATGGCAAAGACTTGAATGTTGTCAAATGCTTCATCTGCGAGCTTTTGATATTGATCACTGAGGTTGACACGATCTGCACTACGATCAACCAGATAGAGTGCTGCTACCACTTCAATGTTATACTCTCGCTTCAAAAGCTTAATACCATCCAGCATGCTGGATCCAGTGCTCAGAGCATCATCCACCCACAGTGCCTTCAATACTGGACTGTTGGCAGTTCTGCTCGTGTACTTGAGTGGTCCCTCCAATTGTTGCTGTGTTCCCGTTAACTTCCTATCTTTTCTTATATAGGTGTAATCCATGAGTGCATTCATGGTCGAGTGACCAGCACTGGCCAATTGACAAACCAGCATTCCACCAGCAACCTCCATACCAACACACAAAAATGGTTGTTCTTCAATTTTAGTCACCAATGGTCGAATGTAGTGCTCAATGTACACTGCCATGATTTCGACAATTTTAGGAGCGGCATTCTTGTCCAGAAAGTTTGTGCTGGCATTGAGGTAGTAAGCCAGTTCGACTCCCGATGTAGCCTTGAAAGGACCCATCTTCACATTGGAAACAATGCATTTCAATACTTCATCGTATAGCTCTTTGGGAACCACGCTGGAGTCAAATGGAATTTTGCATGATTTTTTGGCTCTTGCCACTCGTTGTTCGTGCTGTTGACTCATGTTGGGAGAAGGATTGTTCTGTTGCTCTATGGTACAAGAAGTTCAGTGCGTGTTGTTGTTGTTGATTTTTGTTTTGCAGAAAGGGTTTTAATTTTGATCGTGCGCAACGGAACATGAGATCTCCCCGAGTTCGGTGAGCGCAAGTCCGAAAGATGTTACGTGATCCACTCAGTAACAGCCGTTCCATGAAAGTGCACCCGGTAAAGTTACTTCTTCTTGTTGCTTGATGAACCTTCGTCACGCTTTCTCTTTCCTGCGGCACCCTTGCCCTTCTTGTCATCCTTCTTTTCAATCTTTCCTCTTCCTTTCTTCACAACCTGGAAGAAGCTGGTCAATCTTTCTTGTTGAGCTTTGCCCTTGTTGGTCATGAGTCTTTTCACTGATGATCTAACTCTTGCTTCATCAAAAGCCTTCTCCTTCACAAGGAATTCAACCAATCCTTCCTCATCAGGCTCCTCCCACTTCAATAATTCTTCGAGCTCTGATGCATCAGTAACATCAGGAGTCTTGAACAGCACTCTTGCTCTAACGACCTCTTCCAAGAAATTTTCAGGTACGACATATTGTGGTTTGTCTCGAAGACTCTTGATCACACGTTCAATATCGCCATATTTTTTAACCATCTGATGTGCCTTCTTTGGACCAATACCCTTAATCGTATCACAGTAGTCACAACCACACAGAATACAAATATCAATGAATTGATCCATTGTTACCTTCCATGAATCAAGCACAGTTTGTAAGTCAAATGTTTGAATCGGTTGCTTTCTAGCTTCTGAAAAGGTCATGTGTCTCACAAGTGTGGGAGTACCAAATGTCAAGGCATCCATATCTTCTGTACCAGTCGCATAAACAAGCTTCTTCTTGGCCAATTCAGCACACTGACTCTCAGCTTCTGTTGGTGACTCAACAACGGGAACTCCCATCAATCTCAGCAACTTCTTTCCATCTTCAATTTGTTCACGCGAAACTCTGACAGTTCTCTTAGAGTACATGATCATCTTTTCTTCGTCACCAGCCTGTTCAGCAAGCGAAAATTGTTCCTCGGCTTCCTTTGCCTTTTCTCTTCTCTTTTGCAATTCTGAGCTCTTCATCTCAGGTGGTTTACCATCAAACACATAAATTGGTTTGATGCCAAGTTCCAAAAACTTGATTGTACGACTGAGTAGTCCTTGCAAGTGACTTGTCACTTCTCCGTTCATGTTTGTCAAGTCTCCACCGTGAGATCCTCTGATACTGATCAAGAATTGGTACATGCTCATATTGGCATCGAATGCAATTTTTCGAGCAAACATGTTCTTTAGTTCATCCTCTGAGATGGCTTGTGGGCAAGTGTCTGCTATGAGACCTGATAATCCTTTAATTCCCATGATGTTGTCTGTGTTTACTTAATTATGTTGGGTTATTATCGTTTTCGTTTTGCTTTGTTTGCGAGCTTTCAATTCTGTGTGTGCAACGACCTGTGAAATAACGGTCAATTTTCGAGTCTAGTTCCAGAAAAAAGTTGCACAAAAATTGTTATCGTCAACTCATTTCCTTGTCGTTGAGTAAGAGATCCGATCTCATATTTAAACTTGCTTCCATACCAGTTGAAGAAACAAGGACAAAGAATGGTGTTGTCTATCCCAAGCTCACCAGAGAATTCTCATCAGTATCTCCGCTCTCGGAATCTTTGCTACGGAGAATCTTCGGAATACAAGGCGACTGACTCACCGATGAAACTAAAGAGAGCACGCGCATCACCTCCATTGGAACAATAACAACAACAACAACAAAAATCAAACAAACAAAAACTAGAAAATGGCAACAGCAGATCAAGCAGACCCAAGATGGATCGTGAACGACATGGGCAAAGTAGGCACCAACGTCGGCAGATGGCATTGGACTGAACAGAATGTGATTGAGTGGTGCAAGAAGAGATTGGCCGAACTGTTGACCAATCAAATATTCTACGAGGATGAAAAGAGTGGTACCAAGTGTCAACTACTCAAGATTACTCATGTCAAGGGTGATGCCTACGTAGCAAACAGAAAGAGGTAAGCTGAAGATGGACGGACGGACCAGACAGACACACAGACGGATGGTGACAATGATGTTTTTTCTTGCGCAATTATGATTTGTTGTGTGCGATCATTCAAATGCTAACACATGTATTCACTGTTGAAACAGAAAATTGATTACATTCTATCAATTGGATGTGGCAATTGATTGGAAAGCTACGATCACAACAGAAGCAACAACTCCAACAACAGATGATGGTGATGATGAACAACAGACTAAAGACAAAAAATCAGTGGTTACTGCAACAGGCAAGGTTCTCATGCCATACATTTCAGATGAGAACGATATGGATGATTTTGAGATCAAGGTGTCACTCGACTCTGACAATAAGGCGACCAAACAACAGAGAGACTTGAAAGATCTCGTGTACAAGCAAGTTCCAGCGTTTTTGCGACCAAAGATTGTCACTTTCTTGACAGAGTTGAAAGCAGGTGCCAACGTGGCTGAAAAGTACAAGGAATGGGAGAGCGAAATGGAAAAAATGGACAGGGAGAAGAAGAATGATAGCAGCACTTCTGCAATCAGTAGAAACAATAGTGGTAGCACTAGTGCAAGCAGCGGCACTTTTACAGAGTCAAAGAAGGCAATGGAAGACAGCAAGAAGAGTTTGGCATCTGGAAATCAAAGTGCCACAGTCAAGATGACTGAAAAGCTCAGAGGTCACATCTCCATGATTTATGACAGTTTCTTGGACAGTCAAAGATTGAGTATGATGACACGTGCACCAGCGACTGTTGAAAAGAAGGTGGGCGGAAAGGTGACCATGTTTGGCGCAAGTGTTGTCGCTGAGATTGTTGAATTGGAGGAGAATAAGAAGATTGTTCAAAAGTGGAGGTTCCAGGATTGGCCTGCTGATTGTTGGTCAAAGTTGAGCTTGACTTTTGATCAGCAAGGAGACATGTGTGTCGTGTCTCTCGTTCATTCCGATATTGTTTCTTTGCAGGACAAGCGTGTTGAAGGTGGATGGCGCAACATCTTCAACGGATTAAAGATGATCTTGGGACAGGTCATTAGCAGTGGTTTGTAAAGAAAGTGAAATGTTGGATTGAATAAATATAGTGTTTATTGATTGCTCTTTTCACAAAATCCCTGTCAGGATTTTCTTTGGTTTGTTTGATTTGTGTCATGATTGTATTGGTTGTAATTACTCCAAAGCATTCGACTGTAGGGCGACTGAGACTGGAGATAAGGGTTTGGAGTGGGGTAGGAAGTCGCTGGAATTAATAGCGGATAGTTGTTGGTTGAATGGAGGTAGTTCGGGTGGTAATATAGATGTTGGTAGTGGGGGTGGGCGTAATGTTGTTGAGATAGTGGTCCAGGAGGTGGAAATGGAGAATAGGACGGAGGATACACAAACTGATTCATGGTTCCATAGGGCAGTGCAGAGTTTGTCGGTCTGGAAAAGGATGGCGAGGGAGAGTGGATCAGAGGGGATGGTTGAGATAGTTTGATATCATTCAGGATTTGCATAATCTTGACTTTCTTTGCGGGGGACAGAAGCGTGGGGTCGCTATCTGTCCGATTGGGCATCCGTTTCCAGACTGAAGAACGATTTTCGGTTTGTGTTGTCGTAATGTTAATGCTACTGCTTGTCGAAGGAGCTGGTTGTGATCTATGAAACTCCAAGTCAATTCTTCCAGCTTCTCTGAGTCCACTCTGAAGAGCACCCAACACTGTGGATGGATGTTTTCTCCAAGTTGCCTCACCAGCAAAGAAGACTTTTTGCGAAACAGGTTTTGCTAGCAGATCCATATCATTACCATCAGAACCATACTTGATATAGCTATAGGTACCGGTCGCATATGGATCACTGGACCACGATGTCTTCAAGTACTTGACTGGATGAGGAATATGCTGCCCGTGAATTTTCCGCAGAATGTCCATGGCATCACTCAACAGATTGTCAATGTTTTCGGATTCCATACTTAGAGCTGCTGATCCAGCAAAGAGAGCAACAAGCACCGGTTGATTTAAACAGGGATACATATTCCAGAACAAGTAGCGACCACCTCGATTTTCCACGTTATCGTTTAAACTGCCAAAGTAGTCCATCTTACGATCCCAGAAAACATAGGGAAATGTTAATATAAGTTTGTTGAGGACACCAAATCCCAGATTATCGATTGCTTTCGTTTTCCAATCCGGTAAAGCAGGCTCAAACTTAATTGTTTTCTTTTGCAATACACCTAGGGGTACGGTGATGAGTACAGCATCACATTCGTGAATAATTGATTCAGATACGATTTCACCATCCATAATATCAATTGCCTTTTCTGTTTCTTCATCACTTTTGTCACTCTGTTCTTCATGCGAGTCACTCACAGCAAAGTCATCGTCTAAGGTATGAGACATTCGAACATTCTTGATTGTGTGATTTGAGCCATAGTCGGCATTCGGTTTCGTATGTAATTTAACTGACATGTTGGGTAGATACTCAACCTTCTCTACAATTTGACCCAATTTGATGTTTAAGTTCTTTGACAATAAGTTAATAATCGATGTGTATCCCTCTTTGACAAATTTATGCTTGCCTCCTATCTCATACTGATCGTCTTGATCCCAGTGCGATAAACTACATTGATCCAGGTGAGTTCCTGTACCATACTCCAGATTTGCTACATGCCAATAGAGAGCTCGCTGATACAACTCCTTCTCATCCTTGTTTTGTACACTATTGACATATTCATCAATCATTTGGAATAAAATTTGTCCTAGAGATATCTCTTCCAATCGTTCGTTGCTGTGCGTCAAATAAGATTTTCGCTTCTCCTCATTTTCTGGACGTTTCATATCACATGCAGCATCCAATATTCGATTGAATTCTCTTTCAATTTTCAAGTCCAAATTGAGATGGATCGCATCACCATTCACATCAAACAACGCGCCAACATCTCCAATCGTATGCAAGTGAAATTGATTTGTTTGTTTCGTAAGTGTAGTGCAGATCGGATTCGTATCACTGCCCGTTACAATCGAAGCACCAATATCAATCGAGTAATTTGGATTTGAATCCACAGCAATTCTTCCACCTGTCCTCTTTCTCGCCTCAAATATCGTCACATCATATCCCAACATTTGTAATTTGTGTCCGGCCATGATTCCTGACATTCCTGCTCCCACAATTGCAATCTTCTTCTTGTGATGATTCATTGATTGCAGAGCATGCATATTCTTCATCAAACCAATATTAATGTAGCCAAACCGATTCAAGAAATCAAATGTCACCTTGGCCAATTCTATTTCACTTGGTTTCAAGTCCTTCAATGCCTTCTCTCTTGTCAAGTAACTTTGAACATCAGAGTACCACTGATATAGTATTGAATTTCGAATTTTGACATACTGTTCCTCTACGACGACCAAATGAGGAGGATACTGCAACGAATGATGTTCCCATTCGCTCATAGAGTTTGATGGCAGACCAGATTTTGATGCCACGGTTCCTATCATTCATTATTGTTCGTGTCAATTTGGATTGTTCGACTTGAAAAACAAAAAATTTGTCTGTTAAGAATACGCGGTAGTTACCTTGGTTTGTGCCGACGTGCATCTTGCTATTTCCGTGAGTAGTTCCCACTGGTTTATCCTTCATCATGCGCATCGATGTTTGGTAATTGTTTTGCTGTTCGTTCTTGTTGGTCGCCAAGACTTTTATTGTAGCGGATGGCGGAGAATTGGAGTTGGTTGACTTGGCTCTTCTTCTTCTGGTGGGAGTGGATGTGGAACTTCCTGTCTGGCTGCCAGCATTAGTTGCTGCCGTTTTGGCAGCTGTAGATGTTGTGTTTCGGCCTCTCATTTCTTAATTCAACTCACGAATGACGACAACACTTAACTTTCAACCGTGCTTTAGCTTGAGTTTTCAATAGAGGTCAAAACACCGAGCAGAACAAATGTATTGAAATGAGAGTTGTGTGGGGGAGAACCCGACGATTGGTTAGTTTGTTGTTGGTGTTGGTGGAGCGCGAGGAGTTGTTTCCGACTATTGGCCGCCCATCAAACCACATTTGAGAGGTCGAAGCTGAATCATATACTCCGCTCCGATTCCTCAATGAGTTGATTGAAGTTGTTGTGTGAAACTGCACAAAAAACAAGAAAACAACAACAAACATGGAGCCAAGCACTGCCACCTCACTCGATGTTCAATCAGATCTAGATAGATCTGAATTGCACGACTATGAAGAGAATAAAGTATCAGCCCTCGAGTACAAAATTATTGCACAGTGCGGAAAGGCCAGAGCCTCTGAATTGACATTGCCTCACTTTACCTGTCAAACACCCATTTTCATGCCTGTGGGAACTCAGGGAACAATCAAGGGTCTCACTACCAAGCAACTAGAGGATCTAAATTGTCAAATCATTTTGGGTAACACGTATCATTTGGGACAGAGACCTGGACCGGATCTATTGGCAGAAGCAGGTGGTTTGCACAAGTTTATGAACTGGAATCGGAACATTTTGACTGATTCTGGTGGATTTCAGATGGTGAGTTTGCTGGATTTGGCGGATATAACGGAGACTGGTGTGACCTTTCAATCGCCTCACGATGGAAGTCAAATGTTGTTGACACCGGAGCACTCAATGCACATTCAGAATCAGATTGGAGGAGATATTATGATGGCATTGGATGATGTGGTGAGCAGTACGTGTCCTGATGAGAAGCGTGTGGAGGAAGCCATGTGGAGAACGTTGAGATGGATGGACAGATGTATTCGTGCGCACAAGTCTCCTCAGACACAGAATTTGTTCGGTATCGTGCAAGGAGGATTGCACCCCAGACTCAGAAATATTTGTTTGGATGGATTGATAAAGAGAAATTGTCCTGGATATGCGATTGGTGGATTGAGTGGAGGTGAGTCCAAGGATGAATTCTGGAAAATTGTTGATTTGTGCACAGATAGACTGCCTCAGAACAAGCCAAGATATTGCATGGGTGTTGGTTATCCTGTGGATTTGGTTGTTTGTGTGGCATTGGGTGTCGATATGTTTGATTGTGTGTATCCATGTAGAACAGCCCGTTTCGGTACAGCACTAGTTGGTGATGGAACAATGAAGCTAAAGTCTCAAAAGTACGAGAGTGATTTGGGTCCATTGGACGAGAAAGTACCTGGAATGGTTCGCGACAATTATTCACGAGCATTCTTGCATCAAGTTGTTTGTAAGGAGGAGACTGGCTGCCACTTGGTGACACATCATAATATTGCCTATCAAATGCAATTAATGAAACAGATGAGAGAAGCAATTATAGACGGATCTTTTGAGAAGTTTGTGAAAGATTTTATGTTTTTGCAGTACCCAGACAAGAAGTACCCAACTTGGGCAACTGATGCACTTTCCAAGGTTGGTATCAATGTGTAGTCGATAAAGTTGAATTCTTCGAATAGAGAGTTCCATTAGTCTTTATGATTTCTCTTCGTATGTTTGATGCATTTCTGTGGCTCTGATCCTGAAAGATTCCAAGTCTGGCAAGAGTAAACTCACATTTACTCTCTGCCTGCCAACAAATACACTGGGACAATTCTTTGAGTGTATAATTGAACGTTGAGCAGGCGAATTTTCGAAATAGTACAGTTTATATTGGTCGTTTCCCGTTGATATCAGAGATAAGTCGTCAGAATGGACCTCTGCACATCTTGAGTTAAGGACGTATTGGTAAAGTAAGTTGAACTGGACAACGTATTCGAGGTAGATAATTCTATGGTCGCTAATCACACAGGATGCAATACTTCGTCCTTGGCTCCCATTAGTGCTGTCAAATATCTGTATCATTTTAGCTCTATTTGCTAAATCTCTTTCATGATTCGAAGACCTATAAACTGACACCATCTCAGGTAATTTTGAAGTTGGCAGTTCCGTGTGATACTCCTGTTCATGATTCAATTGCCGAAAAAGATAATCATATTCTGAATTGTGTATTCCATGATGTTGGACGTAGTAATACATGGCTATCGTGAAAGGAATTATCCAGTTTTCTGGAAAGCTTGACACAGAGAAATACTGGTTGATGAGAATATATTCTCTTTCCTTCAGACTAGAATCATTATTACTTTTCTGAATTTCTGCGAAGTATGATGCTTTCATGCGTCTTCCATTCGGCATTACGGTCAATCTGACTTTTTCATCCACCGAATTAACTTGAACAGAGCCAGAAGACAGAATAATCACATACTGAGAGGAGAATATCCAGTTTGCGCTCATTATTCTGTGCCATCGCTTTACAACATCCTTTTCATCCTTTATGGGAACATTGGGACGAGCTAAATAAGGTTCGGTAATGTGAGAGTTCACAAAATGCAACAAGTTCAATAGTTTTGACTTTATAGAGTGTTTGTTTCCACTAGTTGTACTCTCCTCATAGGGTTCATCTCGAGCAAATCGAGTTAAGATATTTACTTGAACAACACCTGAGTCTCCAACATAATCAAATAAAGAGCGATCCTTGTGGAGGCTAATCACACTTCCATCCATATACAATGCTTCGGATGATCCATCATTCCATATGAGAACCCTCTTCAACATTTTCCCACAGTGATGAGCTTGTGTTTCTCGAACATTTTGGGCTAATTTCTCTGTAAGATTTTTTGGCGCCAAACCATTAGTTCAAAAAGTTTGTCGAACAAATGTTATTTGTGTATGCGCAACAAAACAAAATTAAAGTTGAAAAACATGAGCTATGTGGATCTCAATGCCTATGATTCAGATGATTCAGATAATGATGAATATGATATGGATCTAACAACACCTTCCACTACCACGGGATCACAGCCACAACATGCCTTTGTCACATCAATCGACGATTTTGATGATTTTTTGCACAAAGGAGACACCAATCAAATGGTTGCTTCATCAAGTAGCGGCAGTAGCAGCAAAAACAACAATATTGCTGTCATTGATATCACAGATATTGATGATGATGATGATGAGCAGGATGATGACTATGATCCATATGTCGAAACAGGTTACGTCAGTGATGAACAAACATCAACATTTGATTTTGAACAATACATTAGTAATAGTGCTCAGCAAAACATAGTTGCGTCAAGCTCTAGAAATATCAATCAAACAACATCTCGGAGCCAAAAACGACCCATTTCTTCAGTTGCATCAACGCTGAACAATGACGATGACTATCTGGCACCACCTAAAAAGATGAAACTCAGCACGAACACACCTCAAATCAACTCATATGTGTCATCTCATATGAATCAGAGCGAAGTTGTGTCAAAAGATGTGAACAATGATTCGAAGATGGCCAGTGTGAAAACGATTCCATTCCAAAAGTCTTCGGCTCGTGGTGGGTCGACTGCATTGCCAGTGAACCCTCCATTAAAAAAATCGAGTAAATTGGTGCGTAATCGTGATGGTGGAGATGATTCTGCACACTCAGACTTGTTAAAGCGAACGATAAAAGAGCAAATCCATGTACCCAAACTCAGTACGGGCAGTATTATAAATCAAGAACGAGAGGATCAAAAATTGATGGAAGACAGAGAGAGGAGAAAACTTGAAAGTGCAGCAGAGGAAATGTCTCATCACACGAACGAACGCAAAGTATTGATCTTGTCCCAATCATTTGAAAAGAATGCTAGAAATGAAGAATTACGAGCGCAAGAACTAGAAAATCGAAGAAGGGGCGATATTGAGCGGAGGAAGAACAGAATTGTAAGATTTATTGCATCAGTGAGTCCAACCGATGACGCAAAGAAGATTGAACTGTTGAAGAAAGAACCACCGCGCATTCCTTTATGTTTTTCGAATGTTGATCAGTACGCATCCGTTTATGAACCACACATGTACGCCGAAACATTCGCACAGATTCAACGAGCATATGAGGAAGAAGAATTTCCAGGTGAGGAAGTCATCATTTGTACTGATCCTTGGATTGAGAGAGACTACTTGCAGATTTTGGTACATGTGGTTAATCGCGAAACTGAAACTAGAACAAAGGAAAGAATGTGGTACAATGAATATGATTATGTTATGATTATTCTTGACGACAACTCCAAAGTGTTTGGACATCTCGTTCAAAATAAGATTGAGCACGTCAACATGTTACGTAAAGATAAGAGATCTCTTTTGACAGTGCGTTTTTGGCAGCACAAACTACCTACAGGCTTGATGTTAGCACAGAACAAAAAGATTCGATTACAAAAGTTGTGTCCTCTCGCTCCAACTGTTCGAGCCTTCTTCTCCATATTTTCACTTGATCAACTGAGTCCTACGATCGCTAGTACGGTATTAGCACCAGATCGAGTACCAATTTCTAATATTTATGAACCCCAAAGCCTGAATCTCGATCGTGTTGGTCTGAATAGTGCATTTAAACAATACTTGGTCGACAATTTCAATCCCTCTCAGATATGCGCCATTCTTTGTGTCTATTCAAAGAGAGAGGGCTTCACTCTCATCCAAGGTCCTCCGGGATCGGGGAAGGTTTGTATGAATAATAATTTTTTTGTATTTGTCCCATCCGCATACATGTACTGACTCTCATTTTACACACATCGCGCATCTATAATACAAAAGACGGCGACCATAGCTGGAACGATCGCTGCCTTATTGAAGGATAGGGCCACAGACCAAATTAAGAAACGAATTTTGGTTTGTGCTCCGAGTAACGCTGCAGTTGATGAGTTAATTGCCAGGATAAACAGAAAAGGTCTCGTTGATAAAAATGGAGAGGTATACCGTCCAAATGTCGTTCGACTAGGTGTGAAAAGTAAAGTTCACTATGATGTGGTACACCTCTATATTGATAACTTGGTTCAGAAAGAGTTTGATGCCAAGAAACGAGCTTGTGTTGAGAAGTATGACAAACAAAGACAACAAATACAATCAGAGCTCGATCTGGTGCGAAAGAATATAGACTTGTTTAGATCTACGATCGATGAGATGATTGGAAAAGATTCAAGTTCTACGAAGCTGCTGGAGACAAAAGGTCGGTATGAGCTAGCGAAGCGTCGGGAACAGACTTTTATCGACCAAATGATATCAAATGAACAAGCGAAGAAAAAGGAGATGGCCAATGTCTTCTCGCAACAAAAGTTCATTCGACAAAAAATTCTCTCAAATACTGATGTGTTTTGTACAACACTCGGCAGTGTTACTCATCACACTTTACCATCAATCTCCAATATTATCATTGACGAATCGTGCCAGTGTGTTGAGCCGGAGTGTATTGCCCCGATTGTGATTAACAAACATTGCAAGTCGATAACGTTAGTGGGAGATCCTCAGCAGCTTCCACCTACCGTTTTATCCAAATTGTCATCGAATAATAATTACACACAATCCTTGATGGAGAGGCTGTTAAAAGCTGGAGCAGAGAAAATTTTGTTGGATACACAGTACAGAATGCATCCGTCCATATCACGCTTTCCTTCCAAGGAGTTTTATGAAAACAAGCTGCTTAATGGACCTAACTGTGAAACCGAAGGCAAGTGGTTATATGAAAGCAACAGAACATCATTCAAAATTACTCCCTATTCGGTGCACGATGTTAGTTATAGCAGAGAGTCGCGGGGTAAATTAAAATCCTTGCGTAATGTGGAGGAGGCCAAGTATGTGGCCTTTCTGTATGAGTCTATACTTAATACAGTGAAGGACCCTAGCCACTTGAGTGGAGCTGTAGGTATCATCAGTCCGTACAAAGAACAGATACAGGAGATCAAGTATTGGATTAGTAAACTATGTGGACCCAATGCGTTACGAAATGTGCAAATTGCAACAGTGGATGCTTTCCAGGGTAAAGAGAAAGACATTGTAATATTTTCTTGTGTAAGGTCTGCAGGAGGTGAGTCGAACACAATTGGATTCCTGAATGATGTTAGACGAATGAATGTTGGTATTACAAGAGCAAAGTATGCAATGTATATTGTTTGCAACTCTCAGTATTTATCGAAAAACGAAATTTGGAAAGATCTAATCGAGTCGGCAAAGAGTGACAAATGTTACCACCATATAAGCACGCCACCAACAGATTCACTACTCAATAGAAATGAACAGCGAGATCAAAAGGGAGCTCAAAGGTGTCAACGAGATCTGAGAGACACAAAAAACTCGAGACATCCAAGAGATCACGAGAAGTTAGATCAACGAGATAATCGCAGAGACAATGTGCGGAACGAGGAGCCCAGCAAAAGAGCGAGTGGTAGTAATGTTAATAAGGGGTCCAGCAGAGTCACTCAACGTCGAGATGTCAGCCCTCGAAGACCACAAACCAAACCAAGCGAACCACCAGCTCGAACTCCAAAGCTACTTCCAATCGAAACACCGAAACGAGAGATCAAAATGATAGATCTACCTCCCAATCCATCGATCCACACGCCCAAAAGACCCTCTCCGACACCTCCTCAAGTGAAAACACCACTCACAACTCCCCCAAAGACAATGAACAATCAAAAACAACAACCAGTCACTAAAAACAAGCCTCCTTCTCCTCGAGACAACTCACAACAATCAAAACAACAGTTTTCAACTCGTCAAGAAAAATAAAAAGTCATGTTGTATTCGTTGCTTCCTCGCTCAATTCGAATGGCTGTCGTCAGAATAGAACCGGAGAAAAATGACGATCGTCATCAAAAAAAAACACAAAAAACACAAACAACGTATTATTCTCATCATTCACACCATATATATCAGCCAGCATGACTTTATTTTCCCCAACAAACAAGGACAGTCATCTCCTACTCAAAAAAATTCTTCAATTCTGTGATCCAATCGATGACATTCTCCCCTGTCGTCTCGTTCACTCACATTGGTCCACATTGATTGAGAGAGAAGCCATTGATTTGTGTCCACTGTCTCGTCTCATGCCTCAATCACTCATACCCATGTATCATAATCGATATCGTCATTTGCGCACTAAAAATAACAACATCAATACGACTACTACTACTACTGCTGCTGCTGCTGTCACATCATCACCACCACCATCATCATCATTGTATACATTTTATGTTTATAGTCGTTGGGTGAGACAGCATTCGATTCATGACTTGATCCGAGCAGTCAATGACACCAAAATTCTATTGTCCCAAGGTGATGCAGATGACAACAAGAACAACAAATCCAACAATAAACAAGCTTGTTCTAAAAAGACTGCACCAACAGCAGCTACAACAACCACTGCTACTCCTGCTACTACTACTACTACTGCTGCCACCACTACCACCACCAAGAAGAAGAAGAAGAATACGACTAGTACTACTACGACTACTACGAATCACACCAACAAGAAACAACCAAAGGTCATTGTTCCTCGTTTTCATTTCCTGGTCAATCAAGTAAAAAATGACAACAAGCGCCATCACTTGTTGAACACTAGATTGCAGAGTTTGGATGAATTTGAGAGAATGAGGTATTGGAAGGTGGATTGGAGAATGAGTTTTGATTGTGAATTGTTGGAATGGTATCATCCTAATTTTGTTGCTGTTCAATTCAAGAGAAGCAATCAATTCAAGTTCATCTGCTTGTTCCAGGAGAGTGAATTCATGAGAGATTGGCAATCATTGAACGTTGTGTATCGCATTCGTGGTTTTGCCTACTTTTTGAGAATTTTGCCGTTTGCTGATGAGTTGGCAGCTTTTTCTGATGCTCAGTTTGTGGTTCAAGTGACTCATGCCGTCACTGAGATTGAAGCACCTCGCTCCATTGCATGTGACTTGACAACGAGCAGCAATGAAAAGACGAGCGGCAAATCGGTTCATGAACGCTTGGGAATGCTTATCACTGATTGGAAACGCCAGTACTTGTTCAATAGCGAGGATTTGAGTGATAAGTTGGTGCGATTGGAGGGTACTGTCACAAAGAATGCAGAATTTGGTCTCTATTTGAGGATTGGTAACTTGAAGTTGAGAATTGACAAGTCCATGTTCACCAAACTATCCTTTATTGAATACAAGAGAAGAGTACCAAAGTTTCTCTTGAGTAGTCAGGATGCAAACTATACCTTGAATCGCAGGAAACGCAAGGCAATTGCATCCTTGGTCAAAGGTGATAGAATTATGGTCACTGGTTACTTTACAGCGAACGATAAGATTTTTGCGATTGACATTACACCAAAGACTGATTCTTTCAAGAAGATTATGGAAGAGAGAATTGGAACAGGGGAGAGAGTGCGAGCTATTATGAATAATCCATTGACAATTGTTCTATTCTTTGTGGTGATCATCATCTGGCAAGTGCTGGCAATGAGCTTGATCAAGGATAAGAGCAAAGAAAAGTAAAGTGAAACAATTTTGTACATTTATTTTCATCCACCTGCAGGATCAAAATTGAAATCGATTAGTATGACCGAAGCATTGTCGTCATGTTGATTGTCTAGCAGAGAGATTGCTGACTTGGATCTCACACCATTCAAACGAACAACATCTACAGCTCCTTCTTCTGTATTCTCTGACCACATCCCGTCTGATCCCATGACAATAAACTGTTTGTGTCTTAATTCATTGCTGTGGTTCAAGTGTAGGGTGTACCTTATGATTTCTGGTTCTGCTGTGATGGCACGTTTCCTTGGTTCTTGGCTCTCGTCTGTTCTCTCTTCTTTCCAGTTCATATCGCCAAACACTCTCGATATATTCAGTCCATTGACGCGACCTGTCACAGACACTTTATAACCCGCTTGCTCTATCCTTTGTTTCTCCTGGGGAATGTTTGGTTTATGCTCATGGCTCAATGGAACAATCTTCTCTCCATCGAACAACACGGCTTTGCAATCACCAACATTGGCACAAATAATTTCGTAACTCTCTCCATCGATGCTCTCTTTGATCATAACAACCAAGGCTGTTGAACCACCCTTTTTATAACGAACTGGATGCATACTCCAGTCTGTTTTCAAGAAGGCAGTAGCAATTCTCTCGTCGGATGACAGAAACTGGGCATGATCCGTGATGGCACCACCCTCTTCCAACAACAAATTCCGGAGCAGATTTCGTTTCAGGAACAAGCAAGACTCAAATCCAACATGTCCATCATAAACAGAAAACACTGCAGTTGTTGGCAGACGAGGCTTTCGCTTCGATGGATCCTTCAATAGTGATTGATGCAGATTCTCCTGTTGGAAGTCCTTTCCCACCTGCAAGATATCCAAGTCAAACTGTGTCAAATCTTCCATTTGTTCTCTGTTTGCCTGAATGTGAGCATCGATAAAGTACATGGTGCTGCCAATGTTGTGCCTCAGTCCATCATTCAAAATACCTGGATACTTTGTGTTGAACGTTGTAAAGTAGCGTCTCTTCCAACTGTAGCACAGATCATTGAACGCTGCACTCTTGTATTGTACATTGACAGGCTTAATGAAAACGGTTTGTCGCTTCTGTGCCGTCTGACTCGAAGAAGAAGGAGCTGCATCTCCAACATCATCATCTCGGTCATCATGACTCACAACCGGTGGTGATGATCGATCCATGCTCACGGATAGGGCAGAAAATGATCGAAAGGCTGAACCTACAGGCGATAGTTGGCCTGTTCGCACACCACCGCTAGCGATCACTGCTGGATATCGAATCAGGTTTCTCATTTTCAGTTTGGTTGCTAAAAAGTGTGCCGAAAGCGTGGATCGAACACGCGACCTTAAGATCTTCAGTCTCACGCTCTCCCAACTGAGCTATTTCGGCTCCATGTCAATTATCCCGACTTTTTTCACCACTCGAAATTTTCGGGGAAATTTGTGGGTCGTTTTCTGTGCGTCCTTAGATCTATCTTATGTCCGTCAAAACATCCCTTGACATGCTTTTCTGTTCTATGTGGTTGATAAAGAGATATGACAAATCATCAAGAAAATTCACAGGAACCGCAAAAGATTTCCCAAAAGATTGCATCAACCCGCAAATCCATCACCACAACAAAAATTCTCCATGGTGAGCTCTGGATGGAATCTTGTGCTGGAACCGAAAGGACACATCATCACCACCAAACTTTGTGCCACACACACATCCAAAAACAAAGCCATATCACCACACAACCACAAACATATCAACAACCACAACAATATAATAATATAATATAATACAAACATGGCACTTGTTTTCGATTTCGATAGTACACTGATTCGTGATGAATCATTGGTTCAACTGTTGAAAGACAGTTTGACTGCACAACAACAACAGCAACAATTGTTGAACACCCATGCCACCACAACTGATGATGGATCATCATCATTGTCGTCTCTTGTAAATAATGACTCTGAAACCTCTGATCAAAACCACCTGGTGCGTGAGATTGAACAAATTACCAATCTGGGCATCACCAATCAAATATCCATGCTCGAATCGTACAATCGAAGACTTGCGATTGCCAAGCCAACGATTCAAAACATGAGAGACTATGTACAGAGATGTGAGGAGATTGCTACACCTGGCATGAAGAATTTGATCAATCAGATTCGAAGATTGTTCCCTCAGGTGCCTATTCGAGTTGTGAGTCAAGGACCTCGATGCATTGTGGAGCCCATTGTGCAACAATTGTTCCAAATTCCAGGTCATCATGTCCATTGTGTCGAATTGGACACGGAGCGCATGCAAGTGTCCGAGAGTGATGAAATGTTGATTCACGGAAAGTCCAAGATGGTGCAACGATCACTCGCAACAGCAGAATCGCCATTCCCTGTGATCATGGTCGGAGATGGTGTGTCTGACATGAAAGTCAAATTGGAAGGAGTAGCACATTATGCCATTGGTTATGGTGAGTGGCTCCAGTTTGAACAAACAAAACAATTGGCAGATTACTATGTCATGAATACGCACGAGTTGGAATTGGTACTGCTAAAGTTGCTTTCAGAGGTTCACTTTGGACTCAAGGAACGAAGCAAAACGAACAATTTGTTTGCTGGACCAGCTGTACTGCCTACTGAAGTCGTACATAAAATGAATCAAGATTTGTTGAGCTATGGACAATCGGGTATCTCAGTCATGGAGTTTAGTCATCGAACAAGAGAATTCGAAGACATTTTGAACAATACGGAACAACTTGTGAGAGAATTGCTCAATGTTCCTTCAGATTATGAAGTTTTGTTTGTGCAAGGTGGTGCCACAATGCAATTTTCATCCATTCCAATGAACTTGGCGCACTCCAATGCCAGTTATATTGTCACTGGTGAGTGGTCAAAGAAAGCCATTGCAGAAGCAAAGAAACTATCCTCCATTCATCGCAGTATTATCCATAGTGCTGCCGACTGCTCATCCACTCAGTTCACCACTATTCCCGAACAATTTTCATTCAATCAAGTGAGTGACTATACCTACTATTGCGATAATGAAACTGTTCATGGCGTCGAGTTTCCTGGTATCCCTGAGATTGTGAATGTCTCAGAGTGTGGAAACTTGGTTTGCGATATGAGCTCTAATTTGTTCACGAGAAGTGTTGATGTGAAGAAATATGGATTGATCTATAGTTGTGCTCAGAAGAACTTTGGTATTGCTGGTTTGACCATTGTTATCGTTCGTGGGGACTTACTCGGTAAGGCTTCTCACGCAATTCCTTCTTATTTGGATTACAAATATCTGAAAGATGGTGGTTCAATGACGAACACACCACCTACATTCGCAATCTATGCCACTCAGCTCGTCCTCAAGTGGATCAAAGAGAATGGCGGAGTAGAAGAAATGAATAGACGATGCATTGACCGCTCGCAGAAGCTTTATGACGTAATTGAGAAGTCTAGTATTTACACATGTCCTGTCATGCCACATTGCAGATCACGTATCAATGTTGTGTTCAGAGTTAAAGCTGATAAAGACCTAGAGAAACAGTTTGTCGATGAAGCAGCATCCCTTGGACTCGTCGGTCTTGCAGGTCATCGATCAGTAGGAGGCATTCGAGCTTCAATCTACAATGCAACTTCAGTCAACACAGTAGATAAGTTAATCAAATTTATGAAGGACTTTGAACAGAAACATAGCAGCTAAGAAAATAATGATAGGACCATTGGACATATGGTGTCAGCGATCACTTGCACTTCGCTCCAAGTACGAGCCACCTCCACAATTTCTTTACAAGCAGCTTCAAATTCAGAATCTTTCACAACAGTATCATATCCATTTTCCACTATCACTCCCTCGATAAAGCCCATTACACAGCTTAGAAATTGCTCCTTCTTCTCACGAGTGTCACATTGTTTGTGCAATGTGCTATAGAATCCCACGAATGATTCAAGAGATAGTTGATTATTTCGCTGTGGTGGACGATCTAATCCATTAATAAAGTACGGAGTGTATTCCCTGATGATTTCTAGGAAGTACTTTGAGTAATTGATCCAAACTAACACACCAACACGGGGGTATGCCTGATTTGTAGTCCTGACTGCTATGTGTCGCTGAAGATGTAAATAATAGCTTTCTCGGGTAACACTTATAACACCCATGATAGCATCAAACAATCCACCAATGGTTCCTGCGAACCTTGTTGCGTCCAATGGCAATTGAGTCCATATATCTGCCATCAGATCTACGATCATCTCGACACATGTCTCAACGTACTGGATCTCTTTGGAACTCTCAAACATTCGCGCCAATGCCGTTTGGTACACTCTCCACAAGATCTCAAAGTTAGAGTTTGTGGAGTGTGTCTTCTTGACAGCAAGAGTTTCCAATTTTTGTTTTGTATCGAAAATAAATAGCTTGGAACATAATAGGAAGTGTTCTGCAGAGGCTGCATCCTCGAAAAAGCGACTAAGCGAATACAAAAAGTCATAAAATTTGGGGTACCACATATGACGTACATCAACATAATAATTACTCCTCAGATAGCAGCTATTTAGTATTAATGTAAAGTATCGCACAATAGTTTCCAATTTGAAGCAATTTTTGGACAAGTAAGGTAGTATCGAACTGTTTGAGCGTAACCCTTTTGTTTCCTTCTTCACGTACTCCAAAAATGATCTATCAGATGAATTCAATATCTTACTGCGGTAATCCAGTAAGAACCTTTCGAACTGAGACATAACATACGAAGAGACAATGGCGTCTTCGCCCATCCTTGCTCGAATCATTTTAGTATACATGTAAATGCTGTACAGCCCAAACTGTTCATTTTCCTTCGGAGTACTAGCAATTGCGGAATTAATAAAATTGTCAAAGGCACTGTCCATAATCGACGGCTCAATTACAGCTCCACCTAAAGAAAACATGTATCCATCCGAGTACTTCTTCCAAGTTTTTTCGCTTGTTGTTTTGTGAAATCCATCATTTGTCTCCACTGGAAATTTATGAACATAGTCTCGTATTCTGATTCTTTCTACAACATTTTGTGAACTTTCTTTGATACGTTTAGCGTGTCTCTCTTCCAAGTCTTCCTCTCTATGACGTGCATATCGTTTCGTTCTCTTTGATTTTTTGAACTCGCGGAGATCCATTGCATTCAATTCCGTTTCTTCTTCTTCTTGTTCATTATCTGAATAGTCTCCATCTCTATCATCGTCCTCCTCTTGCTCACTTTCATATTGTTGAGGAGGCAAATGATGGCTCTGTCCACCAATGGGAAACATACCAAGTGCTGCTTTTGGCTCTTTGGGATCCAGGGACCAGTCTGAAATTTTTTCTTTCATAATCTTATGAGTCTCTATTCGAACTGCAACACTCGCTACTTCTCCGTGTTCTGATGGCTTGTCATCCTGGAGCTCATCCTCATCGTCATCCGTGATCTCAACATATAATTCCACGAGTTCTTCCTCTTCTTCCACTTCTTCCTCTCTCTCAAACTCAAAATTCATCAAATCCCATTCTACTTCTTCGTCATGGAAGCTGTTTGTCAAGTTCGAGAAATCACTCGAACTGGTTTTTTGAGGAGAGACCCGAAGAAGAGGAACAGGACTCAACTCTTCATCATGGTAGTCATTGGTAACCAAGAAGGATTTCATTGACCGCTTCGGTGAAAAGGTGATTTTCTTCGGTGCTTTACTCCTGGTCATCTTCAGCTTTTTTGTGGTTTTGTTTTTTTGTTGCGTCCTTCCTTCGAAACAATTTTGGTTACAAAAAAATCGGATGCCCTTTATTGTTTCTTTGCCTTCTGGGTATGAATGGATCTTGAGAGCAATTCCACAAGTGTGGATAAAGGCTGCAGCTGATGCAGCAAGAAGGCAAAACACAACCCAATGTGTTGGCTCAAACTGTTCCATGAACGGATATGGATACCACCCGTTCGAACTCTTGAGGTAGAATGAAAATCCCAAGTAGGAAGACGCAAAAGCCAAGATGACCAACAACTCCAACTTGAGTGAATGATAGGCATATTCAACTAGAATGAGCTCAAGGGTAGCAATGATACATGGCAATGTATGTTGTGCATGGTTCAACCAATTTGGATAAATCTTAGGGTCCAATTTAAACGCATCATCACCTCCCACGAACACAATACCCCAGAACATGCTGCTCACACAGATGGAGCACGTAAAACTCAACTTGAAGAGCCACGAAGTAAGATTATGGGGTAAAACGTTAACCACACTGATAATGTAAAACAAAAGGTTCAGCGTATGAGTCCAAACAGTGAAGAATTTCCAGTGACGAGCATATCCTTGAGTCATGGCAGGAAAGTCCTGAAGAGACAATAGACCAACGAACGCAATGGAATGGATAGCTAATGCAACCCATTGAAATGCTTTTGCTGTAGATGATTTCATGTTAGTGGCTCCTTCTGGTATGGTGTTGTTTTGTTGTTTTGTCTTTTTTGTCTGAAGAGATCTCGCTTCGGATCGGAGATTAGGGGCAAAATTTAGCTCGGCAAACTCCGTTGCGAACAAAGTTTACCGGTAAAAAAGATCTCGACATTTGTGGAAACAAAAACGGTTTGACAGAGACATCGGACTTTGTATTTTCTGACAAGCTTATTAGTTGAAGCGCACGAACCAACCGAACATTATCAACAATGACTGAAAAAGTTAGACCAAGACGCTCTTCGCGTTTTGAGGCAATTGAAGAGAAGGGCCTCATGATGGATGATGAACATCAAGGGAAGGATGATACAACAACCCCTCACCGAAGACGTCGCGTGAGACACAGGGAATTACTACATCATGCAAGCATCAGAAAGATTGAACCAGATACGATGGAAGCCGTTGTACACAGCAACATAGCTGATGATTCTGACGCGTCGACGAAAATCCTGAGCTCAGTTTCCACAGCAAACACAAAAATTCCACAAGTAATCTCCGAACCGGTCGGAGAACCAAACAGTGATCCGCCAGCTTCCTCAGAGGATGAACCAAAAAAATATGAGCTGCGATCAGCGGAGCACATTGATTGGTCGGATGAGCATGTGTTGAATACATTGACTGTGGAGAAGATTAGGAGGGAGTTGAAAAGAAGAAATCAACCATTCACTGGATCAAGGTATGTGTGATCACGAGTTTGTCAATTCATGAATTGTTATTTTTATTGGAGTTAACATTTTCTGTTTCTGTGGTGGGTCAAAGACGCGTCCTGATTGATAGATTGCTACGCCACGAGCAGCAACAGCTACAAGCACAAGAAGAAGAGTCACAGGATGAAAGTGAAGAAGATGTGACATCACCAGCTGGAGGAGAAACCCAAATGGTTGTCAATCATCATTCCAATTCACAAGCTATATCCACTGTTGCTGCCATGGAGAAAGATGAAGAAGAAAGGGAACTCGTGGATGAGAATGTTTCTTTGTGGTCCAATGATCAGATTAAGCAAGCACTACGGAACATGGGTTACTCTACCATAGGTAAGCGAAGCACTTTGCTGAAAAGATATCGCTCCGTCATGTTGCACATCAAAAAACTGAGACAGCAACAAGACCATTCTCTCGTTCAATCCAAAACTGCCAAAGAACCTGAAGTCCTCGTGTTCATTGATGATGATGAAGCCGATGAACGAAAAGGACGATCACAGAAGCGTTACCGGGATGAAACGACTGAAAACAATAGAGCAGCACAACAGAAGAGAAGAAGAGTCAAACAAGAACTGTCTCAAGCTCAGATTCGTCAAATGGAGCAAGATATTAGTGAGTATGAGGAATCAGTGTTCCTTGTCAATGATCAATTTGTAACTCAGTCGTCTAATTTGATTGATGAAGAAGTGTTGGATATACTGCCAACTTTAAGTGAAGCAACTCTCTCAATGTTGAATCAGTACAACAATAGTGACGATATTATCGAGAGTAATCAGTTGGTAACAAAGATCTCTGATTCATCAGAGTGTCTCACTGCCATTCATGTAGGAAGAAAACAATTCAATTTGTTGCACTCTTTGGCTGGAGTTGAAGTGTTTAAACAACTTAAACGACTGGTGTGCGTCGGGCATCGAATCACTGACCTTTCTCCACTGGGTTCATGCGTCAATCTAGAGGAGATCTTTCTTAGTCGTAACTTTATTACAGTTATTCCCTCTCTGAAAAATTTGAAGCAACTCAGTGCCATCAGCTTAAGTTTCAATCATATACACGATATATCTGGTTTAAGTGAGTGTGATAGTTTAGAGTATGTCAATTTAAGTTTCAATCGATACATATCGAACATACAACCTCTCTCTGGCTGTTCCAAACTTGTGGAATTGGACCTCTCCGGAAATGCATTAGATTGTGCGAGTGTTTCTCAATTTGATTTATTTTCTTGTTCAAACAGCTTGTCCAGTTTGAGATTGTCCTTTAATCAGATCAAGTCCATTCGACCTATCGGTCTCAAATTTCAATTCCTGAACGAGTTGAGCCTGTGCCATAACAAGATATTTGACGTTAGTTCTCTAATACATTTACGAAGGTTGAATGAGTTAGATCTTGCAAGTAATGAAGATGTGGCTTACTCAATCGAAGTGTACATGAATGGCTATTCTAGACAGCAAGTTTTGCAGCAAGAAAAACTGAAAGGAGTATCAAAGAGACGATCAAAGAACAAACATTTCATCATGTCATCAACTGAAATTGCAGCGGAAGGAAACAGAGAGTCTTTACTGACAGGATCTATTTATGATTTGATAGATGGAGAGAGTGATCAATGTGAGCATGATGGCTACCATCAGTGGCTTCATTATGGAAAGGTGAACTTTGAGGTCTTGGAGTGTCTCGCTCACCTTGGCACACGATGCGTTGTGAGAAAACTGTAAATATAAACGAATCTCCTTGTATAAATCTCTAATACAACGGACACAACGTGCAAAATAGATTGCAAGGACTTTCTGGTGAGGACTTTCCTGCTATTTTTATTGTATTTTCACAACAGAAAATGACGGTCCATCAAGAAGCTTCAGCAACCCAACAAACACACAATGATGATTGAAGTAGGTGCTCTAGTACATGTTCAAGATAGCAATACATCGTGGATCGATGCCACCGTGGTTCAAATGCTGGGAGAGAATACGATAGAGGTGTGCCTCGATGACAAGACGGTAAAGAAAGTGAAGAGCAATGAAGTGAAATTGAGGAATCCAGACAAGTTGCTCATGACCTACAATGTCACTCACTTGCCTCATATTCACGAACCAGCAGTGCTCTGTACTATTATCCAGAGATATCAAAAAGATTTCATCTACACTCTATCTGGCTCGGTTCTGATCGCCATTAACCCTTACAAAACTCTACCTGATCATTTCTATAACGATAAATGTGTCCAACAGTATCATTTGCAAGAAGAGCTGGGTGATATTCCACCTCATGTGTTTTCCATTGCTGAGCAAGCATATCGTTCTCTGAAACGAGATCGTCGAAGCCAATCAATACTTGTATCAGGTGAAAGTGGTTCAGGCAAAACTGAGACGACCAAGTACATTCTACAATATCTAGCTGAAGTTTCTCAGCATTTGAATGACAATAATGACTCCAACTCCAACTCGATCCGAAACAAAATTATTCAATCTACTCCTATTCTTGAGGCATTTGGAAATGCGAGGACATTGCGTAACGACAATTCTTCTAGGTTTGGAAAGTTTATTCGAGTCAAGTTCGATGACAAGTTGAACATACAAGGAGGTGAGATAAGTACCTATCTACTTGAGAAGTCTCGCATCATTAAGCAACCAAAGGGAGAGAGAAATTTTCACATCTTCTATCAGTTAATGGGAGGACTGTCATCGAACAAGAAACAACAGTTGTTGAATGGTCAGCAACTGGGTACATTTAACTACTTGGAGGGAGAAGTTTCTCAACTGGATACCAAAAATTTCAACGAAACAAGCAAGGCTCTGATTTCGATGGGTATTGATTCAGATGAACAGGATACAATGTTCAAGTACTTGTTTGCTATTTTGTTTTTGGGCAATATTATGTTCCAGAAGATTGACGATGATCATTGTAAGATTGTAGATACCAAATCACTGACAATTGTATGTGAACTATTGGGAATAGAAGAAGAAGAACTGAAGAAAACATTAACAAGTAGAAACATTACTACAGGGAACGAAAAAATTTCGGTTCCACTCAGAGCGGATCAGGCTGAGGGTTGTCGGGACTCCCTTGCAATGATGCTGTATGGCCGGCTTTTCGAATGGACTGTCAACAGAATTAATGAAAACTTAGCTGATGCAGCGACCACTTCTCTCTCGATCTCTGTTTTGGATATCTATGGATTTGAGGATTTTACTACGAATGATTTTGAGCAATTCTGCATCAATTGGGCCAATGAAAAGCTTCAACAACAGTTTTATCATTTCCTCTTCAAACTGGCCAAGGAAGAATATCAGAGAGAAGGTGTCGATTGGTCCGATATTCAATTCAATGACAACCAAGATTGCTTAGATCTCATTGAACAACTTCCTCTGTGCATTGTCAAGATATTAGACGAAGAAAGTAGCCTGGCAAAAGCTGATTCCAATTCATTGATAACCAAGCTCGAAAAACATCACTCTTCCCACAGAAAATTCAAGAAACCAAAAGGCAATGACACAGTTTTCGAAGTTGATCATTATGTTCATTCCGTTAGATATCAAGTTGCAAAATTCATTCAGAAGAATAAGGATTTCTTGGTAACAGATCAAGTAGACATCCTTAGCAAGTCTAAATTCTCTTTCGTAAGTGCAATATTTGCCCGAGGTGGTGATATAGAGAATAAGAAGTCATTCAAGTTCAATAGTGTGTCTTCTCAGTTCAAAATATCGTTAAACAACTTGATGAATCACATTAGTGCGACAGATCCACATTATATTAGATGCGTTAAGCCCAACGAACAAAAGAAAGCCTCATCTATCGCTACTGACTATATCCTGAAACAACTGAAGTACTCTGGCGTCATGGAAGCCATTCGAATTTATGTAGAAGGTTACCCTTCTCGCTTGCTTTTCAATAACTTCCTTGATCGGTATTGGCTGGTTGATGTCGAGTGTAGAAATAGAGAGGAGAAGCAATCATGCTCCTTAATTCTACAGAAGGCAATTGAGCCACATCAATACAAAGTCGGTAACAGCAAAGTATTTCTCAGATCAGGACAAATTGAACAACTTGAGCAGTGTAGGAGAGATGTGATCACAGCTTCTGTCATTCAGATTCAAAGTCAGACAATTCAACTTCCAGAATCTGACAAATTCAAAATTAGGACAATGGAGGTTCATAAGATGATAGCAACTTCCTGTACTTCTATTCTTTGCTTGAAGCGAGGTATTGAGATGAATGATACTGTCCGACTCTCCTCTCTACTGAGATGCGAAGTTTCTCGAAAAGAGTACTTGAACATGCACCAAACAGTAGCAATAGTCCAATCAACATTTCAAATGACGACAGTTCAATCATTTTCTCATCAACCTATTCTCATTCTCCAAGCGTTGACTAGAAAGCGATACTCTCAAACAGGATATGAATCCAGATTGAACAGATATCTCTATGAGGAATTGCTTAATAATCAATTATGCGAGCTAGAGGGGCAATATGGAGAGACTCGCCTTGAAGTTCTCCAACTGAAAGACATGTGCACTCTGATTCAGTCAAATTATGAACAATCGAAAAATGAAGTGAAGAGTCTCAGTGAAAGAATCCAAGCCTTGGAACAAGACAATAGCTCTTTGAGAGGTGAGAGGGACACGACCAACGACTTAATTTTACAAAAGAATTACGAGATAGCTGGACTTCAATCCACACTTGAAGAAAAAGAGCAACAAATAATATCTTTGAGACTTCAATTAGGAGAGTACAAAACAAATATGGAGACAAACAGTGGAGATATGAAGCAATTGGAAATCAATCTAGATCAACTTATTTCAGAGATGAGTTCACTCAAGATTTTGAATAACAGTTTGAAAAAAGAACTTCAACACACCAAACAGGACCAAGAAGAGATTAAGAATGAATTAGAAGACAAGAAGAAAGAATTGATCAACTATCGAGAAAAACTTACTCTCATTCAGTCTGAAAGGAAGGAACCTTTTGTCCAATCCTCTCAAAAACAACAAGATATAAAATCAGAGGATGAAAAAGTTGAGCGGATATCTGAAGAACTCTCCGTGATGCAACGAACGTATAAAAGCATTATCGATGAGAAGGAAAAACTGATTTCCCAGCTGGAAGAAGATAACTGTAATTTAAAACTGGATATCGAACATTGGAATTCTCGCACCATGGCTACGGAATCAAAGCTGAGGGACCAGATGTCGTCTGCTCATGAGAAGAAGATTCGAGATTTGGAATCAGTACAAATGACCGAACTAAGGAACTATCAGACAAGAATGGAAGAGTTAGAACATGAATACTCTGTTGTCAGCAATCAGTTAAAGTGCCAAACTTTTTCAGACTCACTATGGAAGAGCAGATACTTACGAAAGTGTAGAAAGTTGAGACGACTACAACAAACAATGAACATCGAATCTACAGATACTAAGGAGCAAGAGACGAGTCGCAGTGATGAGGAGAGTTCTTCCTCAAACAGTTGTGATTCTGGAAACAGCGATGTTGATTCCTTCTCAAATGAAACCATATCGAGTGAACAACCATCAACATGGAAACAATTGGAAGAAGTTATTACTCAATTATCTAATGGAGATCGTCAAACACAAATAGAGAGATTTATCGTATTCCTATTGTTCGAAGTGGACAGAAAGAAGCTTCATGCTACTTCGGTAGCTCAAATCATGTTATACTTGGTGCAAGACTCTATCGATCGTGGACTTCAATTGAAGAAGGTACTTCACATGGTTGAAAAATCTTTTCTTGCTGTGATTGGTTGTGCTGATGACAAGGACATCCCTTATTGGCTTGCAGTGGTCGTTTTTATTCTTCAATTCTTCACTTCTGATCACTTCTTAGGAAGAGTGGAACAAATTGCAAGCGTGGGTCTTTCATCTGCCAGCATTACTGAGATTATTGGTGCTATATTTTCTGCTCAAGATATGTATCAACCGTTTGATCATGTAGTTATGACTGAGATTTTGATGGAAGAATTGGATGAGAACAGTGCAGTCATAAAGTTTTTACAGAAGATGGCTGTGATCACGATGAGCACTTACACAGAAGTTGTGCTTCGTTTCAGTTCGTCATCTGACATCTCTGCATACTCATTGGTTGTTTCTTTGAATCAACTTCAAATACCGACCGAATTGTGTCACCAGATCGAAGCTCAAGTACTGGGATGCCGCAGGGCTCAAGGAGTCCCATTGCCAGGAAAGACTAGCAATGGAGTGAGACCCATTAATCAGTCAATCAAGGTGCTCCCTGCAGAGATATTGTCTTTAGATACTTCCATCCCTTATGAAACCTTGGTCACACTGACCACAGTTGAACCACTGCTCCAGAAGTTGCAGGACAGCAATCTGTAAATAAAAAACTCGGAAATTTGGAAGTGAGCAATTCTCCTTTTTTTCTGTTCCAACAACCAAAGAAATCAGAAAATCAAACAACAAGAACAACTTCATTGAACAATGGACGATTTTGAACTGGATGATATTTTAGAGAGTATGTGTGTTTTCATTTATTCATTCAATCAATCAATCTGATTCGTGAGATCATTTAAACTGACACATTTTGAATTCAAGATGCATTGAATGAGTTTGATGAAGAAGAAGAAGAAGAAGAGGAACAACAACAACGACACCGACAACAGTTGCAACAACAATTGTTGCATGAAACCAATTCATCATCAACGATCAATGTGAACAGACAACAACAACAACATCAACAACATCACCACCATACGAGTGAATCATCACCATCAACAGCAGCAGCCATGGATCCCAATTCATTCGACGACTTTGATCAAATATTTGACAAGTTGTCCCTGGATGAGACAAACTCGATTGAAAAGTTGGCACAGGAGATGGGCGTTTTTTTAAAAAAGTTGGAAACAAATCAGAATGCACAAGAGAGTAGTAGTAGCAGCAACAGTAGTGCACCATCTTCCTTCCAGGATACCATGCGCCGAACCATGCAAAATTTGAAACAAAACACAAGAGACATGGAGAATTTGGGTGATGCTTCACAACAACAACAACAAGCCAATGGTCTACCAGACATGTTCAACGATGAGTCATTTGAGGAATTGATGCAAAACTTGTTCCAAAAGGGAGGCAACGACGGACAATCGGAGAATAACGAAGAGCAGGATGAGGAGAAGATGGTGGGATTCTTGGAGAAGATTATGGAGACGCTCATGTCACCTGATATACTGCAGAAACCAATGGAAGAATTGAGACAAAAGTATCCAGAGTGGTTAGAAGCCAACAGAGACAAGATTGAACAGAGTGAGTATGAACGAATTCAGAATCAGTATGAATACTCGAAAAAGATTTGTGCTCTGTATGAACACAAGAAATTCCCAGAGTGTCTATCAGAGTTGATTGATCTCATGAAGGGTATGCAGTCCTATGGTCAACCACCAGAGGAGATTGTAAGCTCATTGTCCAATGCGGATCCAAATGGTGTTGGAGGCGGACTTCCAAACATACCTGGTATGCCAGATTTGGGCAACATGGATCCAAGCAACTGCCCTGTTCAATAATCAAATACATATGTATGAGCAAATATCAGATCCAACAACTACAACAATCGCAATAAATTTCACAAATATTCTCTTGAACGTCTCGGAGAAAATGACCATCTGCCATTTACGGCGACCACAAAACATTTCTCTTTGAACAGAACAAGAGATATCATGGAACAACAAGACTCGAAAAATCCTCCTGCTTCTGTCATCAAAAGACCTGGATCAGCTGCCCGCCGTGTGGTCACTTCGAATGTGAGTAATCCATCAGTTCAGGCAAGGAATCCTACCCAACAACCTCCAACTGTCAAACAATCAGTTGTTACCATATGGGATTCCATCAAAGAAAATCAAAAGAAGACTAATGGAACTTTATCTGTCGCTCCAAAAGAGCCCTCAGAAACCAATGTACTCGTAATTGGGCCTGAGGCATCAGGAAAGACTTCTTTGATATATCGAATCATTCAAAAGGATTTCAGGAAAGAAGAACCAGAGCCCACTGTCGGGTTAGAGTATCGATTTAGAAAGAAGGAAGACAATTTCAGAAGTTTTGTTGCTAACTTTTGGGAGTTAGCTGGAGGAAGAACTCTGACGAACTTGTTGGACGATTTGATAACACCGGACAACGTCCACTCCTTTGTTGTTGTCGTAGTGGTTGATCTATCCAATCCTCAACAATGTTTCTCTGATTCACTCTTCTATATCAACAAAATCAATTCACTTGCAAATTCATGCTGTAAAGTTTTGAAGCAGAGAGGTTCTGACTTCCCAGACAAGATGATGTCACGGCAACAAAAAAGAATTGGTGAGAAACACCCAGATTTAAAGCAAATTGAATTAAGTGGTATCCAAATGGTGATCGTGGCTACCCACTACGATATGTTTAAGATGAAAACTCCTCCTCAACTAGCTGTGATGAATCAGTGGTTGAGATACATCGCTCACAAAACTGCTAGTTCACTCATTTATATGGGCAACATATCCAATGACGCAAGCAGTGATACGATCGAAAGTTTTAAAACGAACGACACTTTCGACAGGAGTTTTAGAAGCTTAATGAATGCATACATCTTTGGAAGTTCTGAGAAACAAATGAAATGTATAGAGAAACTCAAGCCAATCAGAGTATTGGCAGGGAAGGACAGCTTTCCAGAAATTGGCAAGCCAACCGTGAGTTCAAAATCGATGGATAACAACTTGAAAGAAAACTATAAAAAGTTGATAGAACCCAACTTAACTTCATTTAACGAGGCAGCAATGATCGAAAGTTGGTACTCTCTCTTCGTGGAACAATTTGGCTATGAAGGATCAACAGAAAAAGAGTGTAACCTTCTTGATTTGATATCAGCAGAGTACAGAGAGCCAGGGATTGATTCAATTCGAACCCAAAAGGATGAAGAACTTGCAAATTATCGAAGGATGATGGAACAAGAGAGACAAAGGAAGCTTGCGGCAGCTGCAGAACAGAAGCAGAGATCTCAGACCCAAGTACCGAAGAGACCAACTCAGTTTTCGACCCAATAAACATGAACACAAGCTTGTTTTACAATAAATTTATTAGATGTATTACAGGATGTTACAAAAATTTGAGTGGATGGTCTGTTGCAGTTCGACCGAATAGTGTATCGCGCTTATGCCAAGTATCTATACAAGCTGCGATTTTCGTCTGATCTTTCTAGATATTCTCTCTCAATCAAATTTTCAATTCTCTTCTTCACTAGATTTGGAGAAGGCATAAAACGATTTTGCAACTGTTTCGTGACCTCCAATATCAGTTCACTATGGATAAGAGTCTTTCTCGTCTTCATGATACGGACGATAACAGCATCAACAACCCACTTTCTCTCTTCTTCGATCTGAGTTTCAGTGCTCTTCTTCTTGGCAGCATCTTCAACACCAACAGGAGGGTTCAAGTTCATCTTCATCTTCTTGCTCTTGAAAGCAGTGTTTGGAATGAAAATGGTAGTGTTGGTGACAACAGCCTTCTTCTTGTCATCTCCATCAGCTCCTGAATCGTCTGACTTTGGTAGGAGCAACTTGGATGACTTCTTGGAGTCTTCATCAGCTGCCTTACACATTTGGACAATGTGCTTCTTCAGATCATAGATTGGAATCTTTGTGTACTCGTGGACAACATTGAGCGACAAGTTCTCATTCTCGTTGAACAAGAGCAATATGGCCATCTGATAGGTGGACACGGTGAATGTGTACGATTGTGCATAACCATTGGCCACAATATCAGCAGTACCCATATTGTATTGCCATGTGAGTTTTCTTCCATTGTGTTTTCCAAGATAAAACTTGGTGAACACGTCAGCTGACTTGATCAGATCCTTCTCTGGGAGTTCACACCTTGCCGTACTGGTCACTGGCCAATAACCATGAGTCAATACTTGAACACTGAGATCGATAGGTGCTCTCTCATTGCCAGTCAATCCTTCTCTGTGCTGTTTCCACTCACTCATCAACTCCTTTGAGATTTTCATGTCCTTGAACATACCTTCGAGTTTGGATGTGAACTGATAACCGAATTCTGCCTTCAACTTGGTCAAGAAGAGCTTTTCGGCATCATCGGACGCTGATCTCTCTTCCAACAAACGTTGAGACAAGTGTTCCTTGTAATACTTTTCAAACAGATCCTTCTCCTTGACGTGTCTGAACACCATGATGACATTGTCAAAGAATGTGTCCAATTGATCATCCTCCACCTGTTTCTTACCCTTCTTTAGCTTCTTGTCCAACAACAATGATAGGTATTCTGGGAATCGATTGTTCTCGTTGACAATGCGATCGAATGCGTCCTTGATTGCCTTGGAGAACTCAATATCTCTCATACGATTGTCTCGAGTAACCTTGGAGAAACTGGTGAGCAACAATCGATCATAGAACACTCTCAATTCAATCACTCCATTCACCATGCCCATATAATCCTTTTCAGAGGTATTGGCAGCAGCAGAAGAGGAAGCGGCGGCAGCAGCAGTGGTAGTGGCAGCAGAACCTTCATCCTGAACACTCACAATGGTCAATCCCTGTCTTGTGACATACTCTCTGAGAATGTCAATCGTTGGCTGCAATGCCTTATCGACCAGAGACAACACATCGTACACGAGTCTCAACTGAGTCTCTGATTTGTTTTCGAGCATGACGAGCACACCGGAACCTTCCTTTTTCACAACCAACTCCTTGTACTTGTCAATCATCTCATCCTTGATGACCTGTTCAATTTTGACTCGTGTATCCGGATCGAGACACCTCTCTGCTCTCTCGACTTCCTCTCTCAGTCTGTGCTGCACCTTTTGCAAATAGAGAACAGCAGTGTTTGACTCAAAAATCTCCAACGATTCCTTTGCATAGTACGCGTGACTCTCCTCCAAATACTTTTTCTCAAACACCTTGACATAGACTTCCTCCTTGTCAATCTCAACCATCATTTGTGTCAAATTACGCAAGAGGAACTTGTCTGACATTTCTGTGCCATCTCTCTCACGCTTTATAATATCGAGCATGAGTCTCTGGACTCGTTCAGTCAGTTTGATGAGCACTTCATTCTTGAAGATGAATATGCCTTGTTCGAACACGCCAATCAGTCTCTTGTCCTGTTGACTCGAGTGAAAGTGTGGATTGTGGTGAGTGGCATTGGTGTGATGCACATTGTACTGTGGATGACTTGCTTGATTCTTTTCTACAAATTGTTCATCCTGTTTTTTTTTGTGTTTTTAGAGAGATAAAGAGAATAGATGTTGGTAGATAGGGATGTCGGGATAGAGATGTTGGTAGATGATCATGATGGATAATATTTAGATAGTAGTAGTAGTCCGTTGTTGTATGTTTGATCGTGTGTATGATATCATCCAATATACATATATATATATACATGATTGATCCATTGTATTTTGTTTGATAGGAGAGAAATGGGGCTATTAGTTCACAATGAATGCACTCAAACACACTTGTGTGAATAGTAAAAAAAAAGCAACAATTTGTTGCTGTGTGATCACACATCACATATCACGTATCACATACCAAAAACAAGAGAATATCTCGAATCATTGTGGCTGATTTTCTATACTTTTCCCACACGGCCAACAACCTTGGAAGAAAAGCTTCATCTGTGGATTCATTAATCTTCATTGAGATACCCTTTGTGTGACTCTCAATCGTTGTTTTCACATGATTGTACAATAGTTCTCCCTTTTGATTCGTGACCAACTTGTATGCCACACTATTTATGAGTATGATGAGTGTATTAAAAAAAATAGAATGTGTGTGTCAGTGATCCACAGTTCAATGTAGAATCAATGTATTCGTGTTTCACATGATTTATGTGCGATTGTTCATGTGTCTTGTTGTGTTTGATACATACTCATACAAATTTTTGTAATTGTACACACTGGCCTTTTCATTATAAATGTCATCAATTACACCTTCAATGGTCTTGATATTTTTTTGCACTTCTTCATCACCGATACCGTCAAGTTGTTTCTTGACAAAGTTTGGAATTTTCATCTTCATTTTTTCAGATACGATTGGTTTTCAATTAAGAATGGATGAATAAAGATATTTGGAGGAGTGATGATTGTGTTGTTTTTGGTAGGTTGGTGTTTCTGTTGTTGGGCGCAAAGAGAAAAAAAAAGTGGGAACTCTATTGGTTGTTCTTGTTCCTGTTTTGATTGTACTGCTTGTCGCTGTGGTGTGATTTGTTTTTTTTTGCTTTGTGGGTCGATGCCTTGAATTTTTTCGTGGAATCTGCCGTTTATTTTTAGCTAGGAAAACACAATGAAATGACCACCAGATGAAAGTGATGATGTGCTTTGGTTGATTTTTTGTGTTGCGCTTGGAAACCTTGCAGGGGAGAATTGGCGATTGTTCGTCATGAAGTTCATTTATCAAGTTCCTTGCGTCATGTTCTACAACAAAAGAACTCAATCAATAAACGCTCCACTACAATAAAGGAGTGGAAAAATATTTTTTAATCATGTTTTAGAGGACATCAGTGTATAATCTAACTTGATGCTTCAAGCTGCCATAATCAAAATCTACTCCATCCATTGTATCCATATCAGAGTCATATTCAGACCCTGATTCTTCTTCCTCTGCAGCCATTGGTCGTTGCAGTTGAGGACTCACCAACAATTCACTGTTATTGTTGTTGTTGTTCGAATCCAGTGGATAATCAGAGAGCAGTGGTGATCCCAGCAAGAGAGGCATGGTTGCACTTGTGTTTGCACGAGGTGATAACCCACTGTGATCACTGTAATATTCATGCTTGCTGTCCGTGTCACCACCATGATGACTGATATTCTTAGTGTAATAGTGATGATAGTGATTGTGATAGACACCGAGTGGTTTCTTGAACAAGAGTAAACAAGAGATGGACATGCAGTGGAGCGCCACATCCATCAACACACAATACACGAGTTCAACAATGGGTACATAATCGTTGAAAAAGTGTCGTACGAGAGGCACAGTGATCCACACTTTGACAACACTGGACAAGAACAACCATGTAAAGCACAGAGTGACCAACTGTCCTACTCGTTTCAATTGCCTGGCAGTGTCCTGTTGTTGCTTTCGTCTCATGCACATCAACAAATCAATGTCCTTGTTCAGTTTCATACTGGTGAGAGAGAATGAGAGAGCAACCATGAGATTCAACAATGGAAAATAAAAGCAGGTGACAACCCATTGATACAATTGACAATCTTTCAACACATTGCGATAATAGTGGAATAAAAAGTGACATGTGAACAACACGAGTGCACTCAGTGTGGCAGTCGTGAGGAACACCATGTAGATGGAACCATGGAAGCCGCAACAATTACTGCCACAACAACAACCAAAATAAGCAGCAGCACCACCACCACTACCACTACCATGGTGGGACGTAGTGTGGTTGAGATTGGACTCAAAATGCCGCCTTCTCATCTTGTAATAAATCATCAAATAGTGCACCCAGAGGACAAAGTAGGAGAAGAGAATGGCAAGTGATGTAAAATCAGGAACAGCCCTCTCGAACCACTCATATGTCGTATCATTGTCATGACTACTGGGATAGTACAATGAAGAGATGAAGAAGTATGATGATGGTAGTGATGATGATGATTTTTGTTGAATCATTGATAATGATGATGCATTGTTGTTGTTGTTGTTGTTGTTGTTGGTATTACGATTGTTGTTATGATTGTTGTATTTGCTGTTGTTGTTGTTGTTGATAATGTATCCAACAATGAAAAAAGTGAGGCGCAGAATCATACAAAAACAAATGGCAGCAATGAATAAAGTAACAGTACGACTCATTGTTGTCGTAGTCAATGTTCTTCTTGTTCTTCTCGTGGGTGATCCAACAATGTCACTACTGCTCCATGTTGTTGTTATTGTTGGTGTTGCCAAGTGATGTGGTTGTTGTTGTTGTTGTTGTTGTATGGTTGCGCTGTTGTCATCACTCTGTTGTTTTTGGTTCTTGCTACTACTAGTACTACTACTACTAGTGGTACGAAGATTTGGTTTTGGGTGGTGGTGATTGGTCGACAAGAGAACATTTCTCCACCACCAATAAATTAAATAGAGAAACAGCAACAACACAAATGCACCATAAATGGAGATGCCACCAATCCAAAACACATTTCTGATCACAACCACAGCATGATCAGAGGTGGTGGTTGTTGGTGATAATGTTGTTGTCGATACTGTGTAATTGTTGTTGTTGTTGTGGATCATCTGTCATGTGTGTTCTTGTTTTGTCGCTCTCGTTTTCTTTTTTTCTTCCTACCGGGGAATTTTAAGCAGAAATTATCCAGTTCTGTGAACTGCAAGAAGTGTTCCTGACCGATTGGAGTCCAACAACACAGACAAGGAACATGGAAGACAGCACAACACATTTTGAAACGGTGGAACAGAGACGACGAGGTGCCCGACTCCTCAAGATCCACTTTCAAGAGCAGCCAAGAAACGTTCAAGAGTACTTTAGACAGCAGGAGGAGATCCGACTCAAAGAAAACAAAGGAACGAGGTATCGCTACTGGTCTGAGATATCACCAGCAGAGGAACAGACTTACAATGACCAATTCCAAGAGTATCTTTATCTCATGGCCAACAAGGATAGTTTTGGTACGAATGATGAGTCCGACAGCCGAAAGCCAGACACGAGACGACAGAGAATGACACGTCCACCATTTATGAACCACCTTGGAGAGTTGAATGATGATTCATTGGCAACAATCATGGGTTATATTTCATGTCCCAAGACACTTCAACTTCGACTGGTGAATAAGAACTGGGATCGAACGATTATGTCTTCGAACTATCTCTGGGATCAATTCTTGGAGAGAGATTTCTTCGGTTCATTAGGCAAAAGAAAGATTTTAGAGCATGAAAAGAACCAAATGAACAAAGGAGAATGTCTGGAGCACAAAGAGAGAAAAGCCATTGATGAATCGGACACCATCCCATCAAATCAGAATGTTGCATTCTCATCTTCAGTCAGTAAGATAACATACATGTCATTGTATGGTATGATACCAGTGCTAGCTAAGCCACTCAAGCGCCAAGGTCAACAACGCTTGAATTCAATCAATTATTCTATTGAAATGAGACTCCAGGAGATCAGCGAGTATAAGTTGGTGTCCTTCAAAGGATCGACCCAAGTTCACAAGTTAGCACTCATACTCAGTCTCCTAAATGCAAATGGCTATGTCCCTTCTATTCTGCTTGAAATGGTCAAGATTGGACGACAAGCAGATCACATATTGATACCATTGTCTCAATTCTGTTATGCTGTTCTCACAGGTCGGGAAGGTGAAGTCTACCAGGGAGATGACAATGGGGATATTTCTCCATCTGACCTGACAACCAACAACCAAAGTATGAGAGATCTGGACCAAGATGAAATTATTGGCCTCTTTTGCAGGGATAAGCTCGACAATGAAATTGCCATCTCACCCAACATCGAAGATGGATTTGTTCCTTTTGTCTACTACAACTACATGAGACCGATCGTAGCCGAGCGAAACCGTTGCTGTTGGGCATCAGATGAGATGGGATGGTGTCCTCAGTTTATGAATGCTTCTTTTTCGTGGTTCTATTTTGCAGAGTTTGAGACCCACTACGATCCACAAACTTCCATCCTGACTGTTGAGAAGAAGAAGGCCCGAACTGGTGTTTCTTGAGCCACCATTGTGGACGAGAATGAAGAGTGTGATGAGTTGTTGGGGTTTGGGCTCAATCACGAGGACACAAACACAGCACAATATTCTTTACAAAAATTTGTTACATTTTATGTACAATTGATAATAAAATACAATAGCAATAATAGTAGTACATTGAGTGTCACTTCATGACACACAGTTCATAGAGAGAGAGAGATCGGTGAAGCAATAGAGTACCTCACTCATTGCGAACGACATCTCTCCATATCAAATTGACTCATTGTTCTTGCCAAGACAAGAACTACATTCTCATCATGGTATACCTGTCAACAATGAGTCATCCGTTTCATCAATCATGGAGGGATATCATCATATGAAATCAAATGGTGATGATTCATTGTGTGCAGAAGCAGTACTACTGCTTGGTTGTTGTGAAGGCACTCTAGACTTGTTGTTGTTGTTGTGAGAGGTGGATGGTCCAATGGGAGAAGATGATGGACTCCTAACAGATTCATTCATTTCCTTGTCTACGCTGTCCCAGTGTTCGTCATTGATTCTCTGACAAGAGTCTACCCAGTCATTGAGCAGTGCATCATCCTCATGACTCACTGTTCTCTTGCTGTTGTTGTTCATCAACATACCCGGATGAGTATTGTTGTTGTTGTTGAGGATGCGGGCATGGACAGTCATGGCTCTTCTGTGAGCATGTTGATGGGGAATGGTACTGTTGTTGGCCATCATGACTCTGGCCCAGATATTTCTCAATTGCTTTGTGGAGGACATGGTTCTATGGTATGTATCTCTCTAAGTTTTGAAGGTTGTTGTTTGGATATGGATGTTCGTTAGTTTGGTGGTTGTTCTTGTTGGGTTAGGGTTACCAGGTGATGTTACTCTTTTCTGTTTGGTGGATGAAGCAAACTCAGCTTGGTTTATTTTTGGTTTTTATAGGCAATGGAGAGGGGACCTGTGCAGCTGCTTTTTCAGTCCTAAAAAAAACTGATATGGGCTCCGACCAGGATCCAAACAAACAAAAATAGATTATGTGATCTTCAATGGAGGGTTACAATGTCTACATCTCTGAACCCCTTTGTGTGTCTCAACCTGTCAAAAAACATTTTCAAATTCGGATTGCCCTGCGCGACTGTAAACAGGACGTCCCGGTACGCTGCGTAGAGCTTGACTTGATTGGATGGAGATCTGTTGTCTACGATTTGACGAATCTTACTGAGATGTGCAGATGACAGACCAATGTTTTCAATATTCTTGAATTGTCTGAGCTTTCCGTCTTTGCCAGTGAAACCTGTCACATACAGGGAACCATCTGTCGTCAGAGCAGTGTTCTGATACTTGCCATGACAAACGTCTTCGACTGTGCCTGGAATATCAAGCCTCGTGAACGTTGCTTGCTTATCCGTGCTTGCTAAGCCGAGTTGACCTTCAGAGTTGGACCCTGTGGAGAACACGACGCCATCCATGGTCAACACACTGCTAAATTCACCACCGCACAGAATCTTTCTGGGGATACTGCCGTGATCAAAAATGACCTCTGCAGGCATTGATTGACCTTGGAAGTGAGAGAGACCCAGTTGACCTGATCCGTTCTGACCAAACACAAACAAACGATTGGCCTCTGTGAGTACCATGGTGTGATAACCACCGGGTGCCACTTGAACAATTCGATGATCCACCAGTGAGTCCACCAATGTCGGTGTCACAATCTCTCCACCGTCTGTCCTAGCAACACCACATTGACCATTGTGTGCATGACCACACGTGTACAATTGACCACCAGTGGTCAAGAACAGTGAATGATAGTAGCCACATGCAATTTGTTCCACAACGAGTCCATGTCCCTCAAAATAGGGCACTTTCTGAGGTGCGTACACGACAGAAATCTTGCTCGATAGTCCCAATTGACCATACTGTCCTTGACCAGTGGCATACACTTCACCTTGACGTGTCAAGAACATGCTGTACTCGTATCCACATGCCACTTGTTTGCATGGTGGTAGTGATGCAATGTGCATGACTCTTCCATTGGTGAGATCCACTCGATCACCTAGTCCACACTGCCCCTGTTGATTACTGCCGTAGGCATACACGTTGCCAGACAGTGTACAGAATAGAATGTGACTGCTGCCACCATGTGTGCTAGTAATGTATTCGTTGCTGAACAGAGAGACACACTCTGTAATGCTCTGCATGACATAGAGAGTGGACCATGATGATTGATCAGCAGTGCTAATACTACTATTGCTGTTGTTATTGTCATTCAATGATGATGATGATGATGATGGTGATGGTGATTGTTCAATGGAATTGTAATTGTCCCAATCGTCGCTGTTGGTGTCATTTGATGCTGATGATTGACTCATGATAAATAATAATTAATTGACTGTGTTTGTGGAATCCAAAAATGATTTCTGGTTGTTGTTGTGCTCTCACCTGTGTGTTTTTGTTTTCGTTTGTTCTTTTTCGAAAGAAAACAAGAGTTCCAAAAAAATCAAATTTGTTGTTCCTCTCTGCGGTGGTTGAGGGTCAGCCCCCTAAAAAAAAAGCGGGAAAACCACCTACACAAAACATCTTTTCAATTCTTTTCATACAACAACAACAACTGAGCTTCCCGTTAGAGCTCAACGTTGTGTATTCCACAAGCAATGGAAAACAGGTAATCTTGTTGGTGTTCACTTTCAGCCCATGCTGTGGTGAGACTCTTGAACTTTGTTTTAATTTCCCCGAAGGTGGCTTCACAAATGGCTCTCACACTTCTCTGTTTGGCATTATATTCTTCTTGACCTTGACTGAGGGGATTGTCCTTCTTAGTGCGACCAACAGGAATCGTGATTGGTGTGTAGCACTTCAATCCAGTCTCATGTTCGAACCTCTGGAAGTGTGTGTCACCAATAAACACACCACCACTGAAGTTTTCATCAAGAATTCTCTTGTTTACCTTCGCCCAGTGTGAATCATACAGCTTTGGTGTGTATCCATCCGAGAAGAATCTAATTCTCCGTCTGCCATCAGTGATGACCATTCTTCGCAGAGCTACCTTCTTTAGTTTACCACTATACAAGGGATGCCTCTTGAGTGCCTCTCCTCTTCTCTCAATTTGACAATCTGTCGAATCGATCCAAAGAGTGGTCCCTCCGACCGCTCTCGGAATTTTGACTTTCTTTGTTGCCTTTTCCCAGTCAGAAATAGTCCCAGGAGTGACTTGACTCCTACCCCAGGTGTTCAGTCCTTTTCTTACCTTTTTGATGTTTCTGTCAAGAGTTTTATGGTTGACCTTGTACCAACCTTTTGTTGCCTTCGATAACTCGGAGAAACCAATATGGTACGCATCCTTGTATAGTTGTAGATACACTGTACGCCGAAGAAAGTGTTTCGGTTGCTCATGACCCCCGAGATGAACCGAATGGCGAAGGAGGTAGCTGACCAAAATATCAACCGTTGCTTTGCGAACTTTTTGCTCGACGGCTTCACGAATGTCACGATATGACAGGGTCATTGTATTATTGGTTTTGCTTATGGTGGTGGTATTGTTTGTAAAACCAAGTTTGAAGCAATACAAAAAGTGGTTCAGGCAGTGAAAAAATTCGGGGTTAAATCGGGGACATGGTTTGGTCAAGTTTATTTCGGGGGGTTGACCCTCGTTGTTTGGTTTGGCTGACTGTTGTCATTCAAAAGAAGAAAGAACTCACATGTGAATGAAAAGAGAATATGAATATAGCAGCAGTCAAGGAAATGTCAGACCGAGTCGGTCGCCTTCAGAAAGAGTCTATGGGAGAGTGTCACTCGAATCTGGTGAGTCATGATTTGTCCGTTGTTTTCGGGCAAATTCACACCACCACAATTCAAAAAACCAAACAACACCAAACAACAATGCACCGAACACGGATCACACGTGCACTCACAAAACACTTGCCATCACAAAAGTCATTGCTATTGAGAAGCATTTCATCACCACCACCAATATCATGCATTCATCACTTGCAACATAACAGACACTACCATCATCATCATGTGAATACGACTACTGTTGATTTACACTTTAGAAAGATATCATCACCAGAATCAAATGAATCATCATCATCATCATCACCTACTACTACTACTACTCTACCACCACCACTCGTCATTATTCATGGACTGTTTGGCAGCAGTATGAACTTTTATACATTTAGTAGACAACAGTCGAGAGAGTGGAACAGAGATTGTTATTTGATTGATTTGAGAAATCATGGATCGAGTGGTCATGATGACTATGACATGTCCATTACGTCCATGGCACATGATTTGGAACAATTCTTGAATGAACAGCAGATTGATGAGTGTGACTTGTTGGGTTTTTCATTGGGTGGAAAGGTCAGTATGGCCGCATGTCTCAACCCACATCTCTCTGTTCGCAATCGTGTCTCTCGATTGATTGTTGGTGATATTGCACCTGTGGCATACAGAGAGGGGCAGTGGGACATTCCTAGTGTTATGAATGCACTCCAGGCACTCAATGATCAATTGCCACACATTCAGAAGAGGAGTGATGCAGATGAGGTGTTGAAGAGACAAGGTGTCGATAGTAGTGCCGTTCGCAGTTTTCTATTGAGTAATTTGGATTATCAACAACAACAGTCATCATCATCCAACTTTTATTGGAAATTCAACTTGAGAGGATTGTTGAATGGTTTGAATGATATTGCTGATTTTCCCTATAAAACGACTACGACTACTAGTACTACTACGAATACCACAACACATGACACTAGCAATTCATATGCACCGTTTGAGAAGCCAACCATGTTTATCATTGGTGAAAAGAGTCGCCTACTAGAGATGAAGTCACCAGAGGTTCAATCCACTGTTCAATCCTTCTTCCCACAGGCACAGCACACTGTATTTGAGAATTGTGGTCATTGGGTGCACACGGAGAATCCTGCACTCTTCAAGAAGACTGTCGAACAATTCTTGAACCGCCAAGAATAAATATCTTTGTCACAAGTGCAGTGTTTATTGTTTTCAATTGGTTCATTGGTTCAATTAGTTGTATGTACAATGTTGCATTTAATTTCCATATGTATGTTCACGATACCATACCGTACAGGTGCTATAGTTAATAGATGAGTCGGGTCTTTCCACTCATGGAACCTAATCGACTATGACTAGTGACTCTCCGTATCGTAAAGTTCCTCACCTTCTTTTCCTCTTCGGTGTCTCTAATCTCCACCAGTTCAAGAATCTTGCGCCGCATATCCGAATCGAACTCCTTCATCAGATTGACTGGCACGAGTCCTACTTGACCATCCTCTGACTTTATATTGACAATGCGATCGATAAGGGCTTTTGCTTGAGCGGGACTCATCTTTGGTGGTTCACTGCTACTATCACTACTCGTTGCAGCATCTGTAGATGCCATGTCGCTGTCCTTGTTGGGTGACCGCTTATTCTTCTTCTTTGCTGATCGAGCAAAGATTTTGGCCAAGAACTTGTTTCTGGGTGTTTTCGTGTTGGTCTTCGCATTATCTCCACCACCGCTGTTCAGCTGTGCATCATCATTACTCGTATTGGATGATGAACTTGAAAGTTTCAAATCTCCAGATTCTTTTGATTGTTGATCACCATCTGCATCCAAAAAGTCTGGTTCTGCAGTGTTCGAGCTTGTTGTGACTTGGTCACCATCAGAAGAGAAGAGACTCGAAAGATTCACGACTTGTGACAGCACTTTCTCTTCTGTGAGATCCTCTGCCCATAATCGTTCATCAATCACAACAAAACTATTGCATGCCAATCGACGAAGGAACTTGTCATGTGGCTTCTCCTTGCTCACATCAATCTTTTTTCTTGATTTTTGATTCTTCATTTCCTTGCACAATCTCGTATAGTCTCTGTATCGGCGCTCATGAGCCAAGATGTACTTGCACAGAGGGTCACAATTCAGTCCTACTTTTCTGACTTTGAACCATGAAGTACCAACTGGATCATTCAAACGTTCAAAAACCAAGAAGATGTCACCACGTCTAAAACCAATCTCTCCTCCTTCGTTTGGTGGTATTTGAGTCGATGATCGAATGTTATTGGAACTCTCATCATCACCAACATCATCATCGTCCTCATCACTCTCGTCATCACTATCATCTTGATTCTCTCCCAATAGCCGGTGCGATTCCTGACTCATGTTCATCATCATCATCATCCTTCCTCTCTTCTTCTTCATGTTACGAGTGGCGACACACACGGACACAGCATCCCCATTCTGCTTCATTTTCAACACACTCATCTCATCTAGAGTGAGACTGAGATGAGTGAGCGATGCATGTGTACTCGTAAACGACAAGTTACTTTGATGAGTTTTGGATGATGAACTTCGAAATGCACTGAAGAATCCACGCTTACCACTGTGTCTATGACTGCTACGATTGCTCGTACTGCTACTGAGATCACTGGCATTGGAGGCAATTGAGTCACGATTCGTATCATGATACGCTACATTAGCTGTTGATGGTGGTGCACCATTTGCTCCATGAGTCGATGTGAAATCAATCAGATCCAAGTCATCATGCATCCTGTTACTACTACCACTGCTGCTGCTGCTACTAACACGATTACTACCACCCATATTATTCAACATAATGTTTGCATAGACAGTGCTTGTGTCTAGATGCTGATGATGATTGATATCCACTAATGAAGAATGTGTGTCGTCAACAGATGATTCATTGGTCGGTGATACAGTTTCACTCGTGTTGACAGTTGAGCTGCATGGTGACAAGGGAGAGGAAACACTGACACTGCGACGTCGTGGAGATTTCTTCTTGAGCAACAGTGTAAATCTCTTGTGACTGCTTGTCGATGATGATTCTCGAGGTGATGAGGGCTCAGGCACTGAATCACCTGTCATGTTCATTGTGAGCAAAGAATTGCTATGATTGTTATGGAATAGGTCAGTGCTGAGCTTGTTGTGCGATGAAGAGAAGAGATTGGACAGAGACTTTCTTCTTCTTTGCTTTTGAGAACCGGGAGAGGAGGTGGGCGAGGATGGCAATGATGCTGGTGACAAAGAAGCAGAGTTACTCGTATTGTTGTACTGGTTGTACACTGTGCTACTCGTACCACTCGTGTTCACAATCATGTTGTTATTGATGAGCAATTGCAATCGATTGAATGCTTGATTGTTGATAAATGTGAGAGGATCAATAATCAGTGGTCTCACATAACGAACATTGGGCCTCTTGAGTTCAATCAGTGTATTGTATGAGGACATGGTCACTCTTCTGCTCACAGCATTTCCACTCGTCAAATGATTACTGCTACTGCTACTACTACTACCATTACTATTATTTGCACTGTTACTAATATTGTTGAGATTCGAACAATGAGTTTGTTCATTGTTGATCACAACAGTCGGATTCATCATGATTGATGAATGAGTGTTGTTGCTTGCACTCGTGGATGGATCTTCATTGAGATTATACATTTGAGTGTACAGAGTTCTCTTTCTCTCCTTGCAAATCTCTTCCAGTTGATCCACGAGTAATTTACATGTTTCTCCCATTTGTTTCTCATTGGGGAATTGAATGGAGAAGAGTTTCTTGTGAGTTACGAGCTTAAATTCGCATCTCTCTGATTCATCGTCCACAATACTCATGTAGCACCATGGTATTAAATCAGCTTCTAGATGAATACAGCCATTATAATAGTATTTCTTTGATGTTTGAATCACTTGATTTGTCCTTGTACTATTGTTATTATTATTATTATTATTATTCTTGTTGTTGTTGTTATTCTTGTTATGATTGTTATTGTTATTGACATCAGCAGATACAGTATCACTGTTGTTGTTATTGGTAGTTGATGCCGTCGTCGTACTTGTACTAGGTGTTGTGGTAGACGTCGTACTCGTTGATATTGTCGTTGTCGTTGTTGCAGTCGTCGTTGTCGTTGTAGTAGTGGTAATGACAGAGAAATAGAGGATAATGTCATTGAAAATGTAGAGAGTATGAGACAGTTGTTGATCCATGTTTGTCATTGTACTCGTACTCGTGCTCGTACCATCCTCATTCTGCACCACTACATTGTCCAAATCACCATTGTTGCTACTGTTGTTGTTATTAAATAGAGAGAGAGGTACGTTGATGAGATTCTTGACGTGCTTGGTCGATAAAATCTTCTTTTTTCGCTTCTTTTCCTTCTCGAGTTGCATCAGGATGGGAGATGGCTCCACCACCTTTCCATTCAATTTCAATGATAGGTTCTCTACTTGTGCATTCAATGTTCTACCTGGTCTCATCAATGGTTGTATCAAATGCATACTCGTGCTGTTGTTGCGACTCTTTCTATTATAATTATTATTATTCGTATTGCTAGTATTCTGGTGTACATCTGTGCCTTCACTATGATGATTAATGCTATGATTGTCACCACCACCACTACCATCAGCACTACCACCACCACCATTGTATGTATGATGATGATGATTCTTCTCACGATAGTAGTCATACTGATCATCCAAGGATTGCAGTGTGTGTTGGATCATGTTGTCAATTTCGTTCATTTTGATGACGTGTTCAAACTCCTTGACCTTTGCGTTGACGTACTCTGCCACAGAGATCATCTTGTTCAATGCTTCATTCAATGACTGGTAATCTCTGTGCAACAGTGGTGTATTCTTCAACAATTGATTCAACAGTAGAGTGTATCTGGGTATGCGCTGTATCGGTTGTATCAAATAACTCTCCAGTGAGAGACCATTGGCACTCGGGTGCTTATTCTTGATATTGTTCAAGAATTTGTCAAACAGGGTGTTGGTGCGACGCAACTCTCTCAACAAGTCTGCCACCATGTTGAACTGTGAGGCATAGGACGTGTAGATTTTGAACCAGGGGACAAATTTGATGAAAATGTCACCAATGTTCACATCAATCTTCTTACCAGTGGTCAACACTTGATCCAAATGATTCACCAGTTCAATCTTGAGTTGATTGTTGAGTGCACGAATGGCACGCAAGTCATTAAAAATCTTAATGTGTTGTCTCTTGTGCAGCATGGGGGCATAGAATTTGGAAAGGTACACTCGTTGACTGTACTGTGACTCACATTCAAAAAAGTGTCCTGTTGTTGCTGTTGTTGTTGTTGTAGCTGTCGTGTGATGGTGATCATTGCTGTTGTTTTTTGTTGTTGTATTCTTGTTGCTACTACTACTATTTTTCTTCTTGGAGTGTTTTTTTTCCGTGTTTGAATCCGGAGGGGACAGAGAGCTGTTGGATTGTTCGTGTGCTAGTTGTTGTTGTGCTTCCAATTGTTCAAACGATTCAAATGTTCGTCTCTCGAGTGCGTCCTCATAAATTTCCTTGCACGTAAACAGATTGGCCACATAGGTCTCCTCTGTGGACACAATCTCTTGCAGAATCATCATCCGTTCCAAATGAGCCTGATTTCTCTTGAGGGTGTTGCTGCCATAACTCATGTGACTGCTCTTCTTCTTCTTGTCGTTGTTGTCCTCATTGAATCCAGACGAAGATGATGATGATGACATGATGACGGCGATGATTGACACAGTTTTGTTTGTTTTTGTGAGGATGTTCCGTGTGTTGGAATGACATTGACATGTACCGACACGAAAAGTGCTCGCAACGTTGAAAGAATACCATTCCATATCAGAGTCTGTGTTGCTAATCAACAGGTCTCCTTGTCAACAACAATGCCAAACAACAATTTTCCACGAAACTGACTGAGCCAAGCGTCTCGAAATTCTAACCATTCCTCTTGACTGCCAACTCTATCTGACCCTATCTTTTATCTATTTTTTAAATAACACCGTTGCTACAATATAGTTTTACAACACATTTAAATCAACAAATTATATATATAAAGTTGTTAATTTGATATTTCATTCGATCATTTAAATTAGTTCTGTTTACATTAAATCTACAATAAATACGCCTACGTTACACAGTTAATCAAAAATAACACCTTTTCCTGGTTAACGTTAGTTAGTGAACGAACCAGAAGTGTCGCTAGTGCGCCTCCAGTATTTAATTACAATTTTTTTTGCAGGAAACCATTGAAGTCACTCTGCAAAATTGCCCTCCAGTTTATTGTTTTTCAAGCAATCTCTATTGTATATGACACCGAGCAATCTCTATCTGCCCTGAACCCATGTCATTGACACTGCCTTGTTAGATGGTGATGATGATGATGAATGATCGGTTCCAACCTCAAGTTATCAATCTGTGCTCGTGTGTCATTTCATTATTTGCACCACTCTTCAGTCCTAACTTTTTCAAAATGGGGATGCAAAGTGTGATTATGGCCTTCGCATGTCCGTTTATATTACTGAGTGTCAATTATGAAGTACTATTCTATGCGGCACTGGATGTACTCATGGTACTTTGGGCGAGAAGAGAATGAACGCTGAAGAGTCAAATAAGGCTTAGCGGAAATTCATCTTCTCGGTCATTAGTCCAGCTACGAGCACTCCCTGAGGGATTCATTTTTGACATGTCCGCTTGATGTGCTCTCAGAGGGATTTCTTATACCCTGGAATCGATCAATTCTGTTGTATTTGGTTTTCGAGATCTGTTCTCAATTTTGCTCGATTTAGCGAGTGTTTTCTGCAGCAGAAAATCCCACAACATCGAACTTCATAAAACAAGTAATCCTCCATTCATTCAACACATGAATTCCAAGTTTAAAGTATTCCTCTTTTTGGCGCTCTCCCTGGCTGTGGTTGTTGGTTCCCATTGCCAAACGATCTCCTTCAATCAGCTTGTTCCCTTCAATCCCAACAATGGAGCAAAGGTGTTTCGAACTTACACTGCTCCGAATTCGTTTGTTCAATTCCAAATTACTCAGAAACCGGGTAGAAACCATAACAGATTCACTTTCACACTCAGACAATTACCCGAGAATCCATTCCCCACTGCCTCTCTGCCATTAAACGATCAAGTTCTGGGGCTATTCCAGTTCGAAGTGTTGATCGGTGTTCCCACTAATCCATTCAAGGGTACCGTTTCAATGAGGTATCAACCAACTCAATTGGTCAACAGTGCCAACTCTGTCAGTGCAATCATTTATGATCCAGTGACGAACACTTGGAACAGGAGAGGTCATCTCTCTACTCCTCCCTACTCCTTGGACAAGGTGAATCCTTCTGCCAAAGTGAACAATTCAGACTTTACCACAAGTTCAAACTTGTTCTTTGGTTTCATTGAGAACAATGAAGCAGCACAAATCGCAGCAGCTTCTTCTTGGGTGAGGATGACCATGGTTAAATGTGGTGCCCTGGCCATTGTTGGTATGTGTTTGACTCTTTTCCTACTGCTGTAAACAGGCAACCAATGGAGGAAGAAGTGTGTACAATAAATATCAATCTTCAAAATCTCCTGTGTGTTGTGTTGTATTCCCACCAAGCTATCGACATTGAAATTCCCATAAGCGCAGTTATTTTTCTACGGAGTTTCAAACTCCGCCATTTCCCACACCCCTCACCCAGTCGGATGACATTGTGCTGCGAATTGTAACCCAGACACAAACAACAAAACAACAACAACACACTCACAACAAGAAAACAACACAATTGAAACGTTCAAAATGTCTTCATTCATCAAGACTACCACTACCATCTTGTTGTTGGTACTCGTGTTGGTATCATCTGCACTGATGATGATGATACATGCCACACAGGAACAACAACAAACAGCACCCATGTTCCTCCAGGGCAGAAGACTAGTCAATAGCAAACAAGGCCACGACAGAGAATTCTTGGCTCGTCTACCACAGAAGCGTGCACCTCAATTCGTCCGTGGTGATCAAAATCCATTCGAATACTCTGGTTACATCAATGTCAATGAAACAGTCGGTGCCAACATGTACTATGTGTTCTTCCCAGCTCAAAACAACAACAAGAATGCACCAATCATCATGTGGTTGCAAGGTGGACCTGGCTGCTCCAGCATGACTGGACTGTTTATTGAGAATGGACCATATCACATTGATCCGAGCACTCTGAGACTCGTGGACAATCATTTCACATGGAACAAGGAGTACAGTATGCTGTATGTGGACAATCCTGTCGGTTCTGGTTTCAGTTATGTGGAGAGACAAGACGGTTATGTGACCAATGAGTTGCAAGTCGCAAACTATATGCAACTCTTTTTGACTCACTTCTTCAAGCAAGTGCACCCAGAGCAGTCACAGAATGAGTTTTACATTTTTGGTGAGAGTTATGCCGGCAAGTACATTCCCAGCATTGCTCATCGATTGTTCTTTGCTCAGCCATCCGATGTCATCAAGGTGAACATTAAGGGTGTTGGTATTGGTGATGGTCTCACTCACCCGATTCAACAATTCACTGATTATGCTGAATTTGGATTCAACACTGGTCTATTGGATCAAAAGCAGTACCGTGATATGGTGTCTGTGCAGAATGTGGCCAGGACTTTGATTGAACAACAAAAGTGGTCTCAAGCCATGAATCACTGCAACCAGATTCTCAACTCTTTTGTCACTGAATCAGGAGGTATCAATGTGTATGACATTAGAGACTATGGTGAGTACGATATGGACTACATGAGTGAATATGTGATGCAGCCTGATGTCAGAGTGCAGATGCACACCAATGGCAAGCGTGATTATCATGACTGTGACAGTGAGACGTATGCAAAGTTGCAAAACGATATGCCTCAATCTGTTCGTCAATATGTCATTGACTTGTTGAACAATGGTTTCCCAATGATGTTGTACAATGGTCAATTCGACATGATTATCAACACTCCTGCAGCTGAGAGATGGATCTATGATATGCCATGGGACGGTCAAGCAAAGTACCAGAGTGCAAAGAGAAACATTTGGAAGAATGCACATGGTGATGTTGTTGGTTACACGAGAACCAGTGGTCCATTGACACAGGTTGTTGTGAACAAGGCTGGTCATTTGTCACCCATGGATCAACCAGAGAACACTCTGGACATGGTGACCAAGTTTATTACCAAGCAAACACCATTTGTCTCTCAAGAGTAATAAACACGCACCTCATGAGTAATTACTCGAATATATATAGCCACACCTGCTTTTCTTCAGAGAAAACTTTCACTCTCTCATGGTGGTAGTATCATCATCATCTGATGCAATTCATTGATGATCATGAAACAATTCTGGACACGTGTGAATCAAGTCATGAACACTCGCACACGATATCAGTTGTTGTTGTTGTTCATGCTCATGCGAATGTGTCTGTTGTGCATGTTCATTGATCCAGATGCCCTTCCATCCCATTTGTATCGCTGCTCGAATATTCTCTCGATTGTCATCCACAAAATATATTTCCGTACGACTACTATGATTATTGTTGCTATTGTTATTATTGTTATTCTCATTTGTTGCATGTTCATTTTCATCAACAACGAGACCAGCCATCTTCATTGCAATTCGAAAACTGTGTGGATGTGGCTTGTGCGTATCTCCCGTCTCATCAATCGACACAATTCCATCAAACAAGTGACTAATTCCCAAATGGTGCAACACTCCTTCTGCATGTGCTCTCTCACCATTGGTAAACACATAGAGTGACACTTGATGATTGTGATGATGATTCGATTCTATTGTATTTGTTGTGGTTGTTGTTGATAAGCGTTCTAATGATGACGATGATGATGATGATGATGATATGGGTAGTGATTTGATGCGAGAGAGCAAGTGAATCAAACGATCATCATTGCGCTGTACTCTGTTGTGCAGTGCCATGTGAATGTACTGATAAAACTCGTGTGGATCAACATTGTATCCCTCATGAATCAATCCACGCAGTGTACTACCGAATTGCATGTAGAGTTCATAGCCCTTTGCGTCTACGTCTCCCTCCATGTTCAACTCATCACTCATGTATTGATTGATCCGTGCATAGATATCAGGTGCACATTCCTTTGAATACAGTGTGTCATCCAAGTCGAAGAATATGATGCGTTGTTTTCGTATTGTCGTTGTTGTTGTTGTTGTTGTTGTTGTTGATTGTTGTGATTGTTGTTGTTCATTCGACATGGTTCTTTGTATTGTTTGTTTTTCGTGCGGCACAAAAATTGTTGTTCGAACATGCAAGTATTTGAAATAAGTATTGTGTATTAATTGTTGTTGTTGCTTGTTTGTGGTGTAGTTGGGGCACCAAATCGTTCAGCTCTTCTTGCTCTCTTGGCCATCTCTTCCTCATCAACAGGTTGTTGTGAAGGTTGTGATCTGTGAGATGATGATGATGATGGTGGGCTCTGACTTCTTCTTCTTCGTCTTCTGTTGTCTCTATCTTGATGATCACCACTGGAGCGATATCTTCCACTGTCATGTCTCCTGGGACCATCATAGTTCCTATCACGATCATCTCTCTGATGATGATGAGAATAAGAAGAGTTGTATCGAGAGTTGTATCCTCTGCTCTTTTTGTTGACCACAACATGGAAGTGACGCGTATCATCATCACCACCACCACCATCATCATTCCACCTATTGTCATATCTATTGTCGTCCCTATTATCGTTATTGTATCTGTTATTGCTATAGTGGAACTTGCCTCTGCCACCGCGATGAGAAGGTCTCACATGACTGCTGCTGCTGGAAACAATAGCAACAGGAGCAGCAGGCAACACATCATGATTTGTTGGGGATTGCAACAGTGCAAAATACGTATTGTTAAAGTTGGAAGAATTCTTGACGTGAACCACTTTGAATCCAGCGTCCTTTAGTGCCTCCAGTGTTGCCTCCTTTGTCACTTCACAGTTCATGTAGGAACAATCACCTGGGAGGAACACTCCTTCGAATACGTAGTGTTGAATACGGAACATGATCTCTGCTACTTGATCCACCAAGTCTACATCCTTCAGGTACAGGTATCCTCTGCACACTCGAGCAATCTCTTGACACACCAGTTTGAATTCATCTGATGGAATGTGATGAATCACTGAGAAGAGTGTAATCAAATCAAATGAATCATCACTGAATGGTATAGTCTTACCATCGTACAATTGGAATCGTTCATCCTTTACATTCTCTACAAATCGCTCATCATAATGACAAAAACCAACGTCAATGTTGATACCACGGACTGTTTGTACAGAGAATCTCTCCTTGAGAGCATCCAGGAATTCTAATCTCTCTGTTCCAATGTCAAGTGTTGATGGAATGGTGTACTTGTTGTTGTTGTTGTTGATCATCATAGTATTGTTATCATTATTATTATCGTTATTATCATTATCATTATTACTAGTAGTAGTAGTAGTAGTAGTTGTATCATCATCTGATTGTTGTGCCGGTTGTTGAAAGAGTTGAAACATGTTGATTGCATTCTGTAGTTCATCCACTTTTTGAGTAATGGTTCTCTGGTAGGACGTGTTTTCAAATTGTCTGAGACTCGCATCACTCACATCACCCTTCCTGTGCTGCTTCTGCTTATCTCTCAAGTACTTGTATATCACATAGTCACTCTTCTTTTGTGATATGAGATCCATGCATTGATGAACATGAGATTCAATAGAGGAACGAGATGGATGGCACAAGTTTAATCTCTTGTGCAAGTAATACAAAAAGTTGAACAATTTTTTGTGATCGTGTTCATTGGCTGTATAAAAGTCAAATGTTTGATCAAACTTTGTACACAGCTTCTCATCTGATAGTAGAGACATGCTTGTGATGCTTGGTGATGGTTGTTGTTGTTTGTGTTGTGCAGTTGTGCACAAAGAAGAGAAGCGGAGCGCAGAATCTCCCCCAATTCTTCTTTCGATTGAATCATCGCACTGAGGTCGTTTTTTTTGATGTGGCAACACAAAATTAAAAATTTGTGTGGCATTTGAGTCACACCCAAACACCGTTTCATTTTCACCAACCCAAACACAACCAAACACAAACAAACAGCACACAATCATCACATATTACATATCATGATTCACAATATGAAAATCCTCATCGTTCAGCCTCCAACAACATGATCCAAAAAAAGCAACTATGACCATGATTGCTTTTCATCATCACCATCATCATTCCATACAACACCAACCATTTCCTCCAAAACGGTTTTTGAAATTGGTGATTATTGTCAACAACAACAAGAATCATCAACATCAACACCAAAATCTCTTCAAGAAAAGAATTAGTCAATCAATTGGAGAAGAAATCACGGGTGTCATTGTTGAAACAAAGATATCATCGACAACAAGCGAGGCATTCGTTCCTCCATCATGAACATTGTTGGACTACCAAAATTTTTAAACAATAAACAGAAACTTTATTATATATTATTATGATTCTTGATCATCAACACAATCTCTCTTATCACAGGGTCAACGAAGGAACCATCATCACCAACGACCCTTTCTCGATAATACTTGACATAAACAGATGCTGACACTTTAGTAAAAAAAAACGTACCTGGATTACCAATCGAACAACCAAGGATCAACTGATTGATATGAGAACAAAACGAATGATATTGACACAGTGCCCAATATCGATTCAAATCGATAAAGTTCGATGGTTCGTAACCGTTGTTTTCCAAAAATTTAACCGCCATAAAAATTCTCAAGTCGCGGCTGGATGAGGCCCCATCACTCAGTGCGCTGGTCAAAAATTTTTTTGCGCTTTCCACCGAAACGATGATGTTGGTATCTTCGTCATAATCAAGTGGGGCAATATCACGCAACTTAAGAAGTGGGTATTTGTGTTGACGGTTCTGACCTGCCGTTGACCAGCTAACATTATAAAATGCTGGAGACTCTGAATACAGAGTAATACCAACACCTATATTACAATACCTCTGCATGTTTGTAATAAACTGTTCGCAGATGAGGTTGATCATGTTGATCTCCTCATCTGATCTTTCTCTGTTCTCACCATTGTTGTTATGAACAGGTTGTGGCACTGCAGGTGCAGACATTTTGTGATTTTGCTCGGAAATCGGAGAAATTGGATCGTCCAACGGAGAATCTAAAAATTAAGACCATCAAAAAATGAAGAGCATAACAACATGGGAGAAGATACTCATACACATACCACCACCACCACTCACATCAAACTGTTTATTCATCGAACCCATTCATATTGACACAATTATATCATCACAACTTCACTTATTATCACAAGATATGAAACATCTACGACAGATACTTCAACAACTACAACAACACAAACAAACACTACCAAAAAATACCAATTACATTCTTAACATTCTATCAAGATCACCCCCACCGCTTCTAATTCAACTACCGCATCCAAACAATAAAGTAAAGAAGTTATTTCAAAAGGCAACATTACCAGGAATCGGTAAAGGTAATTCCTTCTTAAGAAAAAGAAAGAAATCAATCAATCGAAATGACTTCTATGCCATTTTGAGCAAAACACCAGAGCAATTTGTTCCATACACTGGCATGTCTCACCAGGACTTCTTGGACCTTCTGACTCGAACAAGAGAGAAAATAATGGCACCAAAAAATGCTCATTTTTTATCACAGTCCATTCAATCCAAGAGAAAGAAACCATATACTAACAGACTATCACCTGCCAATCGACTACTAGCTTGCCTAATGATCCTTAGGCAATCTTGTAAACTTTCAGTCATTGAAGTTAACTTTGGTTACTCCAAAGCAGCTATAAGTAACGATTTCCGTCATGTACTCATGGCTATTTTTGTTACTGAAAAGGACAACATTACAATTCCACAGAGTTGGAACAGTCCGCATCCCCTTCTTGACACAGTGGGATCTGTGGATCACTCACATTTCAAGATTGGTCGAACAAGGTATGACCAAAGTCGGTATTATCGGAAAGATAAGGGTCATGCCATCATTGGTCAAATCACTGTTGACCGATGTGGTAATATTATTCACATGTCTGTTGGTTATCGTGGCGCATCCAATGATCAACTAATCTTTTCATTATCCAACGTTATATCTCTGTTGCCAGAAGGAAAAAAACTTTGTGCTGATGGAGGATTTCGCTCAAAGAATCTTGGGTTGTCATTGGTGACACCTGATGATTTGAAGGAGGACGATGCCCTTCAACATTTCCAAAAAGTTGAACGCGTCATTGTCGAGTGCACAATCGGATTTATCAAGCGATATGAGATTTTAGCATCCCGGTTCCGCTATAATATCGCACTATTACCAGTTGTAGCAATGGTTTGTGCCTGTCTGACGAATCGATTTTTACAACAACATCCGATTCGGACCCCCGAATCTGTTTCGAATTTTGATGAGCACCTCCGACAAAAGTTCTCCCGAGTTTGTGAAAATCAAACAACAACAACACCTCTTCTAACAACTATAACAACAACAGATGACCAAAGGGAAGACCAAGGAGAAAGCGAAGGAGAAGAACAACACACCATCTAAGAGTTCTTCGAAAAGACAATCAACGATCCAGTCTCCACAAGAAGAAAAAAGAAAAAGAGGACCCAATTACACCAACTCGGAAGTTGAAGCCGCTATTAGAGCCGTTGTGAAGGATCATACGTTTCGAATTGGCGAAGAGATGATAAAAAAAGGATATCCTGAGAGAGACGCCAGTGATTACAAGAAAAAGATATCATCTGCCTTTTCTTCATGGAGAAAGACGATCAACAATGAAACAGATGATGTTGATGTTGGGGATGAAATTGTATTGATGATCAACAACAAAGCCGTTGCACTCGCTACTCTGAACTGGAGAGGTACAAAGACGAAAGAGAACAAAATCCAGGATATTCTGTTCCCGCCTGAAATTGACTCTGTTTGGTTGAAGTCTATATTTGGACGTGGTAAGGAAACAACGAAATTACCAAAGCCAGTCAAAGAGTTAAACACCCTGAAGGATGCATTGGGAGTGGAAGGTGAGGGTGAGATCATACCATGGTCACATGATCAATGGAGAGCGCACTGTGAATTAGAATCTTCGCTGGACGAAGCCTTTGTAATGTTGCTCGAAGATGAAAATGTGTTGTGTTATAGTACAACGACTATGGCCACTGATGCATCACAATTGTCAGACGACATTATAGACTCAAGTCAGTCATTGAATAGAAACAAAAGATATGAAGAATCGATCGTTAGAAACAACTATATTGCATCGGAACAGGCCAAATCATACATCAATTATGCCAGCAATCAAAGAGAAATGATGAATGTCACAAAGGAATATGCAGCGTTAATTGGACTTTGTACAAAGTTGATCAAGAGAGATTGCGGTGAGGTGGATAATGAAATGGAAAAGAAATGTCTGTTTCTAAGATATGATGAGAAAAAGTGGAAAGTTGTGTGTAGTTCATTTGATGAACTCGTGGTTGAAGCAAAGGATATAGTTGATGGTGATGTAAAATTGTCCTACGTTGAAGGAGAGCATGAGATATGTGTTGAGAGGAGCAAGGATTTCAATGTTATAACAGAATTCACTGTTATTGACTGTGAAAAACTGTACAATTGAAATAAAGTATATTTTTTTTTTATTTGTGCAAAATGAAACAACCTTTGTGGTAGAAGCAATTTTGTCTCAAATATTTTGGTGGGTGGATGTGTGAGAACAAATTTTTCTTTTTTTTGTGATGTGTTGTGGTGACAAAAAAAACGACCTCACTGAAAAAAAAAACACACACAATTGTTGATCGATACAATTATCAAGTGCGTGACGATTGATCAACATTCACAAGAGTTCATCAATGAGCAGAGACAAGGGTAGACATCTAGTCAAGATCTCTAATCTTCAAAAGAATACAACAGAGAGCCAAGTGTATGAACTGGTGTCATCATGTGGTATCATTCATCGAATTTTCATGGACAGTTCCGCACCAACTGTCAACAGTAACTATACTTCATGTGTTGTAGAGTATGTACATGTCACAGTTCTGTTCGAATTTTTATGTTTTTGTTTAGCGTTGATCTGGTGATCTCACACAACAGGTTGTTGCTATTGACAACAGATTCATGACACAAAAGGACGCACAACAATGCTTTCACTTTGTCAACAATACACACATTCAATCCACTACATTGTCTGCTCAATGGCTTACACTTGGTCAATCCAGACAATATCAATCATCACGTGATCATCCATCATCATCATCATCAGCATCAGGTATTCGATCCAATTTCAATGTAGAGCCCATATGGACAGAAGAGGATGCTTCTTCCTCTGAGCAACTCTTGAAATGTAAATTCACTTTTCACAACAACAATGAATACTCTCTGCCATCATTGGATCGATTCTTTGCTTCTTCACCACCTGCTACTACTTCTGCTACTTCTGCTACTACTACTGCTACTACTACTACAAGTAATGAGATTGATGATGAAACAAACAATGTCGATAATAGTACTGCTACTGCTACTACTGCTACTACTACTGTTGTGAATAAGAGAGATGAGTTGATCAAGGAGAAATTATTGAGAATTAGAAATGATTTGAATCAGAGTAAGGCACGATTCGAAGGAGTGAATTTTGATGCGTGGAATCGACATGCGTTCATGATGAATCCTGTGGCCTCTGTGCCCAAAGAATTGAAGATTGCGTGCAATGCAGAGATGTGTACGAGAGGATGGATCAAAATGTTTGAATTCTTGAAGACGACTCCACACATGATGACTCACATTCTTCAAAATTCATCACACATCAACAACAATAATGCTGCTGCTGCTACTACTACTACTACTACAACTGAACCACAGCAACAACAAAAAATACAATTGAATTCATTGCACTTGTGTGAAGCACCAGGTGGTTTCATTTGTGCTCTCAATCATTTTCTCAAGACAGAGTATAATAGCAGCAGCAGTAGTGGTAGTAGTAGTAGTAATGGTAGTAGTGATGGTAAGAAGAGTGATGGTACTAGTATTGATTGGCAATGGTTTGCCAATTCATTGTCCGTCTCTGATGAAAATTCATTGTATGATATGAGAATGGTACGAGAGACGGAGAGTCATTGGTTGTACGGAGTGGACAAGACTGGAGACATTACCAACAGCACAAATATTGAACACATGTGGAACACGATTGTTGAAAAGTGTGCTACTACTAGCAAGACAACAAGTGATCAAAGCAAGTTGGATAAGAATCATCCAGTAATGATTGTAACAGCAGACGGTGGTGTCAAAGTGTCTGATGATCCCTACGATCAAGAAAACATTCTTGCCTCTCTCAAATTTGCAGAGATTACAGCAGCTCTGGGCATACTGGGCACTGGTGGTTCATTTATCATCAAATTCCTTACACTGTTGGAACCTATTAGCATCTCCATGCTGTACTTGTTGAATTGTGTGTTTGAGAGTGTGACCATTACGAAACCAGTCACCACAAAGAGCAGCAGTTCAGAAGTCTATGCCGTGTGTGTTGGATTCCGAGGCATTGATCAATCCTATCTCACAAAGATGCTTCAACATGTCGGTCCACTCTTCTCCACCAAAGTTCCATTCATTGCACTGTCTGACATGCCTGATGACTTTATGGAACAAGTGGAACAGCAAGCCAAGTATTTTGCAGATCAGCAAAAGGAAAGCATTGAACAAAAGCTTTCATTGTTCGACAATATGAGTCGAGAGGAAAGAGCTCGGGTGATTCAAGTGAGAGACATCAACACGGCCATGTTCCTCAAGAAGTTTGAAGTGAAGCGGTTGAGAGATGAGGATCGTATTGTACCAAAGAAGCCCTACCAGCAACCGCACCTGGATTCACAACAACAGCAGCAGCAGCAGCATCCACCACATACTCGACCTCGATACGAGTCAGATGAGCCACATCGATATGGTCACGGTGGTGCATATGAACCACCTCAATCCTATCCAGCAGATGATGGAGAGTACTATAGACCACACAAGAGAGCAAGAAGAGATGAGGGAGGCGGCAGATATGGAGATTACAATCCACCACAGTATCCACCACGTGATTCACACTACGGTTCCAATGCACCTTATCCTCCTTATGGTAGTGGCGGTCAGCCAGAGTATTACAATGAAGAACAACATGGCGGTGGTGATCGATATGGTAGAAGAGCTGAACCCTACTATAGTGGAGGTGCACCTCCTCATCACCCTTCGTACCCTGACTCCAGAAGAGATCAACCACTACAACCAGAACCAAACTATGGGCGTTATCAAGGTGTACCTCCACCATCGTATAACCGTAGCTACGGCGGCGGTAGAAGAAGATATGATCAACAACCACCCTACAGACAGCATCCGTATGATCGATATGCAGACAGTCGTCGCGAGGGATCAAGAACGCCACCCAGCCACCGATCATAACAGTCGAATTCCTCTCAATAAATGAAATATAGGATCCAAAAGCTGTTGGATTGCTTGTTTGTCCACCCATTCAGTGAAGGCGCAATGACACACTGGAACCAACGCTACATTTCATCTCTTTTTCTCCCATATTGAAAAAAGAAAAAAAGCAATTGAAGAATCGCATAAAGCGACCAGGTTTGTTGCTGCTACATTGCACCAAACATCAACACAGCGTGCGTCTCTGAAAACAGTAATTTCCTGATCGCCTTTTACTATCTGGAACACTTTCAGTTGCGACTAATGGCTGTGGTTTTTCCCACTTTTTGGAAAGCCACTCTCGTGGCACTTAGAACTAAGAAAAGAAGACTCAACTGCTGAATAAAGATTGTTATCGAAAGAATATCAAATTCGTAGTATCTGAGAGCACAGAAAAATTTACTTCTTTAAAGTTGAATAGCGACCCGATTCCGTTGGAGCATCACTGAAAATTGTGATTGAAATAGGGTTTATTCTTCGCAATGGCGTGAGTGAGATCCTCGAATAGCCTCCTCGACATTGTACTTTGGGTTCGCTTTGGCTCTATCAAGTGAATACACATCGTCCATATCGAAAAAAACAACATCTGTGTTAAAAGGATGTGTGCCAAATATGAGCTTGAGTTCTCCAAACAGACATGGATGCAATTCACGTAAATAAAAGCCAATTTTGCTCAGAGCAGGGAGCCCAGTAGTCTTGATTTTGGATTGTAGCTGTGTGTTCACTTGATTGGAGAATTCATCAACTTGTTCCATTGTGCATTGTGTCTGAACAGCACAGACCGTGTAAAAAGTATCCTTACACATCATATTATCAATGGTGATTTTGTATTCGGAATCTGTTGCCTTTGGGATAAGAGTGTATCGAACCACAGGGAAATAATACTCCTGAAGTGAATCTCCAAGCCTCGTTGCCATATCATGAGATGTGCTCTTGTCAATCATATCAACAATTGTCAGAACAACCTCCTTCATTTCAGACATTGTTTCAACTCTCACTTCGATGTAGCATAGAGGCCCTTCTTTTTTCACACTAAACTTGATAATGTACCATGTTTTCTTGCCTGCAAGAACTTTTTTGCACCATATGCTCCGTTTCATAAGATCGTTCTTTTTCGTGTCATAAAATGTCTCTTCGTAATCTTGTACCGTAATTGAATGACCTCGCATCAATTTAGAATAATCCAGATTGTCTACAATATTGAAGTGGTGCTGGACCTTGACTATTTTTTGGGAGTTTTTCTGGATTGATTGCTTCACATTCATAAGCATTGAGAGGGAAACATCTCGAGCTACTGCTGTGCTCATGACGACGATTGGTCTGTTTTTCTAGGACTAAAAGTTTTTGTCAACCAATCTCTTCAATAAATTTTTGTGTTCTATCTCAACGACCATTAACAAGCCATATCACACTTTTATTCCATTCCCTTCAGGCAGATAGTAGCAATTGTCTTCCCTGGGTGATTTTCGCTCAAGCACGAACAGACCGAATGAGAATATTATTACAGATCCAAACGCGTAAAGTTTAACAGTCTCTGGAAGGATGAGCAGTTCTGAAGGTATTGACATATTGTTTGCGATTCATCAGGGGCAAGGAATGAGGAAGCAACAATGTTATTCAGCTCACGGACATCAACATGAATTTGATCAATCATCCGGTCAATCATTTCGTTCAACTCTTTGTCAACAGAATCTGTTGTTACTGATGAATTCTTCAACTTAAGTCTCAACATTGTCGCTTGAGTCTTTTGCATTGTTCTCAAATGATCCAACGCCTTGAGCCAATATGCCTCACACAATTGATTTAAAATTTCTCTAATCCAACTAGAAACCACGCTCCATGGAAGCAAGGTAATCGTGTCCTTATGAGTATCATTGAAATCGATAATGTGTCGCACTCGGCGTGTTGCCTGTACTTCGTTCTGAGTTTTTCTCACAAATGTAATCAATTGTTTCAATAACACTGGCACATAGTTACTCGGTGCGGCGTTATTGTTGCTTCTCATTGCAGTTGTGATACTACCTAAATTTTTCAATCCTTCAATGCACTGTTGACTTACACTCTGTATCAAATGTCGCTGGACAATGTGTTGAATCGATAATGGTGTTGTTGTTGGAGATGTTGTTGGCGCTAGTAGTGCTGATACACTGCCGCTTCCAATCAACCGGTCATTCAACAAATTTTCCAACAATTGACTCACTAATTGTTTGAGGGAATCATTCTTCTTGTGATAAGTCGACAAGAGTTCATCATTGATCCGGATTGGTAAATAGTGCTTCAGTTTAAAGTACAGCAATTGAATATCACAGAAGGTGTGACACAAGTGAATATTCATATCCATGGAAGCGGATGATGAGGATGCCGACAATGGTACAATCACAGACAATTGAGATTGAATATGTTGATTGAATTGATTCAACAAGACAATGAACAACTCCATGAATGAACTCATCAATTGATCAATAAACACTTGTTTATGAAACAATTGGTTCATAATGAATTGATTGAACTGATGAAAGATTGTGTACTTGAAACGATAGGTTATCGAATGCTTCACAGTATTGTTGCTGTTGCTGCTACGAGTGGCCATGTTGTGATTTTCATTTGCATCGACAAACTCATCGTCATCCTCCTCCTCCTCTGATTCATCGTCATGATTGGTCTTGTTTGACACTGTATGGGACACAAAGGATTGCTTCAATTGTTGTTGTTGTTGTTGATTAGATGAGGACAAGGATGACCAATCCATGATAAATTGCTGAACAAACAATCGACACAAGTGCTGCTTCAACAGTTTAAAATACACTTGAAAATTCCACTTTTGATTCAATGGTTGTATCATTTGATCAAACTTTGACTCGTATGACCACTCACTGTTGTTAGTACCGCTACTATTATGATTATTGTTATTGTTATTATTATTGTTATTATTATTGTTATTATTATCGCCATCACTGCTACTAGCTGTAGTAGAATAGGCTTGTTTCCATTTCTGAAAAAACATGGTCTGTTCGTGATACTGTTCATGGAATTTGATACGATCTCTGCATTCGTACAAGTGCTTGAGTGCACTCAGTTCACGAACCAATCGGGGCAACAACAGAGAAAACAAAATGTGTTCATACTGTCCACACTCTACAATAATCATGTACCATTTGCTACGATCAGTCAACAACAATAGCATTCGATCATACAATAGTGATGATGATGATGATGAACTAGCTGTTGATGATGATGATGATTTATAGGATGAAAAGAGACTATCACACAGTGCATTCAGCCAATATTGTTCAATGTGTTGAATCAAGTGAGAATGATATCGATTCATGATATGATAACATGATATAATACAGTTCATGAACTGGATGAGTGATGATGATGACGAACTAGTAGTCTTATTGATCTTACTCGTGTTGTTACTAGTAGTAGTAGTGATAGTAGTAGTAGGAGTAGTTGTGTATTGTTGAGTCATGGATTCGAATTTGGATGCTAAAAAATTCATGAATTGATCATCAATGGATTGAAAGAGAGTGAGACACTGTTCATGCATGGATTTCAAAACATTTAAATGATGATTCTTTTCATCTTGTTGTTGTTGTTGTTGTTGTTGATTCATGTTGTTATTATTATTATTAGTATTATTATTCGTGGTATTGTCTGATGGTGTAGTGGTTGTACTTGTTGATGATGTGAATAGTGATTGCATGCATTGATTGACATGATTATTCAACAATTGATCCAAGTATTGCAACTGTGTCGCTACTCTGATACACTGTTGTTGTTGTTCTTCTTCTTCTTCTTCTTGTTCACTATTATTCTTATTATTACGATTATGATTCACTACTACATGGTATGGATCAGTATTATTGTTGTTGCTCTTATTCAAATCATGATTGAAACAGTCAATGACTTGTTGCAGTACGTGATGACAGTGCAACAGTGTACTTGCAATGTGCTTCTTGAGTTGTGCACGTGATATGACATGACACTTGTTTCGAATCGAGTGCAACACACGTTCTACAGAGCTATGAAACACATGCAATGGTTGTTGAATCGAGTTCAATGGAATGTGAACATTGTCCACTTGATGACTCATTTGATTGAGATGAGCAGAGAATTCAATAAAGGATTGATAGTCCTGATGAATGAGTGATATGGTTTGTTCATGTAGGAATGCCAATAGTTCTGTGCATTCAATCTGTAGTGTCTGCCATGAATCGACCTGTGTTCTATATTTGGTCACAAAAGCAGTGGCATCAAATTCCTTTTCCATGAAACTGGAGATGGGAAAGGTGTATTTGGAGTGTTGAGAGGTTGGTAACCAGAGGGTAAACAGGGAAGATGAAGAGTGATTCTCTGTCATGGTATCATGGATAATGATGATGATGATGATGATTTCGGTGTTTTTGTGCTTCCTTTTGTTGTCGATTGGCTTTTTTGTATTTCTCCATTGATCATGTAGGGGAAATATTGTCTAATACACCGATTGATGAAACGAATTGATATTCAACGAATTTGAGGACAAAACGGTTAATTCACACACGTGAAAGAGGCACAATCAAGAAACACAAAAAACACAACGGAAAAGATTGATTTTGCGCGTGCAATTCTCATTGGGTTCAAAAACACAACACAACCAACAACAACAAACAAACAAACTCGAATCGAACAATATTCGACACTAGTCACTGGAGAGATTGCATCAATTTGTTTAAAATCTCACCATACATCAATCATCATCACCAAATTTTGGAGAAGAAATACCCCCAAGAATCGAATCATGAAGAAACATTCACAAAATAAGAAGCAATACGTTGCCAAAAAGCAACACAAGTCGAATCACAACAACAACAATACCAATCACTCGACTACCACGAGTACTACGACAACAACCACTCCTTCTGCGACGACTACTATTGCTACTGCTACTAATAGTAATAGTAATAGTACTACGATTGAGAACATTAATGAAAGAATTGAATTATTAAAAAAGGCAACTGCTGAATCCAATGTGACAATGAATGATGTGCCAATCAACAAGTTTATTCAAGACTTGTTTGGTGAATTGCACAAGGGAATTCGAGCATCTCATGGTCTGCCAAAATCAGACTCTTATTCATTCTATCGAGCAACAAGTCAACCATTTTATGACTTGATGGAGAAGCATGCTCATCAAATTCAAAAGTATGTACCTTTCACATTATTATCATCATCAACAACTAAAAATTGATCAATGAATCCATCACTTGAATCACTTACTCACACACACATGATTCCTTCATATAATAGTTCATTATCCACATTGATTAGCAAGTGTGGATTTGATGAGTTGGAACCAAATGACACTGATGACATGGGTCACATGTTTGAGACCACTGTTGACGTTCTTGATCAATACTATGAGAATGTAGATGTTGCATTGGATGAGTTGAATCATATTTATAACACTGGAAAGTTATTGAATGACAACAACAACAATAATACTATGAATAATAATACTAACAACAACACTGCTTCTGCTGCTGCAACAGCAACAACAACAACAAGCATTGTTCGACCACAATTGAAATGGAAGATTGACAATAGCAACACTCCATTCGTACCCAAATTAAATGAGAAACCCAATGCATCTGTTGCTTCACTCGAACAGAGTCTACGGAGGAAGAATCACAATAATGGATCCATGGACGATGATGAGAATGATGGTGATCATCAAGAATCTTCCATGTTGGATGCCTCTTTTCCATTTCAAATGGGAATTGGAATGGGTGTGGGTGGACCACCGACACGCCAATCCAACTATCATCCCTATGAAGCAGAATTGTTGTCTCTCGAGTTTATGGATTGGCAAATCAATGATCCATCCAAGACACCTACCACTAATGCTACTACTGCTACCACCAATCATAGCAATGGCATTCAAATGTACAAGGGATTTAACAACAATTCTTGCACATGGGTTCACACCACAAAGGACCTCTATCAATTGTCTGCCCTGTTGGATGGACAAGTGGATTTTGCAATTGATTTGGAGCAGCACTCGTACAGAACATTCCAAGGCTTTGTCTGTCTGATGCAGATTAGTACTCGAGAACAAGACTATTTGATTGATACGTTGGAGTTGAGAGATCACTTGCACGTGTTGAACTCTAGTTTCACCAATCCAAAAATTGTAAAGGTGATGCACGGATCAGATTGTGACATTTTGTGGCTGCAGCGTGACTTTGGACTGTACGTGGTCAATTTGTTTGACACGGGAAGAGCAGCTCAAGCACTTGGTCTGCCTGGTCTCTCCTATGCCTATCTGTTGAAGCACTATTGTGGTGTCATTGCAGACAAAAAGTATCAATTGTCTGATTGGAGAATTCGTCCATTGCCAAGTGAGATGGTCAAGTATGCGAGACAGGACACACATTACCTGTTGTACATTTATGATCGGTTGAGACGTGATTTGTTTGATAAATCACCTTCCAATGGAGCAGAGTATTTGGATGATGTGCTCAAGATGAGCAGAGACATTTGTCTGAGAAGGTACGAGAAGGAATTGTTCACTGAGACGTCCTATCTTCAAGTGGTGAATAGACACTGGAACAGACGTAACAATCACTTGGCAATGATGACCAATTTCAACACTGTGAGTGACTCTAGTTCACTCAAGAGTCAACAAGAGGAAATTGTTCGTATATTGTACAAGTGGAGAGATACTGTGGCACGTAAGGAAGATGAATCCATTCGATTTGTTCTCCCCGATCACATGATGATTACGATTGCAGAACAAAAACCAACAGACATTCAAAAGTTGATGCAAATTTGCACACCCGTACCAAAGTTGGTCAGAAGAGATGCTGCTCTGTTGGTTGAATTGATTCAACAAGCTGTCAAGCTCGGAAGAGCAGATGATCGATTGATTCAACCATTGCCATCAACAATAGCAACCAGTGGTAGCTCCAGTGTGAATAACACATCATCCAAACAAGCTGAAAAACTATCCACTCCAATGGCAAAGAACTCTGCTCCAAGCAAACATGCATCCTCCCTTCTCAGGGCATCTGCCTCCCTATCCAATGCTGTGATCAAAACACCAGAGGTAACATCGAGGCATTTGATCAAGTTGGAATCACCAGTTCTGAGCACTGATCAACTGTATCAAGTCGCAGGATGGATTGAGAAGCCAGATTCAACCATTTCTCGGTTAGACTTTTCTGATTGCGAGGATGAGTCAGGTGATGAGAAGGAAACAACAGAAGACAATGATATTGCTCTAGCAACTCCATTAACCAAGAAGCAACAACAAAATCGGTCAGTCACCATTAGACAATCATCGACTTCGTCACTCTTCTTCAATGGAGGTGCTGATGAAGAGGATACAGATGTTGCCATGGGAGTCAATCAATCTGTTGTCGCTGAAGATGATGACGAGGGACACTACACCAAGATGGCTGAAATTCGTAATAGCTTCAGCTTGGCTCAATTGACCTCTCCTGTCAAAGGTGTTCATATGCCACCAATCGATACGACTCTAGCCACACAAACTGTCACACCAGCCCAGCCCAAGAGGTCTGAACCAGTCAACAATGATCACTCGCTGACACCACCTGATGAACGAGTGCCCTCCTCACTCAATGAGATTTACAAGCTATCTCACAAGAACAGAAAGAGAAACAAGCAAAAGAAGAAGCTCAAGCAGGATTCAGATGAAGAAGAGGACGAGTCATCTTCCTCAAGAAGCAACGGCAATTCTAGAAGTAGTTCATTCGACAGCAATGCTGATACTGCCGCTTCAGATGAACAAGGTGGTGTTTCAGATACGAAACCTGTTGACTTTATGAAGAAGATTGGCTGGTTGGGCGAGAATGAACACATGCAAGATGAAGAAGAAGAGAGTGAAATCATTGAAGTCATGCCACAGCTCGTGATCAAGCAACCCTTCTTGGGTCATGTTCAAAAGTCTCGAACGAGAACGAAGGCCTATTCGAACAAGCAAAGTAATCAGTTCAATAGAAGATAAGTCAAAAATAAATCAATTATTGGACGGACGCTCACTCTTTTGATCTCACTCAATTGACAAATCAATTTATTTAGTGTTCCTTGTTAAGCTCAATGTTCAAATGTTCTCTCATGTATTCCAACAGATAGGTTCTTGGTTGAAGACCCACGAGCTTCTTCTCGACTTGCTTTCCATTCACGAATCCAATCATGGTTGGCAGAGCTTGAACTTCCAAGTCTTCGACAACATCGGAGCATTCATCTGCATTGATTTTCACAATCTCAATCTTTCCTTCGTACTCTTGAGAGATCTTGTCCAAAATTGGTGCCAAGGTCTTGCATGGTCCACACCAGTCAGCATAGACATCAACGAGAACTGGAACTGTTGCACTCTTGATCTTTTCATCGAATTGAGTGGCATCCTTGATGTAGATGACACGTGAGGATGATGAGAGACAAGCAGATGAATGGAAGAATCTTGTAGTTGTTGCTGCTGTTCTTGGTGATGCAGAGAGTAAATGGCGTGCAATCGATGATGACACTCTATGGGTTGATTTGAACATTTTTTTGTTGGTTTGTTGTTTGTTTGCTGGAGGAGTGCGCATGAAATGTTTATTTTTGGTATGCATTTGGTTGATCAAATGCGGCAGTGTTTAGCTCAAATGATCCATGTAATGGGCAATACCAAAGCTATTGAGATAATTTCGGGCTGTGTTCTCATCACTAAACAGTTGTTGTGACTTGAAGAATTTGAAACTTCGGTTTTCAATGGTTCCCTTCCACATGAATTGACATTTGCCGCTCTTCTCTTGGTCGTCATCTTCATCGTCATCATTTTCATCGTCATTCGTCTCCATATTCCCATCATGATTGTCTGTTGCATTTTCCTTGCCCTTGTTGAATCTCAAGTTCCATCCGATTCGATTCTCAATGACATGACAAAACTTTTTCACTGCCTTTGCTCCACCTTCTGCAATCAACAGTCCGTTTGTGCCTTCACTGGCACCGTTGAATAGAATGATAGTACCTGATATTTTAAACTGTTTTGCATTGGTGTTAAGCTTGAATCGATTCTGAGGGTGAGACAGTGCAGCTCCATTGTCAGGTATCCGATATATTACACAGACCAGTTCATTCGACTCATCCGCACCCAACTTTTCTTCTCTTTTGGCCTTCTTCTGCTCCCATGTGAGTTTCTTTTCCTCATTTCTCATATCGTGGTTCTTCTTACGCTGTTCGATCTCTTGAATAATCTTCTTCTCAAGCTTTGTTGGATCCTGCGTACCATCATTCATGTAGACTTTCATAAAGTTCTTGAGATTGGCCTTGGGTGCAGGAGCTGGTATCAGACCCTGTCGAATCTTGAGTTGCTTCTCTCTTTCACGTTCTAGTCTCTGTTGTGTTTTGAGTCTCTTTCGCTCGCGTGCAGTCATCATCAGGGGCATAATAATCGTCTGATTCAAGTGTTGATCCAATGATTCATTGCTAAGTGGAACATCGTGTTCAATGAGATTTCGAGTGACTCTCTTCTCGTGCAATTGAAACAATGGTGGTTCATTCTGCTGTTGTTCATTCGCAACAACAAAATCATCATAGGTCAACTGATCCAACTCCTTGCTCTCTTCGAATTGTTTCACAGGGAGAACCAATTGATCCCACCATTCAATACCAGGTGGCTTTGATTGTTCAATCACTGAATGAGGCACAATCAGAGATGATTGAAGCATTCTTTTTAGCTCTACATCATCACTGTCACCACCACTACCACCACCACCACCACCATCAGTACCACTACCACTTCCATTGCTATGATCATCACCACTTGTACTATTCTTCTTCAACTTGTTTTCTTCTCCTTGTTGTTGTTGTTGTTTCGAATGAAGAGAAGCATTCAAGTATTCATCCACACTGAGAACCACTGGCTTCATCCCCATGTACAAATGCACCGTACTCTTCATTTGATTCATCTGATCGTTCTGATACTGAATCCACTTCTTGTTCTGTTCGTTCATGTACTGTCTTCTCACCTCCAAATCAAGTTCAAACTGCTTCTGTTGTCTCTCTTGCTCCAACTGTTGTTCTCTCTGTTGTTCGATTCTCTGTTCCAACTGTTCAAACTCACCTGGTTCATGAAACTGGAGCATAAGTGGTCTTCGTTTTCTAGTACCCATGATGTTGTTGATTTCTTCCTGTTGTTGTTGTTGTCCATGTTGTCCATGTTTTTGATGATTGTGAAATTGTTTGGATCGTTTTCTGGACTCTTCCTGCATTGCTTCATCATAAAAATCCATGAGTGTTCTCTTCTTTTGTTGTGCTGCTGCTGCTGTTGTTGTTGATGTTGTTTTTGCAATATTGGATGAAGAGGCAGTAGTTGTACGTCGATGCTGCTGCTGTTGTTGCTGTTGTTGCTTCTTGTTGACTGATAGAGTGGGTGTGTACTTTGCAGTCACATGAATCACATTTCCATCTTGATCAATGAGATTACCATGTTCGTCCATACGAATCGATTGATGTTGTTTTGACTTTTCATCATCACTCTTGTTGAGAGAGGATGTGTCGGTCAGTATGTGAACATTGGACGATGATTGTTGTTGTTTCTTCATGTGATCGCTGCTGCTCATGTTCTCTCGCGTTTTTTTTTCTTGGAAACGAGAATTGTTCAGCAAAACGCTTGAAGTTTTTTTTATTCGGACGACAAGAGCCTTCTCTTTTGTTGTATTTCTCTGGCTTTGATCATTTGAAGCTCCTTCTTGATGCCATACTTTTTAGCTGCACTCAGAGAGGTATCACTAAGCATTTGAGTGAGTTTCTCCACTTCAGACAGGTCTGGTGTTGTCTGTGTTCTGGACAATGGTTGTGGACAATGTTCAGCAGTTCTGCTTGGACGATTACTCGTGGTATTCTGGTTCCTATTTGATGTAGATGGGGTTGACAACATTCTACTGGTTCCTCTCTTCGCTGTCAGAGTTGGCTCGGGGAGAGATGAGAACGGTTCTCTGCAGTTGTTGTCAAAGATTTGTTGTTGATGATGCAATCACATGAATAGTCGTACATACTTGTTTAAGAGACCCAATGGAGTAATATCTGTACAGTACAATCTCATAGAGCTTTGATTCTTCAACTGCTTGTTCTTTTCTGAACGAGGTCGAGGTCTGGGTGCTCCTTCTAGCCAAGAATAATCCACAGAATGGAAGTTGTTCTTCTCTCTGTTCTCATAGAACTCTTTCCTCAACTTTTCATACTCGTGTTCAGGCAAGAGATGACCACCATCTCTGTTTCCTACAATCCTGAATTATGATCAAAATCAATCAATGATGATAACACGTATTAATGAACAGAAATGATGAACATAAACATTAATTGGTAAAGTAATTTACATTCGATATTCGAGATAAGCATCTACATGAGCCGCTCCAGAGCTCGTTATTATATTTCGGTCCATATTTTTGTCCGAATCCAAGGAATTGGAACCAAGCACCTGTTTCAAGACTCGTAGAACAACTACAATTTTGAAACAAATTGCTCCCTATTCACGATAGATTTGTCTTGATCCTCGTTTGGGACATCTCTAACTGGAGCTAGAGGTTCATGATCAAGTAAGAACTGCTCAACAACATTGTGGTTTGCATGTTGCACGAGCAATGAAGCAATATATGTTTGAGCAATAGAGAATGAGAGCTCTCTGGCATACAGTTGTAGTCTCAGCTCTGATTTCGATGAAGATTTCAAGTAATGAATCACCTGAGCGACTGCTTCACGAATCTTCTCACATACAGCACCCAATTGTGATTCCTTCTGACAAGCGGCATCCAATGTGTGCAATATTCGTTGCTCCCATACAGCGATAGCCCCTCTATTTCTGACCAATACACGGAGAACATCTAATGAAAGTACGATGGTTGTTCCTTCCCAAATTGGCAGCACCTGTCCATTCCTCAAAAGAGCTGGAATACCAGTATCCTCGATGTATCCTTGACCGCCCATCATCTCAACTCCTTCAGACAACAACTGGACACAACGCTTGCCGGTATATAACTTTGTGACAGGAGTCAATAAACGAAGCAACTCTTCATCAGACTTGCTGGCCGTACCACATTCTGTCTTTCCCAGCATATGAACGACATTCATGACTAGATGCAAGCATCCAATCTGCTCTGCGACCATCTTGGCCAACCAATGAGTGTACAACTCATGATCTTTCAATAGTTTTCCAAATGTTTTTCTCTTGTTGCTGTAATCCTGGATGATTACAATCATCCTTCTCATCGCAGAACAGGCACAAATGGAATTGTAGAGACGAGTAATGTTCAACATGCATGAAATGGTTTGTACTCCCTTTCCAGGCTCGCTCACAAGCAATGCTTCCGTGTTCTTTAGAGCAAGTTCAGCTGTTGGCAAAGCCTTGGTTCCCAACTTGTCCTTCAACTTGTGAATCTTGATGCCATTCAACTTTCCTGTTTTCTCATCTCGAATACGCACCAAGAACAGTGACAAATCATCTGATCCTTCAATCTTGGCCAATGCCAGTGTAATCTGTGAGTCGGTTGCACTTGTGAACCACTTGAATCCATTCAAGTGATAATAGCAACCAATTGTATGTTTCAAGTCAGTGCCACGAACAGGAGTAGCAATGGTTTGTGTGCCTCTGACATCACTACCACCAGTTTTTTCCGTCATCCACTGCCCAGAGGTCCAGAACTGGTTTGTATCAGTGGTGGTCAAATGGTTAAACACTCCAGAATACAATTGTTTCTTGTGGTCACTAATTTGAGCATGATTCGACTGAGGAGAACCAGTTGCCTTTGACAGAGATGACAATTGCAGTTCTAACAACCTGGCGGCACCATCTGTCATTGCCAATGGACAAGTGTACACTGCACTGCTCGCATCAAAGAGATACAGCTTTGCAAATTGAAGGACACGTGCCATTGGACCATATTTTTCTCTGAATGGGCCATATCCAGTAGCTACGAGCCCATCCTTTGCCGCAATGGACTGAAAGTACCTCCATGACTCATGAATCTCCAATTGGTCAATCCTGTTCTGCCAAGCGTCAAACGTGCGCAACCTTGGATGGTTGTTGACGTTTTCTGCAGCGAATCGATTGTCGAGCATCGTCTTGGAGACAACACTGGAGCCGAATTGAATCAATTGGTCATGAATCTCATTTATGCACCGATTGTTTGGTTGACTACTGCCGCAGGCATTGTTGGGTGGACACTTTTCAAAAAAATAATATTGAATGATGCTACGGAGTGTGGCATCACCAAGGTATTGATTCTTTCCATTAAGATCAGGAGGAGTCTGTTTGAATGACATGTGTGGTGTTTTTGTTCTCCCTTCAAAAAACATCAGAAATCCGAACCATAAATTTACCGAGAGCCTTCTTATTTTTGGAGAAATTGGATGCCGCTTTCACCAACAGATCAGGACCTGAACAAAAGACAAGAAAAAAAAAGATGCCAGTACGTATTCAATTCAACTTTTTCAGTCAATGATGTGATTGGTGTGAACTCACTCTTGTTCTTCAATAGAAATTAGCTCTTCAAGTCAAATTCGAAGCCGAAAACATTAGCAAGATCTCATTGAGTGATCCTTCATCTTTCTCTTGGAGATTAAAAGTTCAATGTTCCCACTGTCAATCCATTTCTGACAAGCATGTATTTGTATGTCGATGATGATGATGATCAATTGTTGTTTCACAGTTTTTTCATTTCTTTCTTTGCGAGCAAATTTGAGCTTTTTCTCTATCTCACATTCGTCCTGTTTGTTTGCTACGTTCGTAACAACTGAAACGAAAGATCTGTGCCAATGATCAAGTCGAACAACTCACTGGTCGTGGAACTACACACTTGAATTACAAGTGCAAGAATTGTGAGAGAAAGGGTCAAGTGGACATCTTGATTGAAACATTCCATCCTTGGACATTGGAAGAAGCAGAGAAGAAATCAAGCGACGATGGATTTGTCACCATGGTTCAATTCGATTGCAGAGGAGTAGATGTGGAATCGTGGGATCCAATGAATCATGATCAAACAGGCATTGTTGCAACTCCAGTGGACAGCGAAGAAGAGATGGAGGTTGACTTCTCTGAGGGCGAATGGTCCGATTACGATGCTGACAATGATCAAGCAGTCAACATTTTCTCCCTTGAGAGCAGAACCGTCAAAGTCAAGTAATAAACGAAATGGAATTCACCGATTTGAATATTCAATCAATTTGTTGAACTGCATTTCTCCTCATCCATTTTCACAGCTCACATTGGACCAACAACAACAACAGACAGAACCACAACCACAACAACAACATCAACCAAGAACAATCAAACATGTGTCCTGTTCAATCAAAGGGAAAAGCAGAAAAGAGAAGAGGCCGTGGATACAGACAATCCAAGAGCAAAAGAAGAAACAAAATTTTGGACATTGATCCCAATAATCCAGAGGGCAATGAAAGAGCAAAACTCAAAGAGAAGAAAATGGAAGAGAAGAAGCGGTTGAATGAAGCACCAAAGAAACAAAATGATTTCATTCCAAAGAGCATTCGAAAAATTATGGAATTTCAAAATGAGTTGAAACAACAAGACAGCGCACAAAAGAATGTCGAATTGGAAAAGGAGAGAGAACAGATTCGATTGAACAATAAGCTAAAGAAGGAAAAGAGACAGATGGCTCTCATGGGTCACGATGTATCACAATTCAACCATCAAACAACAACAAGTGATGATCACATCAACAATCCTCATGACAGCAACAACAATAATAATAATAATAACAAGAAGAATAACAACAGTAATACCAAGGAAACACCTGCCATCATCTCCAATCTACAGAGTCAGACCATGACAAACAGAAAGCTAAAGAACAAGATGTGGTCCAAAATGAAGAAGGAGAAGGAACAGATGAAAAAGATTAAGAAACAGTTGAATCAAGTGACCGCTGTAGAGAGAAGTAAGCTGAAGAAGAGAAAGAGAGAAAAGGAAGAATCGAGACAGCAGGCATCTGGTGGCAAACGAACTATTGTCATTGATGATGAAGAAGATATTTTGGATGACGAAGATTTGTTGAACATCAATCTGGAGGATGATGATTTGGAAGATGCTGAATCAGGTGCAATCAGAGAGGATTATGTCGAGTTTGGTGAACAAGCTGTTGAACCACCAAAGAAATTGAAGAAGATTCAAGAAAAGTTGGAAGCCAAGTATGAAGCAAGAAGAAAATTCAAAATGCAACAAATGAGTATTGACGAAGCGATAAAACAGAGACAATTGGAACACACGAGACAAAAGGTGTTGAGCAATTATGACAAGGCACGTCAAAAGAGAATGACAAAATCAGAGGACGATGAGCCAGTGAACAAGCACATTGAGCAATTGCAAAACTTCTCTGCCAAGTTCGGTGCTGCAAACAACGATAAAGGAATATTGGAGTTTTAAGTTTAGCATATCAGATCATGTATTATTGTTATTTCATTCCACACTTTTATTGTTCACCAAGGACATGGTTTGTTTCTCTCTCGTATAATTCATATTATTATTATTATTATTATTATTAGTGATTGCTTTCGATTATTATTATGATTCATGCATTGCGTGTGTGTGCCTGTTGTTTTCGTTCTTGACACCAAACTCTCACCTCCAAAACGAATTTAATGATGATGACCTCCATGGACCTTAATGTAAGTTAGACCGCAATATTTGCATCGTTCTGGATGATCATGGGTCACACGAATAAACTCTGCAGGATGTCCCAATCCCTTCAACATTTCTCCATCACATCTCACAACACTTTCAGTGACTTCAATAGGTGGTAAATTGGCAGGATCAACTTCGTCCAACTCTTCCTCCGTCATGATTGGAGTCTATTATTTATGCAGTGTTTGTTCATTTTTTTTCATTCAGCGGCAACATAAGCAAAAATAAGGGCAGGACAAAAAATGTCACACACAACAGGAGTGAGTCGATCAAAATCTCAAAAAATAGAAGGATGAATCGCTGTGCATCACACTTACATAAGTAACTGGGTGTTGAGTATCACGGGAAACAGTTGTGGTGCGGTACTGTCTCACATTTGCATTGTTTTTTATGATTGTGATGCCTGAAGATGCAGATTGGACTGCATGGGTGGATGGTAGAACGAATTGAGTGTTCTTCTTTGATGCCAGGGCAACAACTCTGTTCAAAAGTCTTCTGCTCAACATTTTTTTTTCAATCGAATTGGCTTATTGTGGTTGTGTGCGTTGTAAGCGACAAGGTTTTTGTTGGCGCTCTTTTTCTAATACTCCTTTATTCTCCGACAACATCAGCAAAAGAAAGACGAAAAAAAAATGAAAGTCACATTCCTCTCTCGTCTCATCCTCACACTTTCGGTTTTTTTTCTCGTAATCATCACTCTTTACACGTCTCCTGCCAACGCCAAGGTGTCACGTTTCTTTTTTGAAAAGAGTGAACTGAGTAAGTCATGGTACTATATTGATCAGTTCTGTTTTGATAATGAAGGTGAGAAAGCAATGGGCTCTGTCAGCTACAAGGCCAACAATCTGAAGCCAGAACTCCTCACCAATTTGACAGTCGCTCTCTTTAGAGATGATTATTTTGAAAAGTTGGAGAGAGATTTGGCCAAGTCCAACTATCAACTGCCATGCAGTCAAGTCATCTCCAGAAACTATACACCTTACATTGTGAATATGGAACAACACACACATTTCCGATGGGATATCAATCAGGAGTCAAGACCTCGATTCTGGTATGTGTTCTTGGGTGCCTGTGATCGAAACGGAAAGGATTTCAAGGCGGGCAAAAAGGAATATTTTGAAATTGATTTCACATGGCTCAATCCTGGTAATATCTTTGAGAGACAATTCTCAAAGGACAGACACGGTATCTATGCCACATTGCTCGCATTCACACCACTGTTAACACTCATGTGTATTGCTTACACATTTAGCGTTGTCATGTTGATTCGATCCAATTGTTTCCATTGGATTGTGCGTGTCTTTTATGGTAGTTTATTGCTGTACACTGCCAGTTCCTACCTCGCTCTCTTCCACAATATGGTCTATGCTAGCAATGGTATCGGTGTTCCATTCTTTGATGGCATGAGCACTGCACTCAGATTGTGTGCCGAGCTCTCATTTATGATGCTTCTCTATTTAATTGCATCAGGATGGACTGTGACTCAACCTTATTTGAGACATGCAAAGTACTTGGCAGGCATCCTGTTGGCCCTCATCATTCTCTATTCCACAATGTTCTCATGGTCTCAAATCTCCCTTGCTACCCAGATCAACACTAGCGACTATGTGTATGAAACTGTGCCAGGTGTCTTGTTGGCTGCACTCAGAATCCCAGCTCTGGCATTCTTCATCTATGCACTCAAGACAACTTACAAGAAGGAAGTCAGTGCCGTCAAGATTTGGTTCTACAGAACATTTGCTTTGTATTCAGTGTGGTTCCTCATTCTACCAGTCATGGTCCTGACTGCACTATTGATTCCAAGACAACACAGAGCCAAGTGGGTTGAAGGTTTAACTCGCTCCATTGAATTGCTGACCTATGTGAGCATGATGATCTTACTGTGGTACTCTAGAGCAAGACAGTATTTCTCCTTGTCTGAAGATGAATCCAAGCAAGGAATGTATGAGAATCTCTAAAACCCCATTATTGTATGCTATGAGGTAATTCCTTCTGATGATTGCCGATTTTGACTCTAATTTATCAACGCTTGTTGTTTGACCAAATTGCAGCCATTTTTTTGTATTCACCTGGACGCCAAATGATCAGAATGTTCCTACTTTCAGATACGCGAAAGCTTCCAATGAGTATCTTGTTGTAAAGAATTTTTTTGTAAAGTAGATTCTCATGAGGCCGAAAAAAAGCATTCACACAGTTGCGCCGCACAAAAAAACAAGAGAATTTCATTTGACACTCACAAAAAACAACACAAACAACAGTCAAAAAGATGTTCGAGAGAGAAGAAGATGAATCCCAGTACGGACAAGTATTGTCTGTCTCTGGTCCAGGTAGGTTTTTGCCACCTCAAAGTGTCATTCGCAGTCGTTTTTTTGACTGCCTTTGCATCACAGAGCTTTTTTTCTCACACCATCATTTTTCACACTCTTTTCTGAAATCACACATGCACATACCAATGAACATAATTTGTGTAAATACATACGACATGAACTACAAAAATCCATGCTAATATGAATGTAATTTGCGATCTTTGAACACGATAGTCGTGATGGCTGAAAAGATGGAGGGTTCTGCTATGTACGAATTGGTCAGAGTGGGTACCCAAGAATTGGTTGGTGAAATTATTAGATTGGAAGGTGATACTGCTACCATTCAGGTCTACGAGGAAACTTCAGGATTGACCGTTGGTGATCCAGTCTTGAGAACTGGTAAGCCATTGTCTGTCAACCTTGGTCCTGGTATCATGGAGAGTATTTTCGACGGTATTCAAAGACCTTTGGAAGTGATTAACAAGAGGACTGGAGATATTTATATTCCAAGAGGTGTCAATGTTCCTGAGTTGAACATGGACAAGAATTGGTGGTTCAACCCAATCAACTTTACCGTTGGTGACAAGATCACCGGAGGTGACATTTATGGTGTTGTTGAAGAGAACACATTTGTGGATCACTCTATCATGCTTCCACCATATGCTATGGGTGAGATTACATACATTGCTCCACAAGGCAACTACACCCTCCAAGACAAGGTTTTGGAAATTGAATTCAACGGTGTCAAGCGCGAGTTCCAAATGTGCCACATGTGGCCTGTGAGACAACCTAGACCTGTGATCCAGAAGCTTGCTGGTGATACACCTCTCCTGACTGGTCAAAGAGTTTTGGACGCAGTTTTCCCTGCGGTTCAAGGTGGTACTTGTGCTATTCCGGGTGCTTTCGGTTGCGGTAAGACTGTCATTTCTCAAGCTATCTCCAAATACTCCAACTCTGATGTCATTATTTATGTTGGTTGTGGTGAGCGTGGTAACGAGATGGCTGAAGTGTTGATGGAATTCCCTCACTTGACTGTCACCAACAAGAAGACTGGTCAAGAAGTTTCTATCATGAACCGTACTGCCCTTGTCGCCAATACATCTAACATGCCTGTCGCTGCCAGAGAAGCCTCCATCTACACTGGTATTACCTTGTCTGAATACTACAGAGATATGGGTCTCAATGTTTCTATGATGGCTGACTCTACCTCTCGTTGGGCTGAGGCTTTGAGAGAAATTTCTGGTCGTCTTGCTGAGATGCCTGCTGATTCTGGTTATCCAGCTTACTTGGGTGCTCGTCTTGCTTCCTTCTACGAAAGAGCCGGTAAGGTGAAGTGTTTGGGTAATCCAGGCAGAACCGGTTCCGTCACTATTGTCGGTGCCGTCTCTCCACCTGGTGGTGATTTCTCTGATCCAGTTACTGCTTCCACTTTGTCTATTGTGCAAGTTTTCTGGGGATTGGACAAGAAGTTGGCCCAAAGAAAGCATTTCCCTTCTGTAAACTGGCTCGTCTCCTACTCCAAGTACCTCGATGCTTTGGAGCCATTCTATGAGCAATTCGATCCAGAATTTATTAGATTGAGAAAGGTTGCCAGAGAAATTTTGCAACAAGAAGAAGATTTGACTGAAATTGTACAGCTGGTCGGTAAGGATTCCCTTGCTGAAGGTGATAAGGTTACCTTGGAAGTTGCTAGAATTATCAGAGAAGATTTCTTGCAACAAAACTCTTACACTCCATACGACAAGTACTGCCCATTCTTCAAGACTGTTTTGATGTTGAGAAACTTGATCCACTTCTACGAAGAAGCTCAAAAGGCTGTGAACGAGACTGGTGTCCACAAGGTGTCATTTTCCACCATCAAGGCTCAATTGGGCCAACTTTTGTACAAGCTTTCCGCTCAAAAGTTCCAGGATCCACAACAACCAGAAGCTCAACTCAAGGAGTTCTATCAAGCACTGTACGATGAAATTACTCATGCATTCAGAAACCTAGAAAACGAATAAACTCTTAAGTCGGAGAACCTTTACTAATTTAGCGCCAAGCAAATTCGCCAAAAAAATTGAAAAGCAATAACGAACAGAAACAAATTGCAAAACAAAGAATGTCGCTCAAACCAAACAGCTTTGCATTGACGATCAATCACCAGCAAAACATGAGCCAACCACAATCCCAATCATCGCAACCACAACCCTCAAATGAGACAAGCTCAGCCGAAATCATCCCAGTACTCCCTCCATTGATACGATCGCTTCCATCAACCACCACACCAACTGCAACAACAAAAACATTCACCCCAATACCTAAAGCTGCCCAGACACTACCATCACCTACTCCTACGACACCAGTTGTCGCATCACTCAGTTCAGAACAAATGAAAATATTGGACTATGTCATGAAGGGATACAGCATTTTTTGTACTGGCAGTGCAGGAGTTGGTAAAAGGTGGCGATTATGATCACTTGCTTTTTATATCACTTGTATTGTTGTGATTTCATTTCTTTTAGAAGGATGCATCCGAGTTCTGACTTTAACATTCACCATTTTTGCTTTAAACATCAACAGTTTTATACTATCGGAGATTATCAAACGACTGAGAGACAGGAACAAGCATGTGGTTGTGACTGCTTCAACCGGTATCGCAGCGCAGAACATTCAAGGCAGAACAATACACAGTTTTAGTGGAGTGAGGCAGAATGACAATGGCACATTTGATGCTCAGACAGCATGGAAGAACAAGAAGCAGTGGAGAGCGGTAGATGTGTTGATTATTGACGAAATTTCAATGATTGACGCTGATTTTTTCGATGAGTTGGAAAAGACGGCAACAATGATACGATGCAGTGATGATTTGCGTGGCGGTGTGCCATCAGACAAGATACCACCATTTGGGGGCATACAGTTGGTCTTGTGTGGTGACTTTTTGCAATTACCACCGGTTGATAAGTCACAGCAGAGAAATCGGTTCACTCAAATGGCTGCCAATCATCATCGAACATCGAATAGTAATGATACGATAGGATTCAGCAGCAGTAACAGCGGCACTAACGGCAGTGTTAATCCAATGGAAGTGAAACCAAAGCGTATGTGTTTTGAAGCCAAGTCATGGAACAAGTGCATCAATCATTGTTTCGAGCTGCGAAAAGTGTTTCGACAGGAACAACAGGAGTTTGTTTCACTGTTGAACGAGTTGAGGCATGGACATGTGTCACCAAAGACTGTTGATACGATTCGATCATTGTCTCGTGTGCTGCCGAATACAGATGGTGTGAAGCCTACCGTAATCTATCCAAAGAATGTTGCAGTCGAACAACAGAATATTCGTGAATTGAGCAAATTATCAGGAGATACAGTATCATTCTCTGCCATCTCTCACTTTTATATCAATCTGAAGAGAATATCGAATGGAGAGGAGAATAGCAACGCGTTTTACAAGTTTGTATATGATGCAATGCGGACAAATTTGGAGCATAGTCATGCTGTTGTCAAGTTGGATTTGAAAATTGGAGCACAGGTGATGCTGTTGCGAAATTATCCGGATGGTAAGCTGGTGAACGGATCAAGAGGTACTGTCGTAGGCTTTAAGAAAATATCGGAGACTTCATTACTCTCAAATGCCGATCAATGGCGGAAGTCTGAATTGAAGGAGTTTATGCAGTGGTTCGAAGATAACGAATATTTGCCTGTTGTAAAATTCAAGTGTGGCACTGAACAGGTTATTGAACCTGTTGTGTTTGAAGCTCTGGGTCCATCCGATGGAAGCTTTGCCAAGCGATGTCAACTTCCACTATCGCTGGCCTGGGCGCTCTCTGTGCACAAGACGCAGGGGCTGACTCTTGACTATTGCATTATTTCCATGAAGGATATCTTTGAAAAGGGACAAGCTTATGTGGCACTGTCAAGAGCCAGATCCCTTGAAGGACTCCAGGTATTACAGTTTGATCCGAGGGTTGTCAGAGCAGATGAAACTGCTCTCAAATTCTACAAGTCCATAGAGAACCAGACCATTCCTGATGCAGCCAATGCCCCTCTGCCACCACTAAAACAATTCAAGAATTATACAAAGGTTGATGATTCTAGCTTCTCATTCATGGGTCGAGCTAACTACTCAAGGGGTCGATCTGTGACAACTAAGCGGGTTGGCGGTACCATGTCTGATTTTAGTCAATCGTTCGCATCAATGAAACGGGACAGAAGTAGCACGAGTTGGAAGGCAGATGTTAACGGTTTATCGAATGAAGCACCAAAGGCGAAAAAGCAAAAGATGTCTTCGTCTCCACTTGGCAATGCAGCTGCACAACCAGGTCAACAGACGATAACTGGAATGCTAGCGAAAGTATCACCAAAAAAGGTCGTTCCTGCTGCTACTGTCACTAAACCCACCCAATCCACGACCACATATCAGTCAACAGTCGATAATCCAATTACTCCTGTCCGAACATTCAAGCCTGTGCCGGTCAACGATGGCACAGCACCAAGGGCATTGTTCAGAAGTCCACCTGTTGCTAGACAACCAACGACGAGTCAAACACTGCCTCCAACATCCTCCAGTCAGTCTTTTAACAATGTTATGGACATCAAGCCAAACGCCACCAAATTTTATGCAGTGGCAGCTGGAAAACGCACAGGCATATTTAGCAGTTGGGTTGATTGCCAACCAGTTGTCACAGGATTCAGAGCGGCCAAGTATAAGAGCTTTGGAACGATTCAAGAAGCGAAACAATGGTTGACGACTACACAGAATAGTTTGGTCCAAAACAATTACGCAACATATTAAATTCAATAGTTCAATAGTTGTCCTTTCATAAAAAGTATTTATGGCCTGTTCTTCTTGCCGCTTGAATAAGTTAGCACTTGATAGAGCAACGCGCAGTCAACCAACAGTTGGAATGTACCACAAGCAATAAATTGCAATGGATTTCCTCTCACGATAAAAGTAATGGTCTTGAATGCATCACCAAGGAAGAATGAACCCAACAAAACCATGGAAAAGCCCTCAGTGTTCTGCTTCTTATAATTTTGAATCAATTGAGGCAGACCAAGAGTTGCTTCAATCATGAGTGCAGCAAATCCCAACAATTCAACATACAAGTTGCTCTTTGGAATCATAATGCCACTCAGGAGACCAACAACACCTGCAAACACACCAATAAATGCAATGTAGGACGCCATATCGGGCCAATTCCAAAAATCACTCAACGAAAATCGTTGTACGAGTGAATTGGCTCTCTTTTGACTGCTAGATGGATGCTTGCAACAAATGTGAAGCATCACAAACTGTGCCAGTATCATGACAAAGCTCTGCAACAGCAAAACAGTGTCAAACTTTGCTCCAAACCAAAAGAACACTCTCAACACGTTGGACAGCATGAGAATGAGTGAAATGAGCTTACTGAAAGCTTCACTGGTCTTCTCTTGATGGATCATCCTGTACTGATCCACATATCCGATCACTGGACCAAACACCATGGCCACATCAACGCCGAGAGAGATCAATTGACCAATCATGTTTGTTTTTTTTATTATTTTGTCTCCTTCTGCAAGTCAGCAAGATATTCCGCTCCTTTTCGGTCGAGTCTTAATGTGCGCTGATAAAATCATCCTTCAGCTCGTTGGAAGTTTCTCTTGCCAGTTCATAAGTATGATAGGCTTCAGTGCTGCTGAGTCTAGTCAGAGTGTCTGTAATGTTCATCATGCAAGCACCATACAGCTTGACAAATGCTTCTTCAGCATCTGCTGCCGAAGGTTCAGACATCTTTGAAACTCGCAGGAACACTTTTCTTTGTTGATTGGAGATATTCAATTGCCTTTCACTGTTGTTATCAATGTATAGCTCTTGAATCTCTCTGAGAGCTTTTCGTCTCTCCTCTGTGGTCATCAGTAGATTTCTGGAACGGATTGTTTCTAGTTCTCTCCACAACAAGAGATTTTCGAGAGAGAATTCCTTTCTACAGAAGTCGTATATAAGTTGATAACCATAAACATGTCTCAGAATATCAAGCACCTTTTGGTCCTGAATGGTTTCTTTAGACAGTGATGCAGAAGACAATTGTTCGTACTGTGAGCTCAACTGTCTTTCTCTGATCATATTCTTGGTACTGGCAAGAAGGATGTATCCTCCAAATGCGAGTATCCTTGTGAACATTAATATAATCTCAATCACCGTTCGAACAATCATAATTGGCGACTTTGCTCTGGATTTCTGGATAATGGTTGCAATACCAATCGAATAGAGTACAATAATTATCAATACAGTGACCAAGATCATGATCCCTTCCATTCTGAATAACAATGGATCGTTGACAAAGTGTTTCTTAATAAGACCGAGTCCTTTTGTCTTCTTCACATGTACTTGCTGATTATGCTCGCTTGCATGATCTTCTAAGGTTTTCTTCGAGACAGACTCTTGTTTGACTGAGTATACAATGTCAACAGCAAGAGTAAATAGTATTCCCAATGATACTATAATCAACATCGAGGCAAATAAAACTGCCTGAACAATTACAACTGTATTCCTTTTCTCCATAGCTCCTGTATCGTTGTAGTGGGCAGCTAAGCCAACAAGAACAGCGAAGCAAGCAAGAACAAATGATCCAACACAGAGAGTTATGATAAGAAATAAGGCCTTAGATGCCAGTACTCGGTTCAAACGAATGAATTTCTTTTGAAATGAATTGCTCGTGGATGGCATTAAATAATAAATGTTTTGCATCAATAGAAACCTGACTTGTTGCCATAAGAATACAAACAATGCCGTCACGAACAATGGATTGGCAGTCAGCATGATGATATATGAGAATGCATCTGACGCATTTTGCTTTCGCGCCAATGATAGTGAATTACGAATCAATCCCTGAAGGACACTATCGACAAGGATTGCGCCGATACCGAGGAAAGGCGCGATGAATCTGGATCTCATTGGTTGTTGTTTGCTTGTTATGAATAATCCAATCAAAATAGGTACGCATGTGATAAGATACATGGAGTTGAAGACAATATCCGTCACCTTGATACCTGCATAAGTGACACAAGAATCACCCTTCTCGAGTACGAAAGCTGAAAAACTGGTCGTATGGTCGCAGGCACACGATATGTAGTCTTCATTCTCATTGTCTATCCAGTGACATCCATCTGTTTTCCATTTATGTTCCAACTCGCTCCAATATCGACATTGGAACGTGGCATCTGGACAAGCACCTTGTTGTTTGGCTTTGCTTCTATTGAAATAGATGAGTAGAGGCTGAGTCAGATTGGCTACGGCAAGCAAAGAACCATCAAGGTGGTTAAATTTGATATCGATTACAGGACTCGATACACTTGAAGAAGAGCCACTTGTTTGTATCTCATAGGGATTATCTTGGAAAACCAAAATTGAGGATGACACAGCATTTCCACTCATGTCGGTTGCAAATTGATATGGAATATAAAAAGAATCAACCGTACTGCCATTCGTTTGAACTGTCTTATTAGCAATACTCAATATCTGATCAACGATCACAGTAACTTTGAAATTAGGAGCAATAAAAGTGGCTGGAGCCTCACCTACAAATAATTTAGATGCAACTAATTTGGCCAAGTTTTCTCCAGCTTGTACAGCTTGTTGTGCTACGGTCTTGTTCGTAAATCCATCGATAGCTACATTCGAAATAATATTAGTAACCTTTTGATACCCACCGCTTGACACAAACGAGATGGATGTGTTTTTCAGATCCAGATCAATGATATTGAGAGAAATATTGAGAGCTGTTCCCTTATCTTGATTTGATACGATATTACTATTCTTGGTAATCATATCGACTACAAGGAGTTGCTGCTCAATCGATACAGAATCTGGTACAACTCTTGTGGCTGTATATTCTAGAATTTTGCGAATAACTGCTTTAAACTCACTCAAGTTAGCATCAACTTCTTGTACAGTTGCTCCTCGAATTTGACTTGCTATGGTTAGTGTTGTTGTATAATTACCAGTTTCAATCGACTCCTCCAACTTCTGTGATAAGAGGCCAGCGACGAAAGATGGCTTAACTATGATCTGAATTTCAGCTGACCCAAAGTCGCCATTTTCTGGATTCAAGACAGTTACCCGAATCGATAAACCCGAATTGGTGAGGTTTCCCGGAGGAAGAACCGTAGTGATCAATGGAGATGTTGATTCACCAAGTCTCACATACTCTCCGGTAAAGAGATCTCGGTAGGAAAAGGAATACATCAATCCACTACCGATCCAATTCGTGGCCTGAATTTTAAAATTATCTTTCAGACTGTAGCCCTCCTGTGGTGTGATGATTAAAGGAGTGCTTCCGGTTGGTGTGATATCTTTCGAAGCAAGAACTTTCAACTTGAAAGATATCACTTGCCACTCCAAGTAAGGAATCTTCAATCGTAGTGTAATATTGATATCAACGGGATTCATTCCCATGGAATCGAGTGGAGATATAATGAAGGAGCTAGAAGTATTTGAAGATGTTACTAAGATATTCATCTCGCGTGAATTGATTGAGCTAATCCACTCTAACTGTAAACCTGTAATCGCACTGTTGGTGGAGAAATCCTGATTGATTACGGCCACTTCATAACTTTTCATTCGATTAATCAAAGTCATAGAACCATTAGTAATGCCGTTACTCAAAGTGAGGCTATATCTACAATTAGAAGCACTAACTGAGGAACAAATTGTACAATATGCTGAACCAAATACAGAAACATTACGGAACATAGTCACTCCAGATAGTTGATAAAACAACTCGCCTCTGATAGAGTAGCCACCATTGTGTATCTTCAAGGGGGTGGGTGAATATTCCTGAGGTACGGATGCACTTGTAACTTGCTCAGAAGTAGTTCCATCCTGTATGAATAGCCAAGTAAAATTTGACACAATAATACCTGGTATGAACTCTGGATAGTAGTGTGGTATCATACAGGAAATATCACTGCCGTTACTTGATACTGTAATATTAAAAGGATCCAGTACAATTGCGCATTGTAAACCAGAATAACCAGCATTGCATGTACACTTATCTGGGCTAGTACATTGACCATGCCCTGAACACACAATAGCATCTCCATATGATATACCATAGCAACCAAACTGTGAGCAGTCATTGCCGCTATAGCCACTAAAGCAGCTACAATAGTTGTCTCTCACACAAGTTCCGTTTTTGCATCCTCCAGTGCATATTGGAGTGTAGCTCCACTTTCCAATAAATGCTCCCCGTCCACTGTAGTTACCTGGATTAGAGTACGTTCCAGAAATCAGTACTGAATTCTCCATCGAAGAAAGACTTCTAAACGCTTGTCCCTGGCCTCCAGAAAAAATATTGTCACGCGTCACGTCACCTGAATCGGTGAAGAACACTGTCCAGGAATTGTTTTTTCCAGAACCAATGCCAGAATAAATTAAGGTGCCATCGAGATGACAAACAACTAATTGTTGAGATGTAGTTGTAACTGAAACAAAAACACCCTCATCAGTTCCACTCCCTTGGATAACTGTAGGCATATCGGAGGACGGTATCGTAACATTTATGACCCTCGTCCACATTATGTTCCAAGATGTAAAATATGAAACAAAGGCTCCAGAAGTCACAACAGAAGGAATCCCTGAATCAAATGGTGCAGAGCCAGTAAATGTACCAGCTATATAATACCCTGTCTTCCCCATTACTAATGAGGTAATATAAACAGTCGACTGATTCCTTATGAAACTAACGGATCCTAGCGATCCCAATTGATTCACACTCTCTATAAACAAAAGTGAACTCATCGAATAACCAGGTGCTTCTAGTTCTTGGCCATTTCGCAAGAATTTATCCGTTCCTGTAGCTGTAATGCTCAGGTACACACTTCCAGAATTTGTATCAATTGCTAACCCACCTGGTTTACAAAATCCAGTAGTTGCTACATAATTATCGATTCTATCCACAACCAGAGATTGGAGAACGATGAGAGCTGTTTGAGTTACTCCTGTACAGTTCATGGTACGATGAGCAATGGTTGCATTAAGTGTACTCGGGCATCTGTAAGACACCAAAAGATAGACATGATCTGAAGAGATGGAACTCACTAGACCATAACTATACAAACTGCCACCTACATTCTCCAAACCATTGTAACCAATAAAATCTAATTGAGTGTTAAATTGTCCAACGAATACATAACCTGAATGAAAGGTTACATTTTCTAATCTTGTATTACCAACCATGAAACCACATGTGGAATTACCACTGTTATTGCAGTAAACAGACACAGAGACATAGATAGTGCTCTGATTTAGATAAATATTTGAAAAGGCATAGGTGTTGTTTCCCGAGATACCAATCTGTACAATTTTGATGACATTGCCAGTTGTTGTGTCCATTTTACCCAAGAATGTTGGAGCTGACTGATTATTAAAGCTTTGTCCACCAATGACGGAACGATTTGTATAGTCCAAGTAGCCCACAAAGTATGTATAATTGCCCAATGTTGCACTCGCTAAAACACCCTCTCTGTTGCTCGAGTTGTACGCAGTTGTCACATTGGTTATTGGTGTAAACAACTCCCACGAATCGGTGGAGGAGCAAGAAACCAACGAGTGCTGGCCAATGTGCAACGGTGGCCATGTGAGAACCAGCAAAAGACAACCTACCATGGTCATCAGCAAAGAGAAAGACATTTCCTGTCTCTTGTTGTTCCTCATCATCTTGGATTCACAGAACATGGAGGAGCAGAGAAATCTTTCGTTTGTTAGGATAATTCAACAAACACTTCCCCCTTGGCACAAGATGGATCAACTTACTGGGAACAAGGGACTTCAATTTCACGACAGTTGGAAGAACGCGAAAAATTCTAAGCGGTATGTCGCCCATAAGTTTGATTGTGGGTTGACTTTTTGGGGATTAGATTGGATGCATCATCGTCATCTATGGATTCGCTTTTCATGCGATTTTATCGCCGTTCCCCCAACCTCTGGAAACAGAAAATTGTTTGAATGAGCTCTCTCAAACAAAACCACAAAAAAAATGGAGGATGAAACAACGGTAGCACCACCTCAAGACAATGAACATGGACAGCTCGATGATGAGGATACCGCGAGCACCACCACATCAATCAAACACACAAACTTTAACTTTTTGCCCATCATGAGTGATATCATTTCTCGTGTGCAAGACAGTGCCAATTACTCTGGCACGGATTACAAGCAAACCATCTATGTTCGTCTCACAAAGTTGAATGAAGAGATGAGACAGAGCTTGGAAGTGTTGGATGAGTTGCCAGGAACAGATATGACCAGAGAGCAACAACAAGAACGGTATGAGCAATTGCAGAAGGCTTACCTAGAAAAAACGTATGTATCTTCACAATTGAATGAATACATTCCAGCTTGCAAAGTTTTTTGTTTTTGGATCTATTGTCTTTTTCTTTTTGTTGCAATGCTCCCAGGTTTTTTTCTTGTTCTTGTGAGCTAACATTGCTCTTGTGATTCTTTTTACTCTTTATGAATAGTCAATTGACATCATCGTTTCAGCAATTACCAATCTTTCAAGGCTTGAGCGAGGAGAATGAAAACTCGGAGACGATGATGCAAGATGAATAGAGGTGTCATCTTCGACAATCCATCAGGATCAAGCATTCCAAAGTACATTAAAATATCTATCTTTTCTTTTATTCATTTACAAAAGAAGCATCTTTTGTGGATCTTCAATCAACTCCTTAATAGTCTTCAAGAAGGAGACAGCCTCTCTACCATCAATTATTCTGTGGTCATAAGTCAAAGCCAAGTACATCATTGGTCGGATGACAATTTGGTCATTGACAACAACAGGTCTCTTGTTGGTGGCATGCATGCCCAAAATGGCGCTTTGAGGAGGGTTGATAATTGGGGTGCCCATCAAGGATCCGAACACTCCACCGTTAGAGATGGTGAATGTACCACCCTTCATTTCATCAATGGTGATAGAGTTGGTTCTTGCCTTTTGTCCCAACTGGTAAATGTTCTTCTCAATATCGGCAAAGCTCTTGCTTTCACAGTTTCTCATGACTGGAACAACCAAACCGGTTGGTGTAGCAACAGCAACACTGATATCGACAAAATCACGGTACACAATCTCGTTTCCTTCAATGACGGCATTGACAACTGGGTACTTTTCAAGAGCGAGAGCAGATGCCTTGACAAATGGACTCATGAAGCCCAACTTGATTCCGTGTTGCTCTTGGAACTCATCTTGATACTTTTGTCTCAAGCTGATCAAAGCAGACATGTCAACTTCGTTGAATGTGGTCAACATGGCATAGGTGTTTTGACTCTCCTTGAGACGAGTGGCAATACGTTGTCTAATCATTGGCATCTTGACTCTAGTCTCTGTTCTCTCACCAGTTGGCTTTGCAGGAGCAGATGGCTTTGGTGCAGCCTTTGGTGCTTCCTTCTTTGGTGCTTCAGCAGCAGCGGCAGGCTTTGGAGCTTCAGCCTTCTTTGCTGGTTCAGCAGCAGCGGCAGGCTTTGCCTTTGCTTCACCACCAGCCTTGTAAGCGTACAATGGAGCACCTACACCACAATTGTCACCAACCTTGGTGAATTGTTGAGTAAGTGTGCAGTTGACTGGTGCTCTGATATCAGCAGTGACCTTGTCAGTGGCAATCTTGACAACAACTTCGTCCATCTCACAAAAATCACCCACATTCTTGACCCATTCTTCAATGGTACCTTCAGTGATGGAGTCACCCAACTCTGGAACCTTGACAACTTCTTCTGGTGCACCTGTTGAGTAATTTCTCTTGAACATGATTTGTTGTTGATTTTGAACAATGTTGCTCTTGATCACAGCTCTGTTCACATGTTGCTTGTTGAGGTGAATGGCTCTGACTGGTGTAACAGAGGTGGTGGCAATGGAGCGAGAGACAGCTGCTGCGGCGTTCTGTTTAGATGTTGGTGAAAAAAAAAGTAATCAAAACCAAAAAAAACGTTAGTTTTTGATCAAACGATGGGCTTGTTGTTTTTTTGTGGTAATGAAGATCGAGCATCGTGAATAGAGTACTTACTCTTTGGATTGCAGCCTTTGAAACAGCAGACAAGGATTGTTGAGAGAGTTTCCTAATCATCGTATTTGTTGTTTTGTTGTGATTTTGGTTGGCTTGAGTATCTTTTGCAGGGCCCTTTTTTTCCGACCCGCACGCGGAAAAATAAAACAAAATTCGATTTATCCGAATTGCGGCGAATGGCAACCGATATCTCTTTTATCTTGTAGAGCCCAAAAGACAGCTCATTCCCAAGTGCATATCTGAGAAAGTTTACTCAGTTGCTGAGAACCTGCTCTTTGTGGTTGATTTTCAGCGGAATTTATCAACTCACTTTTCTGCTGATGCCTGGAGTTCCTTTCAATTGTTCGAGCACAATTACATCCTTCAACCGCCAACAGAAACCTCCAGACATCACAAAAAAAAGTACAAAGATAATATTGCGCGTTATGAGAGCTAATACACAGCTGCTTTGGGTATTGTGTGTTACCCTTTTGTTTTTTGCATCCTCACTGGTGTCTGCAAAGGTTTCCAAGTCAACACCGATCGACTCCTTGACTTTCTACAAGAAATGCCTCAAGAATTGTGTTCAAAAAGAGAGCACCTGCATCAAGAGATGTCTCTTTGAGTTGAAGGAACAAATTCCAAAGAAGAGACTTGTAGCTCCTATTGCCCGTCCTATGATGAAGGATGAACTCCCTCGTGTTAATAAGCCAAACTATCAGAAGAAGAGAAGAGTGATGACAGATGAATTGAGAGTTTCACCTCTTGTTCAACAGTTTAAGCAATGTGTGAATCAATGTTTCAAGAAGAATGATTTCATTTCTGCTTGTGTCAGCAAGTGCAAGAGCCACTTTTCTGTGCAAAAGCCATTAGCTGAAGAGCAGGGTCATTGGGACTACCACTACGACTCTTTGAGACATGGTCCTGACTGCAGATGTGAGGGCTGTCGTAGCTCAGGATATCCATCAAGCAGTTGGTACCCATCGAGTTCTTGGTATCCTTCTAGTTCATGGTATCCATCTAGCTCTTGGTATCCATCCAGTAGTTGGTATCCATCGAGTTCATGGTACCCATCAAGCAGCTATTATCCTTCCAGTAGTTGGTATCCTTCAAGCAGCTGGTATCCATCGAGTTCATATTATCCTTCTAGTTCGTGGTATCCATCTAGCTCATGGTATCCTTCTAGTTCATGGTATCCTTCAAGCAGCTGGTATCCTTCCAGTTCGTGGCATCCTTCAAGCTCATACTATCCATCTAGTTCGTGGTATCCATCCAGCTCATGGTATCCTTCTAGTTCATGGTATCCATCCAGCTCATATTATCCATCTAGCTCTTGGTATCCTTCCAGCTCATATTATCCATCAAGTTCATGGTATCCATCCAGCTCGTGGTATCCATCAAGCAGCTATTATCCTTCCAGTAGTTGGTATCCTTCCAGCTCGTGGTACCCATCCAGCTCATGGTATCCTTCTAGCTCTTGGTATCCATCCAGCTCGTGGTATCCATCAAGCAGCTATTATCCTTCAAGCAGCTGGTATCCTTCCAGTTCGTGGTATCCTTCAAGCTCATACTATCCATCTAGTTCTTGGTATCCATCGAGTGGTTACGCCCCATACTCCAGCACAATCTACTATCCTTCGGGTGAAGCAGATTACAATGCGTTGGGGGACAATGTAGTTGAACAGCAACCAAGGAGACTCAAGAGTCATAGAATGACTAAGAAGAAGCATGTAGCAAAGGGATAGAGCAGAACCGAATAAAGGTATAGCTTTGCTTCCTTTTTCAGTTGAGATAATAAAAATTATCCGTGACATTGCCAAATCAATACGATAAGCTCCGGTCCCAATCTTCCGAGGCAAATTGAGAGAGTTCAGATTCTTTTGGAGGAGCGTTGAGTGTTATGCTAATAACGTGCAGATGTTCCAACTTTGATCGCAAAAGATTCCAGACCAGCTCTGAGAGCTAATAATACTAATCCTAGGAGGGGGAATTCCTGTTTGATTCATAACAACACCAACAACACTCATCAACACAACAACACCAACGATCTACCGTACGTAATTCCTCCACAACACCACTACAACAAATGTCCAATCGAGAGCAAGAGAGACCACCGTCCACACTTTTACAGTTAGACACCAATGATGAAGAGTTATTGAACTATAATCATTCATTACATACACCACTGGGAGATCAATTTCTTACCAGCTCTCATATCCAATCCCACCAATACTCTACATACACTGGTGGTGACTGCTTCTTTGACCATTCACCTCTCAGTTCAGGTGTCAGCAGAGAACGAAGAGAAGAGAACACTGCGAGTTGTCTCAGCAACACACAGTTTATTTCCCTGTCCAGCTCGATGGTCAATTGTTCAGACCTTTTGGGAGAGAGTTTCATGGGACTTGACCAAGTGTCAAACAGTAGTCATGCGTCTGTTGGTTCAACACCAAACTACCAACCATCCACGATCAACAACAGTGCCTTGATGATGGAAACACTAAAACAAGAGAACGATATGTTAAGAAATGAAAATTCTCAACAAAAGTCTCTGATTCAGCAGTTGTGGCTCTCCGTACAGAGCAGAGATCGCGCGCTCATCGAAGCAAGCACCAAAACATGTCCACCATCGTCATCATCGTCAGTGGACAACTATAGTCGTCACTCTATCAATGAACCTCTTGTACCATACATTTCAAGCACCAATAACCAATCTCACGCGGTTGTAGGAGAATCTATCGAGTGTAGCCCAACTACCTTGTCTTTCACTGCTCTTGTGAACAATACTCCCATGGAGGAACCACCTGTAGTACTGAATCAATCAATCAGTCAATCATCTCCTCTCTCAGCTTCCACTTCTGTTTCCTCATTCTCCTCTAAACAAGACATTTCACCAATAGGCGATCCGAGTGCGAATCAGTTGTCCAGTGAAGAAGAGGAGCGAGAGTGGTCATGGCATTCAGGAAATGAAAACCCAAAGGTGGTTCATCCTCCCGTGCGAGGCAAGAGAAAGTTGAACCAACTTATTGAAGTTCGGAGGAGTAGCAACAAGAAACATCACCATGATTACGATACGTTTGTTCGAAAATTTACTTTAAAGTAGAAGAACTTGTTCAAGAAAAGCATTATGTAACTTTTGTAAAATACCAATATTTATTCAATTACTATGTACAACTTTCAAATTGGAATGTCCAATGAGAGGCGAGTGGTATTCAATTATACGAGAACGGCCAAGCAGACTCCAACTACTGCACCAAAGGAAAGAGCTAATTTCGCCTTACTCATAGTAGTTGAGGCGGCTGATGGTCTTGGTAGGGTTCCAGTATTCTCAATGAAACCAAAGAACAGGTCAGAACTTGCATCAAAGTCACTATCACTCACTACAGCTGTCGGATTCACGTTAGAAGAAGTGGATAGAACTCCTCTTCTGTTCCATGAGTTGTTGGAAGGAGAGTAGACGATGGCACTGACAGTATTGGCGGTATCAACCAGTTGATTACTTTGGTATTTCATGGAGACGATACCAGTGAAAGGACGAGGTGCTGCATCAAGTTGTGTCTCAAACTTGAAGATTCCAAGAACCTTGTTGTTGGCTGGAATAACAGCAGAGAATGGATTTTGAGCCAATTGCTTAATCTGGAAGTTGAAGTTGCTAGTACCAGCTGTAGTGATTTGGAATTGAACATAAGTGTTGTCAGCCATGTTAACTCTGTACACCTTTGTTCCATCAGCAGGAACGAACAGGACATTTTGATCAAAGGAGATAATAGTTTGGCAATAGGAGCCAAGAACCAGAGCCAGAAGCACGATGAGGAATACTTGTACCTTGGAATTCATGTTTGAACAGTTTATGAAGTTGGGTGTTTGTAGGTTTTAATGCTGTGTTGTGAAAAAGTGAAAACACACATCTGAAGACTTCCAATTTATACCACCCCAGGCACCACAAATCTCTCTAAATACAGAAAGAATTGATCAGATCTCGTGTGAAAACTTTGAATGTGGATCACCAATAAGACAACATTTTTAGATCGAATGTTCGAATCCTTTCGGGGAGCGAAGCTTAAACTTCCCGACTGTCTCAGTCGGAAAAAAACGAACTTGGTTGAGCGATCGCTGACAGCCCAAGAAAGGACAAAAAACAGCAAACAACGATGATGGAATCAGGCGAGTACATGATCACATGCATCAAGAATGGTCTCTGTCTGGATGCAGATACTCATTTAGTGAGACAACCCGTGTCCAACCACATGAGAATGGCTCTCAACAACGCTCCGAACATCATGAGCCAATCGCAGTGGTGGTTTGTCGATGTCATGCAAGCCAGTCACTCCTCCTCTGACGACCTAGCGGCACAACAGATTCGATGTTCGATCAAAACAAATTTCATGGTTGAAACACCGCACTGCATCGATGGAAACACCATGCCTCACACTCAGGCAAAACAATGGATGCTTTTTCCTGATCGATCCAGAGTGACACCCTTTTTGTGGCAGGGATCCAGTACGGAACGCAGTTTGCACCAACAGTGGCGTCTCATTCCGTCAGACTACCACACGTTGAATCATGTGTACTGTGTGCAGAATGTGAAGAGTGGCAAGTATTTGAAGGGAGAGTCAGAGGACAATATTCCTGAAATGGTGGATTGGAGCAGGCAAAATGCCCCAAGTACAAAGGAGCTCCTGTGGAGATTCGAGAGATTGATACCACAAGCTTTATCAGAGAACGTGCCCCTTGCACCTGCTCACTATTCAATGATTTGTTCTGCAACTGCCAATGTGCTGCAACCGAATCCGTTGCTAGCGGATGCGATCATGATGAACGAAACATTGACGAAGTTCGATTTGTCACATGATTGTTTTTTGAGTCATGTTGGCAACGGCGAGTACATTATTTTGTTCAGTGATTTACATGGGCGATTGAAAGAGCTTTCAGCTCCTGAAACAGACTTGGGTGGTGAATTGTTGGAAGAGTACGGTATGTCAGCCTCATTGATACCTCATCACGATGCTGACCAATCACCAGTGTTGTCCAAATGGAGACTTGTTCATGCTGTGCCCAATAACACAAAGTTGTATCATATTGTCAATGTTGGTCTCAGTCGATTGGGAGGCGATCAGGATAGAAACGATGATATCATGTACTTGAGCGGTAAGATTAGAGATAAGACAAGGGTACCACAATTAACCAAAACAAAGGACGAACACTGCATCTGGTCATTTCTCAGAGCTACTTGCTCCAAATAAGTCAATTATTCGATAAATACACAAAGGATGACTTTATTTATTTCATTTATGATAGGACGTAAATATGGGAACTAATTCAGGATGGGAGGTCCAACAGTTAATTGACCGAATATTGCGTCCCAGCTTCACTGTGCTCATCAAGTAAGGTAAGCCGGTGTTGTTGTAAATGAGATGGAGAGCTTCTCCTAAAATGCTTGTGAAGAGAGGGACCGAGAATGGTCTCTTGTGCATGACTTCCATCCACAGCTGTGTCTTGAATTGGTCAACCAAATGATTAGAAATCTCCTTGAATTCATCCAATTGTTGCTTTGGTACAGATGCGGTTGCACTCAGTATTGCAATACAGTGTCTGGCTACCACATTGTCTAAACAAACAATGTATGTGTGAGGAATCCGTAGCACTTTTCTTTTTTCATCGTACTTTGTATCCATGTATTGTTTGAAGGAGACGCCACGGTAATATTGAATGTTCAGTGGATCCCTCAATTGTTCAATGGACAATTCCTGACAGATGATCTGGCATAGTAGAGTGTTTGGATGGTACGTAGCGGCCATGTGTCACTTGTTTGTTGTTCAGCACAAACGAAGACTGCTAACTGCTAAATTGATCAGTTGGCCAGGGGATTAATTTGAGCTCATGAGTCTATATTAATGACGTCTAGAAAAAGTATTCCTTTACCAGCGTCTGAAATCTTCCACATTTCTGACCTCGGTAGGAGTAATCCTCTCGCGCCATTCGTTTCTACGTAGAAACTGATGAATTCCCTAAGATCGGGCTGACCAAAATCAAAGTGAACCACTCTTGAACTGAAAAGTGAATAGTTAGATGAACAACTCTAGTACCTCACAGCCAATATCTTTTGTCGGGGAGTACGAGCGAAGTGAGAAGAAGTTTAGACAAATCCTCAAACAACGAGAGGAAATGTTTCAAAAGCTAGAGGACAAGATTGCGGACACCTCCAAGGAGATTTCTCATTTTCAAGAGAAAAATGAAGAATTGATCGAGCGTATCAAGCAGTTGGATGTAGATATAGAAACAGAGAGGAATAGAACACTTGAGAGTATCAAGATGGGATATAACTCGTCTTTGAACTCTGTTTCCAACTCCACCTCTTCTCCGAATAGCCCTCCAAGCTCCATGTTTCATCGTTCTCGGTCTCGTTTCCACTCCAATGGTAACAACAGCAACAGTAGTTTTCAGGCAAAAAAGCAAACAACCAACTTGCTGCAGCAAAACTAACAAAGGAAAGCGGAAAATAAAAACCATTTCCTTTTCACAACTTCTCTTGGTTCACGAAAGAAAAAACAACGAACTCGCTTGACACAGACTTCACAGGGCACAACAACAGCACATTTCATGGAAACCAAGAAGCACAAGGATTCAGTGAGTGCCAAGAAGTCTTCTTCTTCTCAAAAGGCAATGATTGTCATTTCAATTGTTCTCTGCTTGATTGCCATCTTCTTCTTTTATCTCTTGAAGAAACAAACAGCAGCAGAAACAGCAGAACAGATTCCTCCCATCATTGCTGGAAATTCTCCAAGGTCAAGACAATCAGACAATGATGCAGCACAGGCAGCAAACAAGAAGAGATCTGCAGATCACCACATTGGTCAGAATCAAGTGAAGGATTTGGAAGCAAGAGTCATGTTTAAGAGATTGTGGAAAGAGTTTTCAGATGTGGATAAGCGTAATATTGGACCATCGATTGAACGTATCAAATCATACACTTGTAAGCTAAAGGTTGCAGAGACATACATGATCAACAATAGGGCACTGTACCATGATGAGGAAGATTTGTTTTCGTTTCCTTCATTTTGTCCAAGACCAGTGGAAGTATTAGGTGATGAAAATGACGAACATGATGATGCTGATGATAAAGATGATGGATCAGCCAATGTTGTAGAAAATGCTGCAAATGTGACTCAGTTAGCAAGTAAACAAAATCGTACTGCAACAACAGAGAAGCCTCTGATACAAAGAAAATCAGGCGTATCTTTGAATCAAAAGGTGAAACGACGCATGAATATAGCCAATGAGCATCATGAGGCTGAAAATCAGCAAAATACGCCCTTACATGAACAACTAGTCAAACATCGAGAACAATATGAGTTGGATCCTAACCCAATTGTGTCACAAGTACCAAAAGAGTACTTTAATATCAAGTTGGCATATATTCTATTGCTACACAATAATATTGATCATGTGAGGCGCTTGTTGGCTAGAATCTATGACCCAAATTTCTATTATGTTGTCCACATTGATTCAAAGTCGACTGATGAGTACAAGAATCAAGTAAATCAGAAAATTGGCGAGCTGTACAAACGTTTCGCCGTGAAAAGGCCTAATGTCATCGTGTTCAATCAATATTCTATTACGTGGGGAGGTCCAAGCATGATTTATGCCACAATGGAATCAATGAAAGTTCTACATCGAGATTTTCCTGATGATTGGGAATACTGTATCAATTTGAGTGGAGCAGATTATCCTCTAAGATCCAACAAGGAGATTGTCCAGGAATTAGCAGTGAATGCATACCTGCTTGGAAAGAAGGATATCAGCTATGTTGATATGCATCTAAACGACTTGAGAGATAACAAACCGATTAAACTCGGCTTTGCAGAATGTGATAATTATTTATATTTGGCAGGATGGAGACCATTGCCTCGAGGAATTGATATTTGGAGTGGATCTCAATGGTTTATCATGCACAATTCACTTTGCAAGTTCTTTATGCATGATGAGCTTCTTGTACCTAAATTTTTGCGATATATTGACAACATGCTGGTTTCAGACGAATTATTCTTCCAGACTATTATCAAGGCTAGCCCATTCTGTCATGAGATTGTTCATAATAACCTCCGATCGATCAAGTGGAGAGATACTGCTGAATGCTTCTTTGATAGGATCGCTGACTCTTGTGGTCGACATCCTGATAACTTTGATTCCGAAGATCTTCCATACCTGAAGAACGAAAGGACTGCACTGTTCGCAAGAAAGTTTGCAAATGATACATTCCTGCTTGATGAGCTGGATGCATGGATGGATGATAGTAGTAACCAAGTGAGAGACAAAACCTCATATCATATCTTCTCTGATGAAGCTACATGCTTGACCGCATTCGATGATAATTCAGTTCATGCCCTTCCATGCAACCATCTGATAGATGAAGGTGACGCTGCAACTGCTGTACGGGAATCCCTTGAGGAACAAGAATGGATGATCGCAGCATGCACTGACCCGCATGATATCAAATATGACGAGAATGAAAAGTGCTTCGTACAAGCCAAGAACTCTACCATGTGTGCTCTGATTAATAAGAAGTATCAAATGTGTTTGGATTATTCTGGACCAGATGAGCCAACATCACCACTGATTCTGTGGCCTTGTCACTTCCGAACAAAACAACTCTGGCAATTCCCATTGACACATAACAAAAAGAAGAGTTGCTCCCTTATTACGAATCTCTCTTCGAAAATTATGAATCCAGATTTGTGTGCGAACTTGAACACAGATTCAACAGATGCCAATCTCTGGGTATGCAATGATTCGCCTGATCAACGTCTCAACATAGTCAGGGTGTAACAGTCATGTATCTGTAACGACGGTGTGGACAGTAAGTCCAGATCCTTGTCATGCTTGTTATGCATCGACCTGCTATTTGAACAAGTGCGTGCTAAAAATACAAAGAAAATAAATCCAATGTCCGAATCATCGTCAGTGGCGGATAGATCTGAGATCAAACAAGCCAGACACCACAAAAATGAACGACAATTACTCTTGGTTTGTGGATAACCTGGACGACTTGTGGCACGAGATATTTTCATTTGTTCTTGGTGATCCAAAGCGAACGAATTATCTGTCTTTGTTGCTGGTCAACCGTAGATTCAATCAACTCCTTCAAAAAAACAATGAATTCTCATTTTTCATGCTGAGAGCGTTCATTTTGAAGGATAAGGTTGCGTTGAAGAGTGAAACCCATTTTCCAAGTATCTCATTCTTAACATCGAGGAGAGGAAAGATGATGTGCAAACAAAATTGTACCACCATTCTTGCCCACAGGAAGATTGCACAGTTGATCGATGCTGGCTGTGACATACGAATCATCTTACACCTATTGCAGTACTATAGGTGGATAACAGACACCATGATGACAGTCACTCACAACAAGGAAGTGAGAGAAATTACTGGCAAGTGTCAGGAATTGATAGCCATTTTATCGAATCATGAGAACATGAATTCGAAACGTTATGTCAGAATGAAGGAACTGTTCTCTGATTGTCTTTGCTTTTGTACATCTGCATCACTTAACGGAGAGACCATTTCTGACTGTTGTGAACAATTGATCAAGTATCATGCCGAGTACAGAGGAGAGAGAGATATGGTGTTGGCTGCGTTACACAACGATGGATGTGTCTTGGATTTTGTTTCAACAGAGTTGAAAGACGATAGAGACGTTGTGATGGAATCTGTGGACAATTATGGATATTCTCTCAAGTATGCCTCAGATCGGTTGAAAAACGATACAGATGTCGTCATGCATGCCGCACAAAGCTATGGTTACATCTTGCAGTATGCCTCGCAAGAAATTCGTGACAATAGAACGATTGTTTCAATTGCTGTTCAAAACAATGGTTATGCACTGGAGTATGCATCTCCTACACTTAGAGATGACTTTGACATTGTGTCCATGGCTGTACGAAGATATGGTTGCTCCTTGCGATATGCTTCGAAGCGGCTGTGTGCCAACTCTGAAATTGTAGCAATGGCTGTCAACAATAACAAGTCCGCATACCGGTATGCAAGCAGAGAACTACAAGAAAAGGATGATTCCCATTATTGCTTAAGTGCGTCTGCTCACTATTCAGATGCACTGTTTTGTACATAAATGTTTATCAACAATCGTTTTCAATCAATGTACGCGATAACCTGCTTAAAGTGGATGCCTCTCAAAGCTCACTCTTGGAAAATTAGTCACATGATCTGGCACTTGGATCTTGAGCTCATTCATGAGCACATCCTTCATCTCCTCCATATTCGAGATGACACGTTCTGTAATCTTGTGATTGTCTCTCACAGTAAACTTGTTATTGAACACGACCTTTGTGCCTTCGAGCGTTGCCAAACCACAGAACAAATTGTTCACAAAGAGTGACTCTGGATGAGTAGACACAAAATAGTTCATCATGACATAGTCAATCGGCATAAATGGAAGAGTACTAAAACAGTACATATCTTCCCATTGAGATGCACTAGCATCGTACCACTGCAGAATATAGTTCAAGGTTTCATCAAATTCGATACGAAACGTATCCGAGTACACTTTACACTCCACATTGGTCTTAAACAATAGAGGAGCCACCATTGGAGTCGTTCCACCGAATCCAACATCCACCAACCACACTCTGTCCTCACTATTCTCCTCTTCATCACCATCGCCCTTTGGAATGGTCACCAGATGAGTTCGATGATTCAGTGGCAAAAACTTTTGACGCATGCATCCCACCAGGACACGCGCACCCAGTGTACGCACCTCGAATCCCAACATTGTCAAAAAATGACCAAACAACATGTTCTGCTCAAAGCAATAACCACCTCGATTCGGTGCAAGCACCAACTTTTCAAACACGTGTGATTCATCAATTACAACAGGTTGTCCCATGTGAATATTCAAATTCTCAAACGGAATGTGAGTCGTGTGTGCCTCCTGTAACCTTTTCAATGTCTCCAACGTTGGCTTGAGCTTTTGTTTGAGATCTTGTAAGCTTTCGACATTATTGGCCAAACAAATTTCCTCTAGGAGACCAATTCTCTTAAGGTAGAGCTTGCATTGTTCAATCGTCAAAAAGAGAGGTTGCACACTTGTTGTTTCCTTCTCACTCGCTGTCGAGGGCATTTTCTGTTGTGTTGGAAGCTTTTTTTTCACACTTTTGAATCCCTTTTTTGTTCTGTCAGATCCGGACCAATCAATTTTGGTTGAGTTGTGGAATCAGGAGAGCTATCCCATTAGTGTGGAAACAAAACCAATTGATAACGTCAAATCAGCAACAAAATATCAACAAGAAGAAAGCATGTCAGTAACAAGACCAGTAAACCGTCACCCGTTAGTTCCCATTCAAGATGATGAAATTGTGCGTTCTGTGGCCGCCATCAAGCAACACATGGCCAATCATCGACTGCTCAGGAATCCACACCAACAAGAGGTCATCTTTGTGAGTGTTGACTTGGTGGAACCGTCTACCCCAAGTGATAAACTAGCATGCTTTGAATCGAATGAAAACAAGAGGAATTCATCGTTTGAGAGACGTAGCAGAACATGTGTCATGGTGCATGATAAGCAACAGGCCAAAAGCATGTCTGCTGAGGTAATTGTGTCCATGAGAACTGACAAGGTACTCGATTGGAGTTGGTTGCCACTGGGTACGCAACCGTTTGTGACACTTGAGGAGTTCCAAATCTGTGAGAAGCTAGTCAAGGGAGATGCAAGATTTCAAGCCATTATGAATCGTAGAGGACTGGTACCGGCAGAGATTGCAAATGATCCAATCAAGATCCAACAGTGGGCAGATAGGAGATGGATGATAGAGCCTTGGAGCGCTGGTTTCTATGGAGATGAAGAAGAGAGAGGTTATCGACTGCTCAGAACCATTGTATTTGCAAGATTGGGATCGGATGATGATCATGGATATGCTCATCCAGTGGATGGCCTTTGTTTGACTTTGGATCTGGTCAACCGAACCATTATTTGCATTGATGACATGTTTGCTAATTATTCGGAAGAAGAATTAGCAAAAATTCTACCAAAGGAAAGAATCAACTATGAACAGCACTTGTTCGAGCAGAGAGGAGAAAAGATGAGAACTACTATGAAACCCATTGAGATTACTCAACCAATGGGTGCCTCGTGGACAGTAAGTGACACCAATCTTGTGTCTTGGCAAAACTGGAATTTGCGAGTGGGCTTCAGTGCTCTGGAAGGCCTTACGTTGCATTGTTTGGAGTTTCACAAACGACCAATTGCTAATAGAATTAGCATCTCAGAGATGGCAGTTCCATATGGAGATCCAACATCAATTCATTCCAGAAAGAATGCATTCGATGTCGGTGAGTATGGGCTTGGCAAATTGGCCAATAGTTTGTCCTTGGGATGCGACTGTCTTGGTGAAATTTATTACTTTGATGGGTGCTTAACAACCATGCATGGTGTTCCATACACAATGAAGAACGTGATTTGTTTGCATGAAGAGGACAACTCTATCTTGTGGAAGCACACTGATTGGAGAAGAGACAAAGCATCTGTGAGACGATCGAGAAGACTAGTTATCTCCTTTATTGCTACAGTTGGTAACTATGAATATGGATTCTATTACCACTTGTATCTTGATGGTGCAATTGAACTGGAAATCAAGCACACTGGTATTATTAATACGAGCACGGTCTTCAGTAAGCACCTTGTTCCATCAAAGGATGGTGGTCTGAGAGAAATTGAGAGTTACGACCCTCTAAAGTATGCCACATTACTGAGCAAAGAAGGATTGTGTGGACAAATTCATCAACACATTTATTGTGCTCGGATCGACATGTGCTTGGATGGTATCGAAAATAGACTCGTTGAAGTTAATGTTCAGGAAGAGGATGATGATGAGATAAATTACAGAGGCAACGGTTTCTATGCTCAGGAAACACTGCTGACAAAAGAGATGGAGGCCAGAAGAAACTTGAACTTTAACACGAATCGAAGCTGGAAGATTGTCAACCAAAACAAGAGAAACAAGGCTGGAACTCCTGTTGCGTATTCATTGCAGCCAGCAACAAACGTTAGATGTTTTGCAAAGCCACACTCCTGGTTGGTGCAACGAGCACCATGGCTCAAACACCATTTATGGTGCTCAAAATATGATCCTTCTGATTCGAGACATCCATCCGGTAACTATGTGAATCAAACTGATGGAACAACAGGAGGTGATACCTTGGAGACTGTCACGAACAAGAACAGAGGTATCGTGGACGAAGATCTGGTTCTTTGGTATACCTTCGGTATCACTCACGTCGTCAGATTAGAAGACTTCCCAGTGATGCCAGTGGGACCGCTCAAGGCATTCACTCTCGTACCACATGGATTCTTTGATGAAAACCCAGTGCTTGACGTTCCTCCAAACAAACCCATGTGCTGCAAGTTGTAAGTCGGAAGCAATGACCGTTGAATACCGACTGTCCCATAAATAAACCACCAGTTGTCGCCCGTCAAAAAAAGTTCACAGATCCCGCCGGTGAATCAAATCAGAAGGACACTTCTCTCTGACCGATGAGAATCTAAGTGTTGTCGTCACCGCCTTCAAACAGTGCTCTCTGTGTTGTGTGCGTTTGGTTCTTTTATTTCTCCACCCCAAAAGTGGTCCTCCAATAGGACACTCAACGTTCATTTAACCCAAAGGACAACAAAACAACGCAATAGCTTACTCCCCCGATCACAACAACAACAATATTCATTCGGCCATTCCAAATTCAAACGACATCAACAATAACAACAAACGAACAAAAACAACCACAACAATAACCACAACAAACAAACATGTTCAAATGGTTGAAGAATCTGCCGACTCTCTCAATGAATGAAGAGCAGTTTCAACAGCCTCACACCTTTGAAATTGGTCCTTCGTTTCATGGTACGTCGTCATCATATTATTATTCACACTCTTTCTGTTGTTTTTTTTCACTTGACACCATAAGATGATTAACACATGTATGACTCAATGTAATATATATATATACAGTGCTGCTCGATAAGGTGGAATACTTGGAGGAGCAACAACAGACGAGTCGAATGAGAAAAATGAGTCAATGGATCAATGAGCACTACTCTAAAAACTCCAATCACATTATTCTTGTCAATTTCACTCCCTATACGCTCGAACCGTTGAAAAATACGACCAATATTGATTTTGGAGTCATGACAAACTTTCATTATGAACAAGTGGTGAACATTATGGAGCTGTGTGGCTTGTTACACGAATTGGTCAGTACCAACAACAACAATAATAATAATAACAATAACAACAGTAATAACAACACGAAATCAAGACAATCATCATCATCATCACAACAACAACAACAACAACAATTACAAGTAGCTACAGCTGCTTCCATGTCAGCTTCACCATCCTCTCAAGATTTAGAAACAGAGGACAATGTTTCCACAATGACTGACGACTGCAGTGTCGACACTAAAAAAACGACAATGACACCGCGGCAACGAACCATTCCAAAGCTAAATGTGCCATCAATGATGAAGCGCAGTTTTAGCACTGATGACGTGATTCATGTGGAATCGGATGGTGAGAGCTCTGATAGTGAAGGAGATACGCATCGTAGTGGTAGTGGTAGTGGTGGTGCAAATGGTAATGATGATAATGATGAACCGGGTTGTGACGATGTGGACCACGATGATCAATCGACCACCAATCCTACTGTGACTACTCCGAATAATAATGAACAAACAATAGTGAAGAATAGTCGATTATTGACAGCAGAGGCGAATGATGAAGATGATAAACAGAGTGTGAGCAGCATGAGTGGTCGATCAACATCAACAACTCCTGCAGTGAATGATTCGAGTATGGCACAAGTGAGCGATACTCAATCAACATCTTCAATGACTGTGGATACGAGTGCAACAGTGCGTGCCATTAGTGATGATATGTGTGATGATGAGAGTGACACAGCTGGTATCTTGTCGGGCAGTGGTATCAAAGACAAGAACATGTCTATGCCCAGCATTATCAATCAAGGCAGTAGTACTCTAGCAGTGAGTAATGCAAGCAGTGTCACTGGCAGCAACAATAGCAGCAGAAGTGTCACGCCGACTCATACTCCACGTACGCCTCGACACGACGGTTACCAACCACAGCAGCAGGCTCATGCGAAAAACACAAAGAGAGTCATCTTTTATTGTACGGCCGACAATGTGCTGTATGGATTTTTGGCATGTACTTGTCTGGTTCATTTTTCAACTGGTGACCCATTCATTGAGGGTCTCTTGAACCAATACATCAGACAAGTGAATCAAGTGTTTGCCAGTATGCAACACAGTCCAAAGACACCAAGAATCTCTCAACAGTTATTTATGCCTAGTTATGACAATATTCAGGCCTCTCTCACTCGGTACTGTAAATTCTTCACACTGCTGACTCAGCTGCCCATGCCACCCATTTATATTTATTCGCTTGAGTCAGTTCGATTCAATAGTTTACTGGGTGTGATGAATTCACCACGTCCTTCTCCGAGAAATCACAGACTGTCATTGCAAGCACCTACGGCATCCTCTGACGGTAAATTGTACATAGTAGTGAAACAGAATGAACAAGAAGTATATGGAGCCTTCTTCCAACAACAACAAGGCATAAAAGGACTCAACTCCAGTTTTATGCTCGACAATAGTCAATCAAAGGTGATCATGGACTCGAATGGAGAAACATGGTACGTCTATGATATTCAAAAAACTGGACAACCAGTCAATCTATTGGGAGACTTCGTCATTTGTTGCTATTGGGTTGTTCGTGATACATTTAAGAAACTATTCCGTTTTACGTTCAATACAATGTTCATTCGGAATGAGACCCACCAAGTCGGTCAAAAGAAGTTGGACTTGACACAACCAAAATCAAAATTGGACTGGGCAGATAACGAACTGATTCCTTTTGATTTTATTGTGCAGTTGAACTTCTCTGAACGAACCGGAATTGGTAGTGTGCAAGAGCAGAGTGTCATGCAGAGTTACAGAGATAAGATGGAAGAGTTTTTGAAACAATGTCCATACTACTATCTGAACAATGATCAGATGACGCTAGAGCATCGTCTATCTCATGTCTTCCGTCATAACGACAAACATATGAGTGAAATGACCTTTGTGATTACAGAGTTGAAGGCAAAGTTTAATTTGATGGGAGGCAGCAAATTCCTAAGGCATGTCGCGAAACCTGATGCAGCAACCGACAGTTCAACCAGTTCGACCAAATCAAAGGGTAGAACCATGAAACTCAAAATACCAGAGGGACTTCAATCCAGCTCCAGCTCTGAATCAAATAATGAGTCAACTAGTGATGGTGCTCCACCTCCACCGCCAATCCTCTCCTCAAATGGTATGTTCTACCTCGTATTTATCTCGATTTTATTTATTTTTGTCATGAAAGCCATCTAGCTTACCACCTTTATCTTGTATCACAGCTCCACCACCTCCTCCTCCAATGATGGGCGGACTAATGCCACCTCCACCTCCTCCAATGATGGGAGGTATGCCTCCACCACCTCCTGGCATGCCTGGTATGATGACCAAGCCAGCTCCAAAGGAGAACATGATGAAAAGAGTTGATTGGAAACCTATCAAAAACAATCAAGATTCAAATGACTCCGTGTGGAAAGAACTAATGGGCGATATCATCGATGTCAAGAGTGCTGTAGATGATAATGTCGATCAGTTGAAAACACTGTTTACGCAAAAAGCTACACCTTCAAAGTTACCAGCGGCTAAGAAGGAGCAGAGTGATACAGTGTCTGTTCTGCCTTCAAATATCAGTAGAAATATATCTATTGTTATTGCATCGCAGTTCAAGGGAGTAGATGATGCTCAACGACTCATACGTAAGATTATGGACTTTGATGAAATACCTTCAGCACATGTCGCTAGTTTGTATCAACTAATCTCTTCCATACCTGAGGAGAGTAAGACTGAGCTGTTGAAGGCTGGATGTTCTACTTTTGATAAGCTGCCAAAAGATGAACAGTTTATGTTCCACTTTCTCAAAAGAGATCACATTCAGCAAAATCTGTTGTCACTCATGTACATGAACTCATCTCTTGAGTTATTCAATGAGTTGAACGAAAAATTAGAATTTAAAAAGATGTCATGTGACGTAGTTCGGAAGAGTGAAGGATTCAAAAAAATCTTAGCATACATTCTGGCAGTAGGCAACATCATGAATGAGGGAAGACGGAATTTGACAAATGTCAGTGGCTTCAACCTTGACATTCTTCCAAAACTTGATGGAACGAGAGCAAATGATCCAAATACTAAATCTCTGCTCCACTATATTGCGAAGATAATCAAAGAGAAAGAGGAGTCTGTGTGTACATTTTATCAAGAAGATCAATTCTATGAGCTTGTGAGCAAGAGCGCTAAATTATCTCTCTCATCTCTCATACCTCTACAAAAGGAATTCACAAATCAGGCTGAACATCTCCAAAACGAAATGAAATACTTTATGAAGAATAAGAAGCTGACATCCGATGGATCAAAGCGCTTGACGGAGGCAGCTGATACTGCTTCAGGTCAGTTGGAGTATTTGACCAAGTTGTCCCAAGAATGTGAATCGACATACCTTGAGACACTAGAATTCTATCATTATGACACGATGGACAGCTCGGGTGATAGTGATCCTTTCTTCTCTGTCATCTGTGACTTTGTTAACAAGTTTAAGAGGGCATGTGATGAAAATACACAGAAGGAAGAACAAGAACGAGCCAAGTTAAGACGCCAGAATTCTGTATTCCAGCAGAAACTCAATAGGAGTCTTGCAGCGAAGGAGAATGCCCTTAAGGATGAAAGGGAAACGAATACCGCTTCGTCTGAGAAGCAAACAGAAGAGAAGAAAGGAAATCAAACGGAACTTCAAAGTCAAGAAGAGACCAAGGTTGAGCCTGTAGTTAAAAAGCAGACAGAATTATCGTCTGAACCTGCACCAGTTGAGCATACACAAAACAATCAGCAATAAATGGATGGCCTAGACAGCAGACATTGCCGCGTCATAATTTACCCGTTCTCTGACACTTGACATTCATCCGGCATTTGGATATCTCCCTTTTTCGAAGGCCAAATCGAATTCCTTGGTTTCTCTTTCTTTCAAGAGTTAGTGCTCTATTGGAGGAATGAGAAAGAACCTTCTTCTTGTCCAATAAAATGGAAATGGTGCCATTGCACCATGCCCAGAGTATCTAACTTGATGGTCTCACCCGATCGAGTGAAAAAAATCTTACCAAACCGCGTCACACTTCTCCAATGGGAGGAACATGCAGGGTACTTTACAAAATTCTGATTGTTGACACCAGATGAAAACAACACAGCAAACCAAACAACCTGAACCCTTGAGTGCTCTCCACAAACCCACACAAGTTCCGTTTGTTGTCGCCCCAGAAGAACAAGATTGAAGGAGGATCATTTCTCAAACAACAACACCCAAACAACACAACTCGACCACACAGACGAAAACAACAAACCCATTTTTTCTGGTACCGCGTGGAACAAACCTCAAAAGAATTCAACAAAAACGGAACAAGTGTCAAACTTTTTCAAGGAATATTGAATCATTCAAGAGCGTGTTTTTTTTGCTGCATCATCTTGTCGAAATCCTACAACAGCAACAACAACAACAACAATAAGCTTGATGATATTCGCTCTTTTTGCGAACAGACACACACAACAAACAACAACATTTTATTCACATCTACGACGATAAACTAAGCGAAACCTACAGACACAACAACAATAACAAGATTGATAGCTCCTTATGATCAATAATAACAATAATAATAACAGCAATAATCAGAGTGGAAGCAGCTATAGCAATGAACAACAGCAACAACAATTGCCAGCGCGAACCAAAATTGAACAAATTGAATTCTTACAATCACAAAAAATACCTGTTCAAATATTGGATTTAGCTCTCTATAAATCTGCAAACAAGACGCAACTCAAAGCTACGGAAGCTGATTTAATTCGTGTATGTGTGATTTTGTGTGATGATGATGAGAGATTCATTTTGTTGTTGAAAGCTCTGAACTTTATTTTTTGGTTCTTTCTGAGTCTGTGTTTTTTGCCTGCGTTTTGTAAAATACTTGAAAAGCTAACACGACAAAAACAACACACACCACGATATGGAATTCTTTTAGCTATGTAAATTGGTTCAATTAACAGAGTTGGATCTCACGGGGAATGATGTTCGGGAACTGCCAGAAACCATCTCACAACTGTACTCTTTGCGAGTTTTGAAGCTCAATCGGAGTCAACTCAGAGTACTGCCAAGGAATTTGGATATGTTGAGTGGTTCATTGCAACAATTGCACTTGCAATTGAATGACTTGTCAACATGGCCCCAATCAGTCAACAAGTTTGCCAATTTAGAGGTACTAGACTTGTCTTTCAATCAGATCAATAAGATTTCCTTTTCGAATTCTGGTGGCCTATTGTCCAGCTTATTCGGATCAGGTGGATCACCCATCGTGCCTATTCAACAGAGCTTGAAGGTGCTTGATCTCGGATTCAATCAGTTTCATACGTTTCCTGCAAAGTTGGCCGAATTCTCCCAGTTGCAATCTCTCAGATTGTCCAAGAACAATATTGAAGAGGTGCCAGAGTCGATTATTCGGCTAAAGGACACATTGACCAACTTGAATATCGACAAGTGCGGATTGAGAGAGTTTCCAAGAGCAGTGTGTGAGCTGACACGACTCAAAGTGCTCAACATTTCAGAGAACAGGATTTCAAAGCTGCCCATGCATGATTTGAGAATGTTGAATCAGTTGGAAGAACTGTACGCCAACGATTGTAACATCACTGCATGGTCGCAGTTTTGTTCACTGGAAGAACTCAGAATTCTTCACTTGTCTAAAAACAATATATTGGGACTGCCCACAGAGATCAAATCGCTCAGGTACTTGCAAGAGTTGAGATTGAACGGAAATCGCATCAACCACCTACCAGCACACATTACGCAGCTCACGTTTTTGGAGATTTTGGACTTGAGTGACAATTCGATCACGGAGATCGATGAGGGCATTGGTTCGTTCTCTCACTTGCAATCCTTGAACCTCGCAAACAATCAAATTGAATACTTGCCTCGTTCAATGCAATATCTGTCAAGGCTGCAAACGTTAAATGTTTCTTCAAACATGATTGATCAAATGTTCGATTGGTCATTGATGCAAGAGCTACGTGAAGTCAAAGCTTCTAACAATCTGATTCGGTCGTTCCCCACAGGCATCAGCGAAAACCCATTTATTCAAAACACATTATCTGTGCTCGATTTCACAATGAATCGGATTCCAGAGCTCCCCGAATCGTTTTATATGTTGAAGAGCTTGACACAGGCTCGATTGAAGCATAACTTGATTGAGGAGTTGGACTCCCGGATTGAACAAATGGACAGCTTGATTCAACTCAACTTGGACAACAATGGACTCACGACCATACCGAACTCGATCACGAAACTAACCAAATTGACATCACTATGCGTGAGTTTCAACCATCAACATTTAGAAATCTCGGACGAGGTTCAACAATGGATAACGACCAACAATGTTTCATTCACAAATCAATTTGAAGTGGCATCACAAATAGGCAAGGGGCTTTTTATTGGTTCGGCCAATGCTTCAACGAACAAGCATTTACTCAAAGCATACGGCGTTACACATGTATTGACGATAGCAAACGATATTCCGCCAAAGTACACTGACGATTTTAAATATATGGTCATCTATACTGATGATGTGCGGACAGCGTCCTTGAAAGCTCACTTTTACGAAACTGCTGAGTTTATTAAGGAGGGTATTGAGGCAGGTGGGTGTATTGTTCACTGCATGGCAGGTGTCAGTAGATCAGCAACGATCATGACGGCATTTATTATGCAATACAAGCAATTGAGAGTTAAGACAGCATTCCGGTATCTAGGTGAACGTCGGCCGCAGGTGAGCCCCAATCCAACCTTCCGGACAGAGTTACAACTGTTCGAGAAGGAATTTTTCGATGGAGCACCAGTTGTTGAGAAACCTAAGAATCGCTTTGCGATATTTGACCCAGCAACGAAAGAGAAAACAACTTGCTATCCAGATGGCACGACCGAGAAGCAACCAATAGATCGACCACCTACTCAACCAACAATTGAATTGACTCCAAAGAGCAACCAATATATGATTCAACAGGATGGACAACTACTAGAAATGGACGCGGAACAGACAGAACCCCCTTCTTTACTCAACTTGTCGCCAATAAAAGAATAAGGTCTTAACAGAAAACTACCATGAAACTTATGTGTTTTATTTAGTTTAGTTTACACGTTTGCCTCGCTTGTACATCACATCACTTCTCATGATATACTTTGATTCTGAGCCGAGTGGCTCACCATCATGCAACAGCTCATGAGGAAACACCAATGTCATGCCAGCTTGTGGAACAACCTTTTCTAATACTTCGAGTGATTGTCTGTCCTTCAGGAATCTGGTTGTTCCCTCAGTGAAACCACCATTCAGGTAGATCATGAAAGTGAACCAGGAGCGGTTATCTTCATTCCTTGCAAAGTACCCATCGATATGAGGACTAAAGTGTTGACCAGGTGTGTACCTGCAGAATCGCCAAACTTCATTCAATCCCTCCAAATTCCATTCATATCCTTGTCTTATGACTGTTTGAGGAACGTGAGCTCTTATTCTGTCTGATACGACGTCACACGTTTTGTGATCCATAATGATGACTCTCTTATTTGATCTGTATTGTACGTGGTATCCATGACAATCCTCGTACTGAAGTGTTTCAGTCTCCTTGATGAGATTGCTACACTCGGAAGGGGATAAGACATTGTATAAGAGAAGCACATCTTTGAATCGATTTGTCAGAATTGGCACAACCTCAATTGCATTGTAGTCATCTGGTAACTTGTCTGTTACGAGACTACTCCAGGTAGGTGTTGGTGGACCCATGTAAGTGTTGCTGGCAGTGTCGTACAGGGGAGATACCCAAACATCCTTCTGATTCTTATTCGTGCTTGATTGAACGGTATGTTTTCGGGTTGGCATACAGTTGTAAATTGTAATTGAACCATCAGCACTACCTGCAAAATAAAATCGCCCAAAGTCATCAAACAGGATGGAAGAAATATTACCCAAGTGATGCGAAGAACTTGTTACCAGCTTTAAGCTTCCTAATTTTTCTGGATCAGCTTGTTGTGCATCGTAAACATAGATGTTTCGATCACTCGACCCAGTTATAATCAGTGCTTCATTGAACTGGACAGTAGAAATACGAGCAGAGTGGTCACTTAGTACATGAGTACAGGTAAATTCGTTGTTTCTTTGACGGTCCCAAACTCTCACTGTACGGTCAGAAGATCCAGTCACGATGCGCACCGTTCTCTTTGGGTTCTTATCGACCATCACACAAGTTAAGCCCTTAGTGTGGCCTACTAATGTTGAGATACAATCACCACTTTTATCCCACACCTTTGCAGTACTATCACTTGATGCGCTTACGATGTATCCTGTGGCAGATGTGTCCACTTGGGTGATGGATCCATTATGTCCATCTAGACTAAACAGCAGACTTCCAGAATCAACATTCCAAGTTTTCAACGATCCATCCATTGATCCAGTGACAATAACTAGTCCATTATCTCCATCATTTGTTGGATCACTTAGACCACCAGTAAATCCATGAACTTTCTTCATTGTTGTGATGTCGTAAGTATGTGCGTTTGGTATATGGTGGAGCAAGAAGAAGTTGTTGGAATCTTCAACTGCATTGTTATACCAGACAAATAGATCAGCTCCTGCAGCACAAACAAAGCATTGATTACTCAGCCATAAGAATGCACCTACTGGTCCTACTGATTCACCAGCCACACCACCCACACAATTAATATTTTCATAAACTTCATAAATTTTGTCATTACCCAGGAAGGCATCCCACAATACGACTTGTGCTCCATCACCATTCGACTCTGCTCTTCCAGATTCACAACTTACGACTCTGTTTGGAATCTGAGGCACAGGTTGAATCGAAATAACCTTTGTCTGATGAATGACATCCATAAACTTCATTTGAAGACCAGTTGTAGGATCCCACTGGATCATTCCACCTTCTTCATCTGCTGTAATGATAGTAGGTCTCTTTGTGTCCACAAATCCCAGATTATTCGATCGAATATCAATCTGGCACATGGCAGAGACGGCACACGTGTGGGACTCGAGTACGATTTGACGAGGCTTGCCTTTTTGCAATGTATGATCGCACATGGAGCGATCTACGTACATTTGCTTCCAGCCCTTTGAATCAGACAGTACCTCATCACCTGATGCTGTCAGTATCCATGACATGGAAGGCCACCTTTGTTCGAACAGTACCTTCCACACGTGTTCATGATTGATTTGCCCGGCAGAGTGATCTCCCAATAAATCCCAACAGGAACGATTCAAGGCAGTCAGAGAGCATATACTTGCACTGTCATCACTCAGAAAAGAGGTGAGACGGAGAATTATCGATAGATCGGAAGTTAAAACAGAGAATGGGGTCATCGTTGTTATTTTCTCTTGACAATAAATAGTCGATTTTACTTTGTTTGTGTGGGTGCAGAACACTATCGCAAAGAGCTTGTTGTTGAATCAAGGCCGAAGGTATACACGTGCGTTTTTGTCGCTGCAGTCGACGTGGAACAGACACTCGAGTTCAAGTTTGACGTTCATTCGGAATAATATTACTTTCACCGATGGCGGAATAACTCCATCAGTGAAAACCCGCCAAAGCTCAAACCTTCCAAGTCACGCAAAAGACAACAAAAAAAAGAAAGACGAAAACACAAGTTTGACAATGTCCGCCGAGTCAGCTTCAGTGCGTGGCCTCAGGAGGAAACATAGGAAGCGCAGACTAGAAGACAACTCTGCCATCGAATTTCATTACACGTTGGACCTTGTGAGCACATTTGTTGTCTCTACGACTCAATTTCTCAATCGATTTGCATCCACTTGTGAAGAAAAACTGAACAAGGTTGGCACAGATATTCAACGACTCGAAATAACGTTGGGCCTATTGGAAGCCAAACTCAATTCCATCGAAGGATTAGAACAAAGTGTACAATCAACAACAACAGCTGCAGCTGCCACAACGACGACAACAGCGAATGGAACTGGTGCACCACCACCACCTCCTCCACCACCACCAATGGGCGGAGGTGGACCTCCTCCACCGCCACCACCACCTCCAATGATGGGTGGTGGACCACCTGCTCCTTCAACATTGCCTCCACCTCCTCCAGGACCTATTGCTGGTGTTGGTGGTGAAGTGGGTGATGCAACAGCAGCAGCAGCGGCATCGAATGTGATGACTTGTCAGCAAGATCCAAGACTCTCTCACTTTTTTACTCTATTTTATAAGATTCGTGTGCCGAGACAGCAATTGGAACACAAGATGGTGATGGCTGGATATGATCCTGCACTGTTGGATACTCCTGATGCACCTTCACCATTAGGACCTATTGAGAATGATGATGGTGGTGATAGTGATGCTGGATCGGATGATAGCGACTCGGATTAAGACACTTCTCCTCATATGAGATTTGAGAGAGAGAACATTTGCCTTTGTTCGTGCATCCAAACACGCACAAACACACCAACTTGCATAGACCACTTTTGTTCCTTTTTTGTAAAAATGAAAACAACAACGATTAAACCTTGAGTAATTCACCTTCTAATTCTTCGATTTGTGCCTGCACTTGTTGCATCTTCCTCCGTACTTGATTCCTGTAAAACAGGGAATGTCTTTGTTCGAACATGTGTGGCCACCGTTCGACATCCACAAGCTCTTCTTCACCATTGTCACCACTGTCGTCATTGCTCTTCTTCTTATCATCATCATCATCACTCACTTCAATCATGGTTGTATAACCCGGTATTGGCTCAATCGATTTCATCACACCTCTCCTCACTGTCAACAGTTCTCTTGTTGGATTCGTTTTCGATGCGTCGTCATCAAAGTACTCTAGCATTTGAAGAGCAAACATGCCTTCACGCATCTTTCGCTCATCTACACGACCTTGCATATCACTCTTCAAATTTTGTTTCATCATCTCCAACGGAACAAGGTACATTCCTCCAACGATTACAGTAACAAGAATGGCCGTTAGTCTTGGATTGGGAATACCAGAGACGCCCAACAAGGGATGACCACCAGCTTTCAAGTAACCAATTCGATACTTGTTGAGCCTTGACACTGGTAGCTTATTGATCACAGCTTCTGATGTTAGCAATTGACCCATCAGGATTTGTTTTGGAGTTTCTCCACAGTCCGCCCTTGTTTCTCCGCGATTTGGTTAAAAAGATTTGCATGCGCAGCAAACTTTTCGAAAAGACACTTGAATTCACACACAAATGTCATCTCTTGGTAGATTGATTGGCCAATTTGTTGCCACTGTCCTCACAGTGATCATATCCTATGTCATCTATTGCTACTTGCAAACACCTTACCAAAAGCTTGGTTGGAACACATTCGTTGCCTCATGCAAGTTCAAGTACAGTTATCTGTATATGGAGCCTACTCGATTCTATGAAAAGATTAGTACCTTGAGAAACTCGACCACTGATTCTGTGGACGAGTCATCTGTTGCCAGCTTGTTCATTCGGCATGATTTCAATGCTTCCTATCGTGTGAATGGTAGAGGCGTGAGTGATGGTGTTTCTGCTGGTGAGGAATCAGTGTTTTTGAAGGGTGATTACACATTGAGTCAAGACAAGTCATTGCCAATGAGATTGTACGTGCCAAAGACTCTAAAAGATCAAAAGCTGCCCATTTGGATCTATCTTCATGGCGGTGGTTGGCATTTGAATAATATAGATGTGTATGATAAGCAGTTGCGTTACTTTGGTGCAAAGTTCAATGTGGCTGTGTTGTCCATCAATTACAGAAAAATTCCATTCTTCAGCTACCAGCAAGCAGTCAATGACTGCTTGTTTGCAGTGTTGTATGCCTCAAGAAAGAGAGGTGTTCTTGCTAATTACAACATTGATGGATCAGATGTGACTCTGGTTGGTGACAGTGCTGGTGCCAACTTGATCTCTTCTGTGACTCATCGATTAAGAGATGTTCGAGCTCAGGATCCGGATGTCCTCAGTCATTTCATGATTCGAAGACAAATTTTGATTTATCCAGCAGTTTATTACTATCCTTATGATGAAAACAAGTTCGAAACATATATTGAGTATAGCCAGCACGGTCTTCTACTTGATCGAGCAGTGTTGACCTCCATGTGGTCCAGATATGCCAATGCAACGATGGAAACAATCATCAATGATCCAGAGTACAGCTATCTGGCTGTCTTGGGGCCAAACAAGCACAATACTCGATTTGATCAATTGCCAACAACTATTATCATTCCAGTAGAGGTTGACATCTTAAAAAGTGAAGCCATTGAATATGGAGAGAGACTCAAGCAAGCAAATGTACCAGTCTATGTAGAAATATTGCCCAATATGATTCATGGGGCTGCCTTCAGTGCAGCAGGCTCCAAAGCAGTCGGCGCCATTATTGAAAGAGCAGAAGCAACGTTGAATAAATAATGATTTGGATAGGGGGATCCATCCATCTTTTGTTATCTCTTCTTCTATACTACACAAAATGGGAATAAATCAGTTTGTTAGCACAGCGATAGGAATGCTTGCTTGCTTTTCACATCAGATAGCGATTTTTTGTGCGTCTCCCACAGTAAACTCTGAACCTTGTTCTTTCCTGAAACAAGTTCATACTTTCCACCTGAACAATCATTGTGGAACAGAGCGATTGGAGCTGATTGGAATGCCTCAGGTTTGATCATTGATACCTCGTGATCCTACAAAAACAAACAAAATGAGTTCAATGATCAATCAACACATAAAATAGCAATCAAAATCATATGCTGGATGGAGCACTTACCTCTGCAAATTGTTTCACCTTTTGTTCAAAGCTCTGAATGTTCTCGCTGCCACTGATAGCTATACTCACAAATTGTTTGTTGAATTTACCAATTTGATTCAAGAGACATTTCATTTGTCTGAATTGAGGGTCACTCCTGACACCAGTCAGGTGATAACACTGTTGTTGACGAGTTGGTGTCTCATTGTTGGACAAAACCACCAACTCATCAACAACGTAGCGCTTCAATTTACTATCTTGTAAGAGCTCATCATGCAAGAACACTCTCTCACTAATGTAATGCTTAATGTAAAGCCAGTAGACAACCATTTGAATCATCACAATCAAAAACTTCAAAAAAACCAAAATCAGATATCCATTTTTTTCGTTGAATGAGAGAGAGACATTAGCTTCTATGATCCAACACACAACAGATGAAAGAACACCACACAAAAGAAAATGACAACAACTTACGAGCAACACAATCTTTGTTCTTCTGCTAGAGTGATAAAACTTTGTAAAAAGCTCGAGTGCAGGTGGAAGAGCATTCTTGTGGTAATACGCGTTATTATGATTGGTCAGAGGTAGTATCATATTGTTGTGTTGTTTCAACTTTTTGTGTTGTGGTTGCTGATTTTTGACTGTTCACTGCTTTTTTGTCCGAGAATGGGAGAGCGTGTCCTTCAAGTTATGGGATCATGGGTGGCCTTTTTTGATTTCTGCGGTGTTGATGGGGGGTGCTCGGTCGCTAAGTTCGTTTCAAACCGCTCAGTCGAATTGCTGATAATGTAAGCTTCCCACTGATGTAAGCATAATTCGAATACGCTCATACTGACGATACTGGAGATTGCAATTCGGAGTAAATAGGTCGGTAATCCCGTGTACAGCCCTAACCAACCTTCACATGTGATAATTTTTCGCACTGCGTCCAAGTAGCCGCTGTACTGACGGTTGGAGGGACGTTGGTACTGCATGCGAGATAGAATGAGATCATTTGGGTAGTTGATGAGACATGCAATGGACATTGAGGCTAGATTGGCAAATGGAGAGACAACTACAATTGGAAACCCAGTTCTATGTGACAGAAAATGCTTCAGTGGGTCGTAGATGGAGAAGAAAATACTGAAGAAGATGGAACCAAAGAGGTGACCCTTGTACCCTTGGTACAGTGACATGAAACCATCCTTTTGGATAATATTTCGAAACATTCTGAGCATCCCATGTTCGAATGGTTGTGTCTGCAATCTCACCTTGACTAAGCTAATGGGAGACACGAATAGAGACGATGTTAGCCAACTGGAGATCACCGAAGGGCAAATTACAAGTGGATTCATTACGCTCTTGTTGAACCACTCCGAGTAGTAAATCTTGCATTTGTGGTAAATGGGGAAGAAAACGCCCATACTTAGAGGAATAGAGAGCATGGAGGGAGGTAAACCCTTGTAGAGAGATCGAAAACCCTCTTCCTTGTAAATTGATTGCAATGTCTGAAACGTTCCTCCATGGTAAGATCGAAGTTCTGGTAAAACAGCATTCGTATTGCAGTGCCCACTTGAAACTTGGCACTTCATACCCTGGACTTGAAGCCTGGACTTTACAGTGTCCAATGGTTGATTAACGAAGGCAGTGCATATTCCTGCGATCACTCCAGAAGAAGAGTATTGAAAAGAAGAATAGTGTCGTTGTAATGTTATTTGTTGATCAGTCTTCGATGGAGTGTTGTTGGCAACTTTTTCCTGATCTTGTGTTTTGGCGTTGAGATACTTGGGCATGGTCAACTTGTTTTATGTGATCGGCTTCGTCAAAATCGCCCGAATTATCAAGTTGTGATCTCTCCCCAAACATAAACCTGCTCTACCAAACAGAAATACCTGAGCAATAGTTCACCAAAGAGAGACTTCGTTCATGCTTCCCGCTATTCCACAAGGTCATTCAACTGTCACTCAATGCAGTTATCTTGATCAATAAAAGGTGGTGAGGCATCCACCATCATCGAGGCGGACAATGGAAGTATTCACGGAACGAGGTCTTCCACTAAAATTGGACTATTACTCCGTCTGAGATTCGCACTTTGTAATCGCATGTCAGCAAAACTGTCACATCAAGCGAATAGGGATTCCCTTGGGTTCGATAGTCCTTTTAGTGCGCCATAGTCGCAACATCAACTGTTGGAACGACTCTCTTGCTGTGAGAAACAAATAACCAAACAACAACAACAACACAGCACACCTAATAACAATCCATCTCCATACCTATACTCATTACCCATAACAACAACCAAAAATTGTTTTTTTACTCCTTGACTAGTTCAATCATCATATCAAACCTCCAACAAACAATCAACAATCATAAAAAATGAACATGTACGAGTCATTAAACAGTGAACTAAGCGCCAGTGAGTCCATTAGTGCCTCACAGAGCATGATGAGTGCTCCCTCTGGTCCTCTCGAAGAATTTCAAGTGATTCAGATGGGCACGGAAACTTTTGAGATACCCAAGCGATATAAGCTAGTGAATTGGATGGGTCAAGGTGCATACGGTGTCGTGTACAGTGCAGAGGATCATACCAACCCTGAACTCAAATTAGCAATCAAGAAAAATAGAACCGTCTACCCTAGAAAGAGACGACTGAGCAACCCAGACAAGTGCCTCGAACAACAACAGCAACAGCAACAACACCAGGAAAATCAATCCTCCGAGGGGACTTCCATTGTCGGGGTCGGAGTAAATGGCAGCGGAGCAAATTCTGCCGCTTCCAATAGCAAAAGGCGGGGATTATTTGGTTGGTCCTCTTCGTCGTCTACGGTTGAAAATCAGTCATCAAGCGTCACAAGCACGAACACCAACACGAGCACCAATGGCAGTTCGTCGAGTAGCAGTGGCAGTGTGACCACAATAGCTATTGATCCAAGTCACATTGCATTCAAAGGAGGTTCATTAACTGCACAGAAGCGAATCTTGAGAGAGCTTCGTATTCTGATGCATCTCAGAGGCCATCCAAATCTCATTCATCTGCACGATATCATTCTGCCAAAGTCCTATGAACTGTTTGGTGACGTGTACTATGTCACTGATTTGATGGACACTGATTTGAAGTGTGTTCTGGGAAGTCCTCAAGAGTTGAGTGATAAGCACGTTCAATGGCTCATGTATCAGCTATTGCTCGGTGTGCTGTACTACCAATCGGCCAACATTCTTCATCGTGATCTCAAGCCTGAAAACATTTTGTTGAATGCGAATTGTCAATTGAAGATTTGTGATTTTGGATTGGCGCGAAAATTGGAAGAAGTGGACCCTAGAATGAGCACAAACTATGTACAGACAAGGTGGTATCGAGCACCAGAATTGTTATTGGGTAATTCTGATGGAAACAAGCAGACTGATATGTGGAGTATTGGTTGTATCATGGCTGAAATGATTGGAAGAAAGGTGTTGTTCAATGGATCGAGTTCCATGGATCAACTGCGAAGAATTATTTACTTTTTGGGCACGCCGGACGATGGTGGTGAAGTGGGTGGAAGTCCAGAAGCCCATCGATTCTTCAGTACATTGCCTAGGTCTGTTCCAGTCGAGTTTGAACGCTTGGAAATGTTCCATAATGCCAATCCATTGGCACTTGATTTGCTCAAGAAGATTTTAGTGTTCAATCCAGCAAAGCGTCTCACATCCGAAGAAGCTCTGCATCATCCATACTTTAAGGACATTTTCCGTGCCAGTGATCTCAGAGTGTGCGACAAGGAATTTGATTTCAAGTTGGACGAATTCTCTGCACATGACACTGACACCTTGAAGAGAATGGCCTATGACTCTATTGTTGATTTCAGAAAGCTGAAGAGATACGAGAGCAGAAACAGACGGAAGACTTCTGTTGTTTCAGGCAGGATCACATCTCCGAGAAGTCACTAGATACTAGATTGTATATCACAACAACAAATTTTATTGTACAAAAACCAAAAAGTGTTGATAAAAAGACTGTCAAAACGCAGAAACATTTATTTTTCTTCTTCTGCTTCTGGTTCCTCTGTTGCATACTCCTTGGCCACCTGTGCTGTTTCTTCCCGAGACAGAGTTACGATTTCTCGTTGACTGTTGTATTTGAAGCCCAGGTGTTTCAACAGGTTATCTGTGGAGTTCCTTGGTTGCGTAGCGATGCAAAACATTCTTAACTTCTCCTTCATTGCTGCATTTGCCTTATCCGTGAAGATCATATGGTTGCATTTGGAAGGTAGTTGAGCTAGAATTTCGTGAACTCTTGCTACACTTCTGTCCTTCATTTGATCCAGGCATTTCACAAAGCCAATCCATAGTGACTTGTTCTCCCAGATTTGCTTCTGGATCAGTTTCACTAACGTACCAGCAATAAATTCTTCCATTTCTGGGTAGTTCTTTAGTGTTTGTATTACAGTTCTCATCAATAGTTGAGGCATTGGTGTCATATCAACCAGATGCTGTATGACGGCTGCTAAAACATTTGGCGTAAATATTTGTCTATATTCTCTTCCAAAACACGAGGTCGTAGCAAAGGCAATCTTCTTTAAGAGTGCTTGATCTGTCGTATGATCATACTTGTGTAGTGTGATGAGTAGTTCTTGTGGAGTGTAAGCATCCTTCCTCACACCGTTCATATTTGCTTGGATGAGCCTGTGAATAGATACCTTCAACAATGTGTTATCCAAATTTAAAATATGTTCCAAACTTTGATCTACTTCTTCTTTGGTCAAGAACACCATGACTGGTAACAAGAAGCGAGCATTCTTTTGTGGTCGCGAGAAGAAAATGGATTTGATCGCGGATACTATTTCAGGGGATAGAAGTACTGTTGGAGGCGTGAGATCTTCGACAAAATGCAGCACTAATTCTTCTAATTCATCTGGGAATGATTTCAACAAGTTCATGATCACAGGTGATTGAGTTCCCAAGAGTCTCGCAAGAGATCGGAGTTCAATGGCAAGAGCGTCCAGTATTGCCTTATCTACATCCTGCTTCTTGAGTTCGCTAAAGATGGACAAGAACAATGTAAAAAACTCTGACTTCAACAGGCAGAGTGACGAGATGAGCGAGCAATGCCTTATCACCTGTTCGGCTTCAAAATTAATTTTTGGCATATCAGGAATCTTTTCTGTTGAAGATTGAACCAATTGTTCATGTTCGATGAGTTGTTGCTGTCGTTTTTGTTCCGCGATATGCTTGATTGATTCAAGTGTTGAAGGTTCGAGCAGTTTTTTGACTGCATCTTTGGCAAACTCTTCAATTCTCTCTGTAAAATAGGGAACAGACAGCAGTTGATCCACAAGAATACGAACAGCAGCCGTTCTTATGTTGGAGTTTTCATGAATGGCATATTCGAGCATGTACGTTAGCGATAAATTACGAACAGGTTCTCTTCTGAGAACTATGTCTCTTAGTGTAATCAATCCCAGAGTTAAACGAATAGGATCTTCAATGTATGATCGTACAATGTTCAAACTCTCTGTAGTGATACGTGGGGCTTGAACATAGAAGCGAGCAAAGAGAAGATCATTTGGCTCTAATTCTTCCTTCAAAAATCCCAGGATAGAGTGGAACAGATTTTCATAACGAGAAAAGGAAATTGGTTCTTGTTCTTCCACTTGTTCAGTCTTGACAATGTCACCATCTTGTGTTTCCTCTTTCAATATGTTTCTCGATTGCTTCTTTTTGTGGTTGATGCAGCAATTGGTGTATTCCTGATGAAGCCACTGCAATGCGAGATCCATTCTAGCCTTCACATCCTGTTTGATATGCTTCAATAGATCAGTAAACCAGTCGTTAGTTTCTGACTTTTTAGATATCATTTTAACCAACAGAGCAATTCTTAGAGTTTGTTTTCCTTCTCTGTTGATTTCAGTCTCGGACGTAACAATATGTTCCCATCCGACATTTAACAAAAACTTTTTGTCTTTGGCTGAGAGTTGACGAGCCTTTGATTCAAAGTCTCGGTGCGTAATAATTTGTCTCGCAACTTTCTTCTCTTCAATTTCCTGTTCGGTTTGTACTCTGCGTTGAATAATGACTTGAGATTCGTCTTCATCTTCCATCTTCATTCCTTCGCTTTGCATCGCTGCGGCTAATCGAGGATCAGCGAGACGAGGATCCTGAATTGATGCTGCCTCTTGGGATGATTTAGGAGGCAATGGTTCGGACACAAATGTTTGCAGTTCCAGATTGTCCTGCTTTTCTAACTCTGATGTCATATTCATCAAAATATTGGCAAAAGATATGAACGATAACTGATAATTAGAGTCTTTTGGTTGTACGTTAGAGGCTAAAAAGTTATCAACGACGATATTGGCCAAATCTACAGCATGATAGCTTCCTATTGGCGTATCAAACAGAATGGACAGAGGTGGAATCGTTCCAGTCGCCTCCATTTCCGGACGATGCTTCTTCTTCTTCTTCTTTGGTGCTTCTTCGGATTCTGCAATCTTTCTCTTCTTATCACTCTGGGATTTGGTTGCATCTTGCTCTTTAGAACGACTTGCTGATGCAGCCACAGCTCTCTAAAATAATTGCCAATACCATTGTTAATAAGCACATAAAAAACAAAAATAATGATTGATATGTGTTTGTTTATGCTCTTGCATAGAACAACAACGACAAAATCATTAACAACAATAACAACAACAGTAAAACAACAACATACGTCTGCATAACGAATTGCTGAATCGATAGCATCTGATTTCGTATCTAATTTCTTCAATGTGGCAGCAATTGGATTGCGGAACTGTTTAAGAGCTGGCATTTTCAACAAATAGAGCAAAATGGATCTCTGGGAGAATCGAAGGCTAATTTGCTGAGAGGAAGTCAATTGAGGTGGCAGTGGAGGATCGTACAAGATTGGTATGATTTGATCCCACCAATTCGTTCTCTGTTTTGCAATATTGAACATGCATTGATGTATGACACTGATATTGCTATATTTACTGCAGATGCAAAGCCAAAACGAAATGTAGATAACACAGATCACGGATCACACGTTTCAATCGAATAGTGGAAAAAGTCATGCATTAGCAAAATGATCATTCATCACAAATATCAAACAAAAACCACCAAAGAAGATCACAAAAATAGTATACACACATTGACTTGTTGGTTGCATTGGTCAACAACAACCCAAAATATTGTTCACCTTCCTTCCGTATGCTCTCCATGTCCAACAATGGATGCTTCATCGGTATCATACTCAAATTGAATTCATCATCAGATTGCTTGTTCGTAAACTTTGATCCCTTTCTCGTTGCAACAATAATAGGAGATGGTGGAGGTGAGGAATATGCAATCACCAAATATTCAAAAAAGTGAATCGCTTGTGTTCGAACTCCCTCATGTTCATTGTCTAAACTGTCTGCCATTCTTCTCTTTAATTGCGTCATGATACTCCACAGTTTTGTACAATCTGTCTGTGTTTGCATATTCATTGTAATTTTACAACTATCGTTTCATGTCATCGTCGTCATCATCATCATCGATTGGAATAAAAAAAAATGAGTGTGTGTTTGTTATGGTTACAACAGTGAAGCGCTATATAGCTGGTGAGAAAAAAAAAACAAAACACACATGTCGTCTGTCATCACATACATTAACAATAGTGATCTCATGTAGCACACAGTAGTCGATGAGATGACACTCTTCAAAACCTTTGGACTTCCATCATTGTACAAGTACAACAACGTCTCTACACAGTCCTTCATGATGGACAGTGTCTGTGGTGATTGAATCGACTCCAATGTTGTACACACTGTAATTGCCAATTTTTGAATAAATTGAGACAAGAAGCACTTGACTGAACTACTCGTGTCCAAGTGAAATTCAAGCACTCTCTTTAGAAAAATGGGCATGATACTGGGCTGTTTTCTCAACAAGATTTCTTCGACTTGACACAGTAGATTCACTTTTTGTTGACTGTCTGATTCGCATTGAATTTGATTGATGAGATCAATCACTAGCTTTTCATCGTCTTCTCTGCCAGTGAACATGGGAGTGGGTGATGCTGCCACGGGAGAAGCATCCTCGTTCAACATGATTTTTTTTGTATGGTGATGTGAAGCTTGTTGTTGTTGTTGTGATTGCTATATGATTGAACACACACAAGCTTTCTCCTTTTCGTTGTGTTTCGTTTTTTTTTGGGCAAAAGATAAAAAATTCTGCGACGCTTTGTGTGAACTTTCAATGAAAATATTTGGTCGGAGATCTGAGCCGTCAGAAAAAAAACTTCCCATAAAACCAGAATGAGCAGTCAGCAGCAACAGCAGTTTTCAGTCGTTTATGACACGGGGTATGATGTCTCCAAAGATGGTTACACCAAAGCTCCAGATAGCTTTCATGCCAATGGTCTCTGGGGCGTCGATCTCACATGTTCTCATTATCAACAATTGGTGGATCGAAACTGGAGAAGATCAGGTAAATATCTGTACAAGCCACATCCGGAAAAGTGTCTCTCTTTGCAGTACACGATCCGACTAGACGTTCACAAGTTTATGCCCAGTCAATCACACAAGAATTTGATTCAGAGAATAGCAGCGTATTTGCAAGATGGTGTGATGCCTGCTGCTGCTGCAGATACCAAGGAAGAACAAGACGGAGCAAAGAAAAAGAAGAAACAAAAGGTTGTGGAGCAGAGTCGATCACACGTGGCTAGTCACACGCTCCAAAGTCAATTTGCACGAGAGATTTTTGTCACGTTGAAAGATCGATTGAACATTGATGTGTTGAGTGGAGAGGATCAAGTCCATGTCATACCTCCTGTCCAACAGCACAAGAAGACCAAGGTTGGTGATTTATTTTGCAGTGTCGGCATGCAAGTGTTTGGACATTTGAAGAAGTTGAAGAGTGACAAGTTTGCTTCGCCTGGTCAGCTCACTCAGAGAATTGTGGATGAACTGAAGCAAAATGATCAAATTACACAATATATTACATCGATAGAAGCGAGCAACAATGGATTCATTAATTTTTATTTGAACGAGAGTGGCAAACTGAGATTGCAAAACGAATTGAGCGAACAACAAACGGCTCAAACCAGTGACTCGAAAAATGATAGTGGCCGATCGAGAAGCAGAAGTGAAAGTTCATCATCTCATGATGATCAAAAAGAATCAAAGAAGGCAAAGAAGGAGCCTGTTCATCGCTTGGAGCTGAGTTTGCATCCTGCTGCATTCAATCAGGAGGCATTTGAGTTGTATAGAAAGTATCAAGTGGCTGTTCACAAGGACGAATATGATGAAGTCACTGAGAAATCATATATCGGATTCTTGGTTGATTCTCCAATGAAGATGGAACGAACAGGTGCAGAGTGTTCTTCGTTCCCAATGGAAGATGCCATTCCAGGATTGGAGGGACTTGCGTCAATGACTTTCTCTGGATTCAGTGGATATGGATCGTATCATGTTCATTATTGTCTGGACGGAAAATTGTTTATGGTTGGTGTTGTTGATTTGTTGCCCAGCTGTTTGTCCTCTGTTTATTTGTACTATGATCCAGATATGATGTTTCTGAAGCCTGGCGTGTACTCTGCACTTGCCGAAATTTTGTATGTGAAGCTACTATCGCGGAGATTACCTAATCTTCACTATTATTACATGGGTTTTTATATTCATACATGTAAGAAGATGAGATATAAGGCTGGGTATAAACCGAGCGATTTACTGTGTCCTGTTACTTACACCTGGGTTCCCATCTCACAATGTATTGATCGAGTGAATCAAGACAACGATCACACCAAGGTTCGGCCAGAAGAAAGAAAACTGAGACTTGCACCAGACAATGTTCCAGCAGAGAGTGTTGATGTAACCAATGTAGATGATGTAGTATGTGTCATTGAGAGATCCTTGGCCACCGTTCAGACAATTAGAAAGGCACGGATTGATATCCCACAGTCTGAGCTTGACAAGATTGCCACATACAAACGACTTGTTGGCTCTACTCTGTGCACTCAGATTGCTCGTATTTTGAACCTGGCAAATGAAGAGGAAGAAGAAGCTGAATAAATATTGATCATTGAGCTCAGTGATATCGGACCTGATTACGTGAATGTTTTGCCCTTATCTGATCTTTCGCTGCCTCCTCAGGCATGGAAATTGACTTGTACAATTCCGAACGATAATCATACAATGCGCGATGCCATCCTTACCAGAACTTGCTTCGATCCCTTGTGACAACACTGAGATTGCGACCTCAGGTGGTCTAGAGTCGGCTAAAAAAATGTAAGGAAGGGGACTGTAGCTCGGAAAGAGCTGAATTGCCCTCTGTCCTTCTTCTTTTGCCTTGTCCATACTCAGATTAGATAAACAGTATGCCTTGTCGTTGATAATTTCCACTATTCGTAATCTTGTGAATTCAATACTATCGCGTACTTCTTGCCTGGGATCCACTTCAAAAGTCAGTTCGAGCCTATCAAGTCTCTTGAGAAAGAATTGAATTGAATATTCATAGTTCTCAAGCGCCTTCTCAGGATTGAGCATCGAGTTGTATACTTTTGCTTGTATCAGATGAGCCTGAATGTTCGTATTTCTCAATTGAATTGCAGTACTCGAAGAATGTAGTGCATCGTAAAAATATCCACCTCCATGTTGTGCTCTTCCCATGTTCGTATAAATGACCGATTCAAAGAATGACCAATACCGTGCACAATGTGGATCCTTGTGCAACAACTCGATAGAACGAAGGTACCATTTACTTGCTTTACGACTGTTCTCAACAACGTTCGTATGAAAGCAGTAGCCATAAGTGACACCAACACTGAATGCCCCATAGAATCCCTGGCTGTACAACTTTGTGGCTTTCTTATAATGACTGCGTGCTTGGATCCAACTCTCATTGACCTCATTCATCAACCCTAGTAAGATTTCTCTATAATAGCCCTGCACTCTCTCACTGCTTGCTTCATCTTCAAAGCTCATAAACGCAAAATCCAATCCATATTGAAAACTTCTCAGAGCATAAATCGGCTGTTTTATCAACAAAAAACCAACTCCCAGTTCCACATAGCTCTCATAATGAAATGGACAGAGATTGACAGCCTCACAATAGAATTTCATGGCTCCAACTCTATCCTCTTCCACCTTTAGTTTTCCACCTTGTGCAATGAGTGAAAAGAACTCATTCTTGATTTCCAGATCTGCGGCTTGCATTGGTTTTTGTGTTGTTCCAGTTTTTTTTGGCCTTGGCGGAGAAGTAATTCGGCCGCTTTGTGAAAAAACACTCCTGCATAGCAAACGAAAGCACATTGTGAGTACTCGAAAAGAATGGCCACAATCATCATTATTGATGATGATTCGGTTGAGAATGAAAATTCACTGAACCAAACAATTCGGTCCATATTGACCACTCTATCTGATGAAGATGAAGATGATGATGAACGACACATGAAGAACGTTGATAATCACAAGTGGCTGCTTGTGCATTTTCCGTCAGAGTTGCCGATCGATCATTTTGTAAAAATCATTCAAGTACTGTGTCGTTTTGTACAAAAGCACAAACAAGCTTCATCGTGGAGCTCTCTGTTCGAACCAGTGAACAATGATGATCACTCAATAGTGTTGTTGTCGTGCCGTTTAACAACGTTGAGCAAGTTTATTCGAGATGCGATACTCTATTTTATTGCTAGTCGTTTTGGTAATGCTGTGAGCAATGATGGCAATGGTGTTGGTAGCAGCAAGAGTAGTAGCAGTCCAAAGGATAAATCAGCGACGATAACGACATTGAAAAATAATCAGCAACAATTGTTGGATGCTGTTGCGTTGAGCTTGAATGCCTATGAGATGTGTTGTTCATCTGAGCGTGAACTAAGTGATGTCATTTCGCGCTTTGTTTCCTCTCATGTCTGTGTACTGCTCGTGAGTCAGTGTCAAAAAACAATGACTCATTCAGTGCTTGAATCAACCATCTCCAGCATGATTCACTGTTTTTCAAGTGAGATGAACGGTGGAGCGACATTAGCAATTGAGGAGATTGTGATTCGTACATTGCAACAGAATAGTCAAATGAATGGTTTGATCGATTTGTTTTCCAAGTGCGCAATCATTCTGATGAAAGATATATGTCGAAAGAATAGGCAAACATACGTGTACTGTATAGGCGATTCGTGTCGCAGCATTATTGATCGATTTTTGTTCCTCTATTATCATACGATGGTTTCGAATCAGAATACGACGAGGTCATTGACCGATTTACTCGATAAAATAATAGAAGCGAGAGAAGTTCATATGGCTATCAATTGGTCCTTAGCATTACATTATCAATCGTTTGTTGGCAAGACCCAATATTCAATGAGCAACTATTTATTGTCTGCTATCAAACGATATGATGCTGTGTCTATTCTAGATTGTATTCGGCATCGATTCAGTCGAGAGAATGTGTATCATATTCAAGTAGTTATTATCCCTCTCTTGTCTGTTATTTTAACCAGTGACGAAATACAGTTACCTGTCCAGAAATATTGTGAAGAAATTAGAAGAGAGGCCCTGGATAAGTTCCCATCTATTCCTACCAATCTTTTAAAACCCACTTCAGATACCTCACTAGAAACAAATCAGTTCCAGTGCAGCATTTTGGACTCATTCCGAGCCAACTCATCATGTGACACAATAATGAAGCTGATAGACGAGAATCATGTGAATATTTACGAACAACTATTGGCCATGAAACAGGATTATCTTGTAAAGTGGAGAAACAATACAGAGCTACTTGGTCCAGCGCTGCAGTTGTTCAATCTCTTGCATCACATATTGTCGAGCAATCGGAACTTTTCTAGGAATCAATTAGAATTTAAGAAGATGTTCATGGAGTCATTTCATCTTCAACCCCCATCCAGAGAGCTTTCTGCAGTGTTGGATGTGAATGGATTTAACGATCTAGTGACTGAACAACGCATTTTTCAATTTTTGTGCTCTGGTAACCTAGTTGACACAACAACACTTGCTAAAATAATCATGAAGCAATTGTTTGTCCAACAAGTTCAAGATTCCGATCAGGCAATGAAACGGAATGTTCATACGCTATTAAGCTGCTGTATGCGCATATTTAAGAATTATGCAAGCTTTTTCATTTCTGACGGACTTATCACTGCATACACGAATCTATTGAGAAGTTGTATTGAGATAGAGCGATCTTCAAATGAGCTTCCAATGTCAGATCACAAGTGGGTTCTGTTTGCTCCAACTGAAATCGTGTTGGTGTACAGTGAAACCTCGAAATTGCACAACAATATTTGGAGACATATCTTTAATGATGTCATGTGTAATGAAGTGTATCCAACAAGCATTGTGAGTCACCTCGCGCAATATGTCATATCAAGATATACTCCAAGTTTAGATAAGATCATTGGTCAGGTCGGAACATTGAATCACGATCTTGCAACGCTTTCTGATGGCTTTTGGTGCAACCAGTCACTGTTTCATCGGTTCGAATGGTTGTCAGATATATATTGTGGCCCAGATGTAACTAACATCATCGGTTGGTGGCAACATTTCCGAGGTAAAGTTGTTAAACAGTTAGGACAAAACCTAGAGTTTTCGTCCATCGAAACACACAGCAAAAGTGCTCAGAAACAATCAAAGAATGCATGGATATCGGCTACAGAATCGCGTTTATTCACTCATGACCCGCACTACCAACAAATGCCGAACTTAAGGTGCCGGCAATACTATTTATCACTCTTCTCGAAACCTGGATTTAGATGCTGGCTTTATTGGACATTGTCAGCCTATACTAGGAATCCAACACATATCAGAGCTACACAAATAAGGGACATCATTAACAACTTGTATTTGCCATACTATTTTGATAATCGTTGCTCTCGTTTCCTGAGTGCTCTCTTTGTGGAGCTCACGAAAATATTGCCAATATATCTATCGAAACAAACGAATGAACCGAGACTTCCGAGTGAACTCATTGACCTCATCTCAGAGTACTGTCTGTCAATTGGTCAAAACACTGAAGATTTAACAAAAGTGAAACAAGAGGAAAAAGTAGATACAAATCAGATTCCATCGTTCTCGAAGACTCAACCCTCCTCGACCGTGATGGAATCAATGTGGTTCTTGAATGTTCTAAAACAGTTTCCCAACAACTCCACACAAGATATGAAAGATAATCTGCTAATAGTGCTCGAGGTTGTATTCAAAAACAAATGTTCACCTTTGTTTCTACTCCCTAGGTTAGCGAATAGCACTCTGCTTCCTCAAATATCTACTGCAATCAAGATGCTTCTACTAGAGAAACCTTTCTTGATGCATAGTGCGTTTATCTCTATTGTAGTGCAATGGGCATATTCAATCAACTATGGACTACCTGTTCTTCTGCTCTTCGATATTGAAAAGCAGTTGCAATCGTCTGTGGTATCGAGTTTCTGTGAACAATGTAGCTCTCATATCAAGCATTGGATCAGACAGAACATCCAGATCAAGCATCCTCAAAAGTTGCGAGGGTCGAATACAACTGAACCAACTAGCAGTGGAGAATCAGACAGCCACACAACAGATTTGAAGAACAATTTAGTGTGGCAGTCCTGGGCATCATTTCAAGAGACCACTTCCTCCAATCATGAACGAAAAAGAAAAAGAACCAATAGCCAGATTGCCTATCTCTCTCCTCCACGAACCAAGAGATTCAAGAGCAGGATTAATCATTCATCATGAACACATGGTTTCTGAAATGTTTTTGCTGTTTTATATAATAATGGTAGTAAAGGTAATCGCAATCGATATTCTGTCTCTCCGAGTCACTCATAATTTGGTGGTTCGCGAGCTTAGAATGTTCTGTGTGGCTTGGCCCACTCAACACCAATAATCAAGTGATCTAGGCCCTTACCATCGAATCGAGCAATGGCAGCTTCAGCAGCCTTTTGTTCAGCAAAGGTAATAAAGGCAAGACCCTTGGAGGCACCAGTTCTCCTATCAGTCAACAATGAACATCTCTCGATATAACCGCATTGACCAAACAGCATGCGCAACTCGTCTTCAGTCACTTCAGGACCCAAATTGTTGATGAGCACTGCTCGCTTCTCTTCCATTCCACCTGCTGTGCCTGATAATCTTTGATCTTGACCTCCTGCACCACGTTGTGATGGAGGAACGTACTTGCCCTTGCCTCCCATTGCCAAATCATTGTCTCTGTTTTGCATGCCAGGTGGTTTGTAAGCACCTGGACCGCTCTTTAGCATGTCACCACCGTCCATGGCAGAAGGAGGTCTATAAGCTCTGACACCACTGTCGTTTGTTGCACCAGATTGCAAGCTTGAAGCAGAGAATTGTCCACTCAACAATTGAGATTGAAGCTTGTCCAAGAGTTGAACTTCCTTGTTTTGAATGGTTTGAAGTGCAGTTTCACCCACCTTTTCAAAGTAAATTGGTTCACTGACAGAGGTAATGTTTTGAAGATCTTCTTGGTTCAGAGCTAATCCAAAAGGCTTCCACTTCTGTTGTGAGAGGGATCACGTGCAACACAAATAACAAATCATACAAAAAAATACACGGAAAAAAATCGTAAAGAATGGTTAGCTCTGGGGAAAGGCGCGAAAGCGGAGAAATTGCACAAGTGTGTGAAAAATGATCACAATCAATCAAAAAACATACTTTTCTCTCTTGAACCTTCTTATTTATCTTGGTAATTTTTTTGGAGACTTTGATCTTCTTTGTTACTTTATATTTCTTGTTGTCTCTTGTGATGTATTCTGTGACATATTTGAATCCGTCTTTGTCAACGTCAGAGTCTTCTGAAGCATCTGCCCATGATGTGTTTTGGTTGGTGATTTGTGTTGTCATTATTGTCGTTGATGATTGTTGTTCTTTCAGTTCGTTTGTGTGCAAAAAAAAACTCCTATTGGAGCACAAGAAAAAGAAGAATACTGCGATTGATTTGGTTCAATGAAGAATCGCAATTTGGAGATGCTTCATGAATGTTCCCTGAATTCGTTGAACAAGAGATTGATCTCCGCCTCCACACACGAAACAATTTCATATGAATGCCGAGGAGGACAGAACATCAGGAGGAGGCTCCTAGTAGTGCCCATGAAAGTACGGAGACTCATTTTCATCAGAGCACACAAGAGCTAATCGACAAGAGACGTTCCAGTCTTCAAAAGCGTGTGGAACAAGCTCTGAAGCAAGTGAACCTTTCATTGGATGACATGATCCATACGAGTGACGATCTTCAAAGCAAAAGAATCAATGATGAAAATATTGATGCATTACTGGATGAACAATTAACAAAGATTCAAAAACAGTTGGAGAGTATTCCAAGGTTGAGCCGAAGTCAGTTCATGGACATGCCAAAGGAACAACGAGAGGAGTATATCAAGGTAATTGAGAGATTGGCTGCTCAGAGCTCTATAGCAATGAAAATTCAACGAGATCGGCAATTGAAAAGTGGAAACCGTCGATTGGTTGATACAGTGGATCGCACCGCAACAGAACCGACGATGAATGCGGCACAAAAAACAACTGCTTACGAAAATGTACCTCCTTCTTCAGTGTATGCTCAATCTGCGTTCACAGATGTGTCAGATCATAGAAATGCTCACTACACTGTGCAAGCCATTGAGATTGCTGCCAAGAGAGAACACGAGCTAAGAATGAAAAGATTGGAGGAGATACGTACCAGTATTATTCAGCGAAATTTTCATGCCATTTGGTTAGATGATATTGAGAAGAGTAAAGTGGGAAAGTATGCTAGTTTTGTGAGTGTAAAGCGATTGTTGCACCATGTTAAATACAAGAATATCGACGAGTTAAACAAACAGAAAGGCATTCAGTTTATGAGAAAGAATTGCCCATTGGTCACCAGGGTAGCCAAGTTGGCGAGTGATCACAGTAGTGTGTCAGACCTTGATACGACTGAGATGTCAGTCGAAGACAAGGCATTGCTCTTTGATTGGATTAGTCACGCTGCGGTACTTATCAATGATTGGTCACCCAAAATCACAGATGGTATCTATTATCCACTGGATGAGTGCTTGTTGTACAGTTATTTTTATAGTGATGAGAAGTATCAAGATTTTAACAGAGCCGAGGAGGAATCTCCCAAGATGAGAAAACTGCGAGAGGATTTAGTTCACGCACGGAAAGAAGTAGAGCTCTTTAATGAAGATATTACGCAGAAATGGAAACAATTGGATAACATGGAGCGGTTGAGATATTATATCCGATCTGAATATTTGTCACAATTTGACAATATTGTGAAAAAGGGACGTGAAATTGGTTTAGATGACGAAAAGATTATTCAACTATTTACAACCCAGGATGACAATAGTCAATTCTTTAGTGCCGAATTCAATTCAACAAAGAATTTAGAATTGATTCCTCTGAAATCTGTTTCTCATGAGTTAGAGTTCGGTGTCCATGTATATTCTTATGAGCTGGCGCAAAAGCTGAATATTCCAGAACAAGTGCTCGTTCAATATGTGCCTCATAGTTTACTTGAGCGTATTCACGGTGCGAAAAAGGGTTATAAGAAGGCTGTTGAAGAATTACGTGGGATTTTGGGATTGAAAACCATGGTTGCAGAATTTATTGAGTATTGGAAAGAAGTTTCAGTGTTCGATGATCGGTGGTATCCAAAGGATAGTCAACATCACGACTCCAATGCCCAACTAAAGCCAACTTCAGACAACACCGATGATGCACAACTAAACGAATCCGTTCAAACTGAGAAGAATGATAACGACACGCTTAAACAAACCACGTCGCCAGAAGAGCGCACACAACCCACCAAAAAGACAACAACCACTCTACCAATCCGACAAACTGCAACCACCAACCAAGTAAATAAGGACAAGAAGCAGCAGAAGAGCAATAATCGGGGCAGCAATAAAGCTGCTGCACGACCTCCGACTTCCACAGCCGTAGTCACACCAACTACTGCTACTACTACTACTACCACCACAACACCCAGAGGCAGAATCCAATCCATGTCCACATCGAGGCTCTAACATGTAAAAATTTAACAACAATGATATTACCGTGATGCAAAAGCACTGTGTGATCAGATCATCTTCTCCTCCCATCTTCAACAACAACTTTAATATTCCTCTTCATTCGATTGTTGATTCTGTTGCTGTTGATGTTGTTGCCCGTGTCGACTCTTGTTACTCTCCTCATACGCATCTTCTCCCATCTCTTCATAACCCTCTGGCAAAAACGAATGCATGTACTGCGGAACAATCAAAGTTTTCTGATCGGGAGAAATATTGTAAGCTCTGGGATAAGGAATGCCATAGTGCAGTGCGAGGGCCAAACGCGCTTCTGCTTCCATAATCTTCTTATCAATCAGTTCAGTGTCTTCTTCACTGATACTCTTGTTGGTACCAAACAATTGTCTCGCTTCTTGTGCAATGTACTCTCTTTCTTCTATTTTTGGCCATGTGAAACTCAGCTTGTGAATGGCTCTGTACAGGGAGAGAACCTGGGTGCGTTGTTTTTGGCGCTTGAGTGCATGACTAATGAATGGAGTGAAGGCTGTGGCTGCGGACGTTGCTGACGACGACATTTTTCGTTGTTTCAATTTGTGATCTCGAATTCTCAGAGTTTTCTTTTGTTGTTATGAAAGGGAAGAAATTTTTGGTCTTTTTGGGAGCAAGAGTTTTTTATTATTATTGACTGGGATCAAACAGGGTTGCTGCATCATTGTCCTCCTTTTTCTCATCTTCAACGAGATTATTGTCTCTGATGTCAGTATTCCATTCGTAGAGACATCCACGGCCTGTTCCCCAGAAATCAAGCAACCGAGCCATCGTTTTGGCTGGTGATTCAACCTGAGAGAAGCGGAAGAACAAGTTTCCATTGTCCTTTCGTTTTTGGTACTCTTGAACGAGCTTGTCGTGCAACGAGGAAGCGTCGTCGTCGCCTGTTGCTCTCTCAATGTACACTGGTTTGAATTTGTTGTCTTCTCTGTCGAACCAGCCCAGTTCATACACGCCTCGACTTTGAGGAACACAGTGATGAATATTCTCCTCAGTCAACTCTAATACGTGGGACCATTGACAAACGATCATCTTTGTTTCTTTTTTTTTAATAGCTCTCAGATCCATGGTTGACTGGAGAAACGATCTTTAGTCAGATCTCAATGTTTTTTTTCAAGACAGCTATAGATTACCGAATATTGTCATGGGTGTTGGATTCTTGACATTCTATCACAATCCTGAATCTTGCATTTCTAATTTCAACTGGTGTAACCCATCGTCTCGAACGAAGAAGAGAGTGGAAAAGCACAATCCTTCTTGCAAAGGACGCTTCGACATTTTTTGGCCGATTTGAACTTGTTTTTATGTTCCCAACAATTGCACAAATTGACCTAGTCCAACTATTCCATGGCTGCAGAAAAGAGATGATACTTGATTGTTCTTCTAATGTGGATTCGGAAACAATGCATGTATCCTATCCTATAAAACAGCAAATTTGAACTGATCAGTTCAACAACAAAACAACAACATACCTTGTTAATTAGAAGCAATATGAATATCCACTTTTATCAAGCCCACCATACTATCCAGAACGGAGAATACTTTATCAAGAACAAGTCCACTGGCTTAGCTCTCGATGCAAACACAGGTGCCTATCAACAGCACTCTCCAGCTCATCCTCGTGTCTTCATGTATGGCCACAACCCATCCGCTCCAAACCACAAGTGGTTTCTCGAGAAACAATCGAACGGTGCTTTCCTTCTCAAGACCCATTATCACGGCGGCCAAGCAATGGCTCTTGATGGCAATGTTAACGTTCCTCAATCTGGTGTCCACCCGTCTCCATTCTTGTACACGGCAACACCTCATGCACCAAACCATCAATGGTGGTTGAAGCCTACTGGTGATGGTATGTCTTATCTCATTGTCAATGCTGCCAACGGATTGGCTCTCGATGGTAACACCTCGGGCAACCATCAACACAGCTTCCAACATGCTTCTCCATTCTTGTACGCTGAGACTCCACATGCACCAAACCATCATTGGATTATTGAGAAAGTCCCAGTTCCTGTTATTGGCTCATTGATCGGAGGATTGATCGGCGTTAGCACACAATGGGTTAATCAACAACAATCCTCATATCCAACTCACCATCACCAACCTTATCAGCCACACCAACCCGTGATTGTCAGTAGTGGTGGGGTTGCCATGGACGAAGGTTCTTTCAATAGTTTGTTGAATTCGATCAAGGGTGGTTCCTTCGAATCAGATAGAGATAGTATCATTAGCTCCGCTTCTGCATACAATTACTTCACATGCAACCAGCTGGCAAGAATCCTTAAAGTTTTGGGCTTTTCTAACGAGAGAGAAAAGGCTTGCAGACTTATTATCCCAAAGATTGTGGACAAGCACAACTCCCATGTTGTATTGTCGAGCGTGACCTTCAGCAGCGAGAAGGAAGTGATTAGCTCAATGTTCCGTTAAATTTCAATAGGAATGCACATGATCTTCAGGGGGGAATTAAGCAATACATCAATTTACACACGGGTGGAGAAGCCGGAACCACAAGCTTTATCAGTAAGCTGCAAGCTACACTCGGGGTTGTTGATCATGTGCTTCACCAATAAAAACCATTAAAGATAACTTTTCTTTAGTCTTCATGAGTTTAAGAACCACCAAAACCAAATAAATACATCACGAGCATAGTTGTTTGATACTTCGCGCGCCAACCTTTTTACGATTTTTTCAAAAAAGGGGTAACCCCGCGGAAACAACACAGTACAAGATCAATGTCATGCCCACAACTGTAGCGACGGTAACATCAAACACCTCGTCTCTGTTGTCCATTTCAAGCTCGATTGGATCATCAGAGCTCAGTCACCACCGCACATCTCCTTCTCCACAACCCCTGCAACGCCAACATCAGAATCACCACTACCAGACGAACACTTCTCCTCTCAAAACAAGATCCGAATTGTTGTCGCCTCAAATTGGAAGTGTAGAACACTCGCAAGCCAACAGATTCAGTCTAGGAGGTAATGTCAGTGGAACACTTTCGAACAACTCGAGGCTACCTGCTGACAATCAAGAAAACTCGAGAGAGACTCACCATCAGGAGGAAATATTGACAAAGAATGAATTGTCATTGATGATGAAGAATAGGCTAAGAATGGGGTCAACCAAGCAAGACTATAAGTTTTATCAGATTATTGGGAGAGGATCATATGGAACGGTATGGAAAGCTCGATCCAATCACACAAAGCAAGTCATTGCCATCAAGATTGTAAGTAGATAGAAGTGTTTTGAGAGTTTAAGTTCCTTGATTTTTGTTAATGCTCTGTTATTATGGTATATGACAGTTGGACAAGAACATGATAAAAAACAATGGAATGATGCATCATGTGAGATCAGAACTTATTATCCATCTGAAGATGAAACATGAGAACATTGTGGAGCTCTATCACTTTTTTGAGGATTACACCAGTATATACATGGTCATGGAGTATTGCAAATATAACATGTTGTATCATTTGCAATCCAAGAAGAAGTTTTCAGAGAGAAGATCGAGAAGGTATATGAGAGATATTGTCGCTGGATTGGCACATCTACACTCCCATCAAATCATGCACAGAGATCTAAAGTTGGCAAACTTACTGTTGACATCTGACAAAGTTGTCAAGATTTCCGACTTTGGTCTCTCCCGGTATACAAAACCGAATGGAGAATGTGGAACACAACTAGGAACTCCAAAGTATATGGCTTATGAAGTTGTCCTTCAGAAGCCATACAGTCAAAAGGCAGATAATTGGTCATTAGGATGTATATTGTATGCTTTTCTGGAGGGAAGAACGCCCTTTCATCGAGATTCAGAAACAGTAGAGGAGACCTTCAAGTTAATTCAGAATATGGATTTTAGAATTCCGGATCACTTTTCTTTCGAAGCCAAGGATCTTATTTCAAAGTTACTCGAAAGAGACCCAGGCAAACGAATATCTCTGTCTGCGGTTAAGCGTCATAACTTCTTCAGATCTACATCGCAGGAGGAAACAATAGAAGAACCAGTCTTAAACTGCTTCGCCATGTTAACTAACCTTCCAGAGTTCAATTCATCTAGCTTGAAAGCGATATCCCATCGATCAAACGATGGGAACATTCAATTTGAACTCGATAGAGAAGGTTTAGTTCACATAATACTTGAAGGAAGTTCTTTTGTAGTTTCCGCAGATAGTAAGGACGTATGGCACACCGAAAAATGCACACTTGGAGCATCCAAGCACTACCATCGAAAAGAATTACCAAAGAACTTAGAACATCTGTACAACTACGCTTACCATTTTGTGGAAAAGGTAAAATCAAAAACACCCAGTCATATTTACAATTCTAGCCGAGGGAGGTGTATGTTGATGCAAAATGAGCCGAAACCTGATGCTGAAATGATCTTCTATGCAGATGGACTTCGATTAGTGTACAATAGGAAGGATCATCGAATTCTCATTCATGAAGCTAACAAACCTGTGAAGATTGTTAAGTTAGAAAAGGATTTATTGGAGATTGTAGATAGTGATGTATACAAAACTCCAAACTGTACTCGAAGAGAACAAAACTGCATTGCAGACCTCAAATTTGGTATCGAACAATGCATTTTCATGATTGAGACAAAGAATCAGAATCGATTGAGTGGTGTGTCGGACTCTATATTTTCTGTGACAACGAACAGCACACATTCAACAGATTTATCGACTCCATTGGATACAACCATAACGAGTAGTGTACTAGATATATCGGCCAATACTTCTACGGGTGAATAAATCCGATATGAGTAATAAATCTACAATCAGTCATTATCTGGAGGCCTATCGGGTGCCACGAGTTTTTCATTATTGGCGAAAATGTCTGCGGTTGCTTCATTAGAGAAACTAGGGACTTGTTGAAGCACTTTTCTGCATATCGTTGGAATGCCTGGTACTGCAGTGATCGTATCCATTGGAATACTAAATGCCTTCCGGAGCACATCATCCACAACGATAATATTTTTATCCATTTGTAACTGGTTCTTCTTAATATGTTCCCAGATTTTCTTTCGAGCATTTTCAGGCGTAATCACTGTCGTGCCAAAGAATTCAATGGCAGCAGACGAGTTAACCGCATGAGGAACTTCACGTTTGGGCTTGACGGAGCCACCTGGTGTCATTATTTCAGGCACAGTAGAATGTGATACAGGCACGGTTGGCACATATGGGCGCACCCCCGAGACATTGGTTGAAGGACCAAAGTTTGCTCTGACTGCGATCGTATTGGCCTTGTCACCGTTCAAAACACGATGAGTAATCATTGTTGGCACCTGAGAGCTCGTCGAGGTTCCTGTAATAGTGTCCGTTGGTTTGCTCAAAATACTACTCTTTGGTTGTAGTGGTGTTGTTTGCTTGGCTGCTTGAGGTTGGTTGTCAATATTAGAGGCATTGCTTGCGGAAGGGGCAGGAGTAGCAGCAGAAGCAGGAGCAACAGTAACAACAGCATCATCTTCTTTCACAAACTGTGAATAGACATGAGAGCTCAATGTAGCAGCCTTGTTGATCGATGTAAGATTTGTATTCAGCGCTTTTTGCAACGTGTCATCAAAAGTGATAAAATTTCGATTGTTTTCATGAGGTTGCAACTTGTTCGCGCGTATATAATCCCAAGTCAGTCTGAGTGCTTCTCTTCGACTGGCCATCTCCTTTCCACAAAATTCTGCAAAAGCAGGTTTCATCCGTTTCACGATATCATAGGGAGCTGATCTGCGATTTTCAGTCTTCCCCTTCTTGCTCTTCTTTGATTTTCGCTTGGTCGACTTTGATGTTTTCGATGGTGATTGTTTCTCGACTGGCTGGTCTTGATGTTCGTATCGAGACACTCCTTCATCACCATTTTGATGTACTTGTTGATGATTTGCTGCTGTTGTTGTTAATTCAATACTGGTCGTTGATGATGATGCTGTTGAAGAAGACGATGATCCTGATGAGGATGACGCTGGCATTGTTCGTATCCGTTTCTCAGCACTGTGATCCATTACATTTGATTCACTCAATCGTCTCTTTAATCGATTTGTAGATGATATTGGATTGACTGTCGTCATTGTTGTTGCTGTTGATGCTGTTAGTGTAGTTGATTGATCCTTCTCTCTCAATTGGTGTTGTTGTTGTGATTGATTTTGTTTATCAGATATGGATCTTGAGAGTGGCAATCCGGTCATCGATGAAACAGCAGCAGCCACAGTCTCAGTAGTAGTCTTAGTAGTAGCAGGAACAGACGTAGAAAGTGTAGTAGGTGAAGGAGTACCACTTGTTGGTAGTAATCGACTACCTGTTCTTCTTGCCTTCAACTGACGATTCAATGATTTGTTGGACGAAGAAGTAGCATCATCACCACCATCGTGTGATCCATTGACCAAAGTAGCGTTGACAACTAATGTTGTTGGATCAATGATTTTGGGCAACAATGATGCGTTTTGTAATTCATGGGTCCAAAATGTCCAATTGAATGCATTTTCTGCTTCTCTTTCGACTTGTTCTTCGTTTTCCTGCTCTGTTGATTGTTGATGCTGATCCTCTGCTGATGGTAGCGTAATCCTATTCTTATTATTGTTGTTATTGATCAATGATTCATCTTCACTGTCAGTATCTTCCTCAGCTGATCCTTCTTCTTCTTCGTTGAATGAATGATTGGGTGACTGTTGTCTATTAGCTGCAACTGCTGATAATGTTGTTGTTGTTGTTGTGGAACAAGTTGGGAGAAGATCTGGAAAATGAGTCAAGAGTAATTGATGAAACTTTTCAATGTCACTGCGAATCTTGTGAAGACGAGATTGAGTGACTTTTGGATCATCACTTTGCAAGAAGTTGAGCGCCTCAGTGGCGGCAAGGTCAAAGCTTCGCACAATAAACTTGTCCGGTATCATGGTAAGTTTTAACTCTTAAGCTTTTCAAAGAGCTCTAGTTCTTTTGATTGATTCGTCTGTGGTTGATTGTGTAAGAAACGTTATTTATTTTTTTGATTGTCCACGCAAAAAGGAAATGTGATGGGCGACAAGTTCGGCGCGAAACTTTCGGAGTATTGTTCCCGCCGAAAATAGTGAACCAAGAAATAGAAGAACAACGATGGAAGGTGGTGACCATAACAGTAGTGACCAACATGTAACGACTCCTGTTCGGTCAAGAAAAACTCACACTTCTCGCAAACGACGAAGAGCTGGTGGTGATGTGAGCCCAAGCGTTTTTGATGAAGCAGCAGATGATGGAGATGTGCTGAGGAAGGATCAGGAGATGTTAAATGAGACAGACATCTTGTTGGATAGTGAACAAGCAATTGTTCAAGCTGAAAAAGGTAATTTATTTGAATATGAATGAAAATGATATAACTTTTATTGAACAATGTTAATGTTTTTGTGATCTCAGAGTTCCATGATGACTATGCAAAGCATTTGCAATTGTTGGCAGAGGAGATGATTCAAGATGATTGGTTGTTAAATGCTAAACAGAATTGGAATGGAGTACCAAAGAGAATTTATTAAATGTTACTGTACTGACGTTCATCGAGGTGGTGTTCAAGATGGCTAACATGAATAAAAGGCATTTACTGTAATCCGTGGTGATGTGATGGACCGCATGCGCAACAGGAGAAACCTGACCTTGGTGCTTTCTGATCCATCCCGAAAATAGAAAGAGCGAAATCAAATTGAAAAAACGAACCGCAACGGGACTCAACCAGATTCACTCAACTTGCTCGTACATCTAGAGGTCATATAGAATGACTCTGAACGACGACAACGACGAAAGGAACAAAGGTTATCACGAGTTATTATTTCCAAGATTAAGTGGTGCTTCGACTGAGCAACGGGGTCAACAACGTTACTCGATCATTGAAACACTTCAAAAGGGTCACATTTATAGAGCTCGTTCAATCAAAAGCAATATCAATAATAATGAAAGTGAGAGTGATGTGAGCACAAATGTTGTGCTGTGGAAACGATACCATGAACAATGTCCAAAAGCGATTGAAAAACTAAAACAAGAATATCAAATGGCTCTAGAGATACTGCCTTCCGCATTGTCTCCGTCATGTTCTGCTTATTGCCAATCCATATTTGAAGGGAGCCATGTCATTCGATACTTGGACATTGCCGTGAGAAAAACTGATCGTTTGATGAGTTCTAGTGTCACAATGGGTCAAATTCATTCATCGTCTTCAATGTCACCTGTGAAAGAAGTTTGTTACCAATCGATTGCAGAAAAGTATTCCAAAGGGATTCAGCAACCGAAGGATGAGGATGATTCCCTGGTACCCGATAGGAGTAGTTTGATGATGCATCAGAGTCCTTCATTTACTATTGATTATTCTAGAGCGGGCGATATTAGTAAATGGGATAATGATAGACACGTTTTAATGGTGTGTGAGGATTGTGGTGATTATTTGATGAATTATATTCCAATTCATGGCTTCTCGCCAGAAGAATTCCTCAATATTTCGATGCAGTTGGCTTTGGGTTTGTCAGAATTACATAATCATCGCTTGCTGCATATGGATTTGAGACCAGACAATTGCGCAATCAACTGGGAGACTGGTCGCGTTAAAATTGTAAACTTACAGTCGATTCAAAGGATTGGTACTTGTAATCAGGGAGTTCAAATTCATTCTGAACATTCTCTGGCTTATATCTCACCGGAGGCGACAGGACGAATAGCAAAACACATTGATTACACATCTGATTTGTACAGTTTGGGCGTTACATTGTATCAATTGTTAACAGGCATATTACCGTTTGATGCCACGGATACAATTGAGTTAATTCATAGTCATATAGCAAGAGAGCCAGTGAGTCCGTTTGACATTCGATCAAGAGCCAACAAACCAATACCGAGAATATTGTCTGACATTGTTATGAAACTATTGAAGGTATGAATTTAGATACTACATTTTAGATTTCAATTTCATCTAACACAATTTACAATCAGAAAAATCAAGAGGAACGATATCAGTCATGTGCAGGACTTTTGCATGATCTCAGGAAGTGTTGGAGAAGAAAGAGTAACATTCAAACATTCACCCTCGGTCGAAGCGACGACACAAACCAGTTAATCATCCCTAGCAAGTTGTACGGTAGAGATGAACAAATCTCATCCCTCGTAGATATTTTCAATCGAATTGGACATAATACTAAACCAGAAGTTACGATCATTACAGGACTTGGAGGTGTAGGAAAGAGCTGTCTGGTATTCGAAGCTATTAAGAGACTCAACTCTTCCTGTTTACTTTTAAGTGGCAAGTTTGATCAAGTAAATCAGGGAATGGCGTATAGCGCAATTACCGATGCATTGCACGTGTTAGTTAAGCAAGTATTTAGTTGGTCGAGCACGAAACTCCAGGAATGGACAAAGAAATTGATAACGACACTGGGGAATGATATTGGGTTGATTTTAAGTTTACTACCCGAGTTGAGAGCAGTGATTCCTTCGGATCGGACACCATATCCAAAGGAAGCAGGAGAAGCAAAATCTATTGACACTGTTGTTACTCTCTTTTTGGAATCATTCGATTTACCTTACATTCTATTTCTTGATGACATGCAATGGGCGGATGATGATAGTCTTCGTTTCTTGCAATCTATGTTGAAAAACCAAAGTTTAAAGCAATATATATTGGTCATGGCTTACAGAGATGATGAAATTGATGACGGACACCGTTTGACCAAAACTATACAAGCTATTAGGAGAGTAAATATATGCATCAATCAAATATCGTTGAAGTCTCTCCCATTTGAACAAGTTCACATGTTTATTGCTGATTGCTTTAGGAACAACGATTTGTCTCAAACCGAAGAATTAGCGCGAGTCGTTTTTCAGCGGAGTGGAGGGAATCCTTTGTTTTGTAGGATGCAAGTCCAAGAGTTTTATGATGATGGAGTGATTTACAAGTCTAACTCGTCATGGAAATACTCAAAACTTAAGATGCTTCGGTCTCAATTGAACGAAGGCATTCTAGATCTGATGATTTCTCGACTGAAAAAGTTTTCGCATGAGGAATTATCAATTTTACACACAGCTAGCTGTCTTGGATGTAGATTCCCTCTGAATCTGTTGGAAGACGTTGCTGGGATGAAGAAGGAACGCTTGGACCAAATTTTATCTTCTTTAATATCTGCTGGTCTTATCAGCACCGAAGACAACATATTTGCTTTTACTCATGACAGAGTTCTCGAAGCTATCTACTCTCACATTCCCGATGAAGAGCGACAAATGACTCACTACCAAATTGGACAGCGCTTGCTGAAAGATAATCTCTCTTTATTTGAGGGTGACATGGATGACTCTGAAATGTTGTTAGGCATAGTTTCTCATTTTAACAAGGGACGGAGTGTCATATTGAAGATAAAGGAGGATGAGCCTAGAAGGATGAAGTTACGAAGATTATGTGAATACAACCAAAAGGCGGTGGCGAACCTTAAGCAAAAATTTGCCTACAGCACCGCTATTCCGTGCGTGTGTGCAGCGATATCATGCTTATTTGATATGGAAGTGTCAGAAGATCTAAATGATGTCTGGCAAAAGAATCATAATATATTATTCCAATTGTATTTGGAGTTGGGGACTCTTCAATTCCTCGCCAATCAATGTGAATCAATAGATGAAACGATAAGGATATTGGATAGTCGCGCTGTTTCTAGGATAGAAAAGGTGCGAACAGCTTCAATTGCGGTCAGACATGCAACGTACTCTAATAATTTATCTTACTCCATCACGCGGGGTAGATCAGTCTTACAATTGTTTGGAAAATATTTCCCTGAATCAAGCTGTGATTGTGATCAATTTGTGATTGAGAAACTGAAGGCCATTCGTTCTACGCTTCGTGGCTACATCAATATGAGGAGAGGAGAGTTAGCTCTGTGTGATAGTTTGTTGACACACTTACCTCGAATGGTAAATGAAGAGCTAATGGAACTATCGGCAGTGTTGCTATCTTTATCAGTAGCCTCATTATTATTGGCTGACGCTCAATTACATATTTGTTTTTTGGTTCAAGCCGCAGAGATAATCTTTCAATATGGTTATACAGGAGAACTAGTGACATGTCTTGTGTTTTTGGCCGCTGCCCTCTCGACCAGAACAGAACTACAACATTTCATTACGAGAAACGAAATTTTTGAACTGGTAAGGTTCGCATTGGAGGTTTGTGAGAGAGACCAATTGAAAGACAAGTTTAAAGTATTTCAACTATTTGGAACCAATATTGGGCATTGCTATATCCCCATTGTACAATGTAAAAAGTACGTCGAGAATGCATTTCGTTTGTCTAAGCAAGTTGGAGAAAGATTGCAATCTGGATTCAGTGCGAGTACATTGCCAGCAATGATGTTGCACGCCGGAGACAGTCTACCACTCGTACTAAACACATCTCACAAGATGTATGAATTTTGCAGAAACGCGACCAATCCTCTTCCCACAACGTCCAGCATATACGTATTGCAACAATCACTCTCGATTCTTATTCCTTATGAGGAGATTTGGCCAGAAAATACGAACGATCAAGAACAAATGAGGCAAAATTTTAGTTTGATGCCACAGACTTCAATCATGCACGCGCAACAACAAGTGTATACCACGATGTTTCAACTTATTGTCGATAGAAAGAATAACCTTGACCGTATTTTGGATTCTATGAAACAAACAGATAATGACGCATTCAGAATTCGACCATATTACATATTTAGTATTCGAGTATTTATCTCTTGTCTCTCCCAAATTCAAGATTTAGAGCGTACCGAGGATGTCTCACTGAGAAACAACAAAAAATGTAGTATTGAAGAGAAGATGAAGTATCTATGTGAACTGAGCGACCAATGCCCAGAGAATTTTAAAAACAAGTACTTACTTCTTTGTGCCGAGCTAGCGAGAGTGGAAGGTAAAAGGAACTTGAAGACAATTAATTACTATGACATGTCTATTGAACTTGCAGAGAAGAGTTCATTTATTTGGGAATGTGCACTAGCGAACGAACTAGCTGCTCACTTTTGGTTCCAAACAAACAAGTCCAATATTGGCGCAGTGTACCTCAAAAAGGCGTACAATTTGTACGCCTATTGGGGAGCCAAGAAAAAGTTGAATCGCATGTCTATTGAGTTCCCTGAACTTTTTACAAGTCACTTCAAGAATTCGTCGACCAATGCGTCAGATATAACAACTTTCAATCAAAAGTATGACCTTAGCTCAGTGATCAGAAGCTCTCAGTTCATATCGAGTAGTGTGGACATAAGAGTGTTATTGTACAATACAATGAAAATTCTAATCGAGGTGAGCGGGGCGCAAAAAGGAGCTTGCATCCTCGAAAACAAAGTTGAGGCAGAGTACGATCCAAATAACACTCTGATCGGCAAAAATTGTATTGAAACACTGCAAGGAATTCAAATAAGCGACTGGAGAAATGGCTGTAGATCGATCATTGAATATGTTACAAGGAGCAGAGAGCCAATCGTCATGGACAACGTTTCTGAGGATAGTATTTTCTCTCATATACCATATGTTCGACAGAACAAATGCAAAAGTATTATGTGTATGCCCATCTTGCGACAGAATGATCTCAAAGCTATTTTGTATCTAGAAAACAATCTAATCACAAATGCATTCAATGTCGAAAGGATGAAGGTGATTAACATTTTGGCTACACAAATGGCAATCTCTCTCGAGAATGCAATGCATTTCAAGGCTCATGTTTCAGCTGCGCATCTCGCTGCAGAAATGCAGAGAAAGAGAGCAATAGAAGCAGAGAATTATCAACTCAAGCAAGAGGAATATACGAACCATATATGTGAGCAACTGCGATATCCACTGTCCAGAGTAGTAAAATACATGGAGAGACTTCAAACGATCGTAACATCGATAACAAATGATATCAAGATTGGTGGCGATGCATGGACAGAACCGCTAAACACCATCAATGAAGGAATAGAGGCAATCAATATTTGTACTCAGCACCAACAGGTGATTATCAATGATGTATTGACGTTATCAAAGCTTGAAGCTCATCAGATAAGCCTGACCACTGGTCCTTTCAAAGCAACAACCCTGATCAACTCCAGCCTGAAAATGTTTGAAGCGTCCGTTGCTCAAAAGAACTTGAAGCTTAAAGTACAACTGCCCAGCACGACTCTTACACTGTTCAATGACTCAAATATGATCAGCCAAGTACTCATTAACATCCTGTCGAATGCAGTGAAGTTTTGCAAGATTGGTGGCACGATCACACTTGTATCATCCATTGAACAGCTCAGTCAAGAGGGACAGTGCGAACTAAAAATCTCTGTCGAAGACACGGGCATAGGTATGAGTGAAGAAGAAGTCTTGCATGTCTTTGATAGATTCAGCCAGAGCAGTGTGAGAACATGGACAGAGTATGGCGGATCGGGGTTGGCCATGTTCATCTCGAAAAACCTGTGTGAACTCATGGGTGGTCAGATTAGTGCAGAGTCAGTCAAGGACCAGTGGACACGATTCATCTTTTCCGTCACCTGTGCAACTGAGCCTCCTAAGGAGAAGTGAGAAAACCAAAAGTGAAAAGCTTTCGCTCGTGCGCTCAATAATTGTTCTGCCGACAAAATAATCTCCGCCGATGATAAGATTTTCTGCATTCGCGCAAACAAACTCAAAAAACAATTTCATCGAGCGAACGAGTCGTTGTCCATCATTATTATCATATGGGTAATCAACAAAGTGCAAGTTCATCAGCCAACACAACAGAACAACAACAAGAAGGTGGTGTTTCTCCAACACCAACGACACCAGTCATCATACCAAAACTCGCACCACCCACCACATCCTTCCTCGATCTTCCACTATCGTCATTCCGTATTCAAGAATTGTTTGCAGAGTCACGCTACTGCAGGTATCTGAGAGATGTGATGACAACGTTGCATCACAGCCCTGAAAGCTTACAAAACATCTCCAAAGAAAACAAGCAATCACTGTATGCACTGTACTGGAGTTGTTTGTTGAGTACGATGGACAAGGAGTTGAATGAGTGCTTGCCAGCAACGATCTCACTGGATAAGATGGCCTCTGATTTGATGATGAGTCGATTTGACTCAAAAGTCGAAGGTGCACTGATGAATAACACTGTTGTCAAGTGTCATGATCAGTACTTTGATCGATATGAGCAGTTTATTGACAAGCATTTTATTGCCGCACAGAATTTGGCTCAAGATCAAGTCGGAGAAACATACACAAAGATGGTTGAGCAAAGCAAGAAGGAGAAATTGGATATTGGCCCGCCAACAACACCATTGGCTGCTACTGCGGTGAAATCGACTCCTACCTCGACTCCAAGTGATGCACAATCTCATATACAACAACATTTGGCAACGAGCAATGTGCAGCAACAGCAGCAGCAACAAGTGACAGTGTCACCTGCTGAAGCGGAAGCTATTCGTGCCAAGTATAACCTAGTGAGTGAAAAGTACTGTACCAAGCCATCTATTATGATGCCAAACGCGAGTGGTAATCCTGCAAATGCATCACTGTTAATTACGCCACAACAGTTTGAAGAGTACTATCGATATCGTATGTGCATGATTGCTCATTTGTGTAGCTCTACCATTTCGCAGTGCATGAAAAATGAAAAGAAGGGTCTCTTGGACTGTATTAATTATTCGCCGACGGTGACCAGCGATTGTGTCAACCGTGTTGTCAAGAGTGGTTTGGAACTGTAGATAGATAACAACAACAAGTCACACACGGGAACTCTCGTTTGCTTTTACAGTACCATGTCACACATGTGGTAATTGAATTCCAACGATTATTCCATCTTCTATTTTGTGTGCTGTTTGACAATACGTGCCGTGTGCATTCTCGCGAATCCTCCAACTTCCGTAAACAATCCAATCAGCGTTTTTTTTTCGCTCATCCGCGATAACCATTGCTATTTTCAGAACGTGTTAGAACAGATGAATAGGACACACCCGAACAGCAACGAGAAGCCCTACATAAATACCTGTTTCTTGAGCCACCTGTAAGACACTTTATAGAAAACCAAATCATACATCCAACGAGACCAACCAACCAACCAACCATAAATATATTTTTGACATCTCAGAAACCATGAAGCAAGTCGTGCTACAAGCTGAATTTCCCAATATTACTCTGCAACAGATTAAAGAAGACCTATTCGATGACATTTCATTCCAACATGGCGTACAGACACAACAAGGACACAAGAATGTGAATATTGGAGAATGGAGAACAATTTTCAACGATGGTAACACCCTAGTCAAAACAAGAGAAATATCGTTTGAGTCGCCAGTCGATGCCTCACCTGCGATCCGGAAATTCGTGGGCATGGATTTTACGCTGTGCCAAACAACTGCCACGATGACAGTGTTTGGAAGAAATCTAAATCAGCCTCAACATGCGATGATTCAACGGATGGAAGTTGAAACAGTCATGACAGTGAAGAGTGGAGCTCTAAAGGACTCATTAATCGTTACAATCAAGTGGATTGCGATGCCAAGACAAACTGATCCTCGAACAACAGACTTGCAACAACAAATTACGAGTGAGTTCAAGGGATGGGTGCCTCTCATTGGTTCAAAGATTGAAAACACTTCTCTGACGTCGGCTCAAAAATCGTTTGACAATTGGGTAGCCAACGCCAAACAACGATGCACACCAGCTTGAAAATAAACTATATTTTATATTGTGCTAAGCAGTAGCATTTTATCATACATTACAATCGAACTATTCTAACGTGACTTCAATGGACACACCAGAATGATCCGATATCGGTTCATTGGCCCTTTCTCCAGATCCTGTTAGATTCTCAATCTTGTACACTTTTCCATCGGAGGTAGAAGGTACCAGATGGGCAAACTTGTTGACCAACACGTGATCTATGCAGATTCCACATTGATGCGTCGGAGGATAAGGACCATCTAGATATACATTGGTAAAATCTGGAAACGTTTTCAACAAATGATCGTACTCTTCACTCTCTACTCTAATGTTCCAATCTCCAGTCATGATCAACAAGTCATTCTTTACTTCATTTTCCAGATGGTCAACAATCCATTGAGAAATCTGGTCAACTTGTGCCGATCGAACATCACTGCGATGTGCATCCATATGGGTAGTGATCACATGCATGTGTTGATCTGGAGTCACTTGAATCTTGACATACAGAAATCCCTTATCGACAATCATATCGAACCAACTGTAGCTACTGAAGGAAACAAATTCAGTTGAAACGATGGGAAGCTTCGATAAGATCATCAAACCAGAGTCTTGATTCATGTATGATGGAGCTCTACCCACTGCAAAGTAATCGAACCCATGCTTCTTTGCTTCACTGGACATCATGGCCTTGAAATCGACCCCGGAGAGAAAATTATGGGAGAAGACTTCTTGCAGGGTAATGATATCGAACTGATCGATATGGGAAGTAAAGTCTGTGAGTCTGTGGACCTTGTTTGAAGTGGATGTCTTGAAAGTCACATGGTTGATCCACATGTTCTGTGTCAGTAACTTGACCATGGTTGTTTTTTGAAGTTTGTAAACCGCGCCCAAAACACAAATAGACGATCGTTGATAACTACGAAAATGAGATGGGAAAACAATGAAATGGATGAGATTCCGGATGTGCGCATAGAGCCTCAGCTCGTTGTGTGTGGTAGTCCTCTGACAGTGGGACAAGAAGTCGTCAAAACTGTTACGATCACCAATCATGGTGATACATCTGCTCGATTTCAATGGCCAGAGCAAATGTTAGAGAATGGCTCGGTTTCATTCACTCCAACGACTTTCATGCTGCTTCCTAGTCAGTCTAAAACCGTTTCAATCAGTTTTAGACCCTCAAGGACTGGCAATATGAAATCAAAATTGATTTGCAATGTTGTAGACACTAAGATAGCTCTGTGCTCATGGATTACTGCAACAGTATGTCGATTCATAAGTTAATAATTCTCGGATTAATGTTAATCTAGGTGTCTACTCTTTTAAATTGTACAGATTCGGAGTCCAACGATTCTTTTTGACTGCCCCTCATTGGAGTTTGGAGTGCTTCCCATCAAAGAAAACAGAACAATTGATCTGAAAATAACTAATCCTTCCTCTGTTGTTGTTCCATGGACGATAACTGGCGACTCAAGTGGTCTGATAGGGTATGTCTGTCTTTCTATCATTGACACAATCAATACTAACGAAGTTGTTGTTTTCTTTGTAGATCCGTCCTCGGCTTGAGTCAACTTTCTGGACAGTTAAAACCCAGAAAATCAACTCTAATACGTTTGACCATTCAACATGATACTCCTTTATCCATAAATACAAATTTACAATTTCAGACTGAATCAAACTGCAAACAATTCCTCTCTGTGACAGGAAGGATACAGGACATCAACGTTCGAATCACAGAACAATTAATTGACTATGGAGAGGTATTTGAGGAATCTTCTACTGTTAAGAAAACCATTATTCGTAATCTCTCCCATTTTCCCACACCTTTCTGCTGGTACATTCCCGAGACGCTTGGAGATAGATGTGAAGTTAAAGTTTCACCTCAACATGGAACTCTTGGACCTAGCGAGAGAATAGAAGTATCCGTTACCCTCTTTGCTCGTGCGACGGGTGATTATGAGATTCTAGTGCCATGTGTTTTTTATAACAGCGAAGAACACGTGCAGGGAGTATTGGTCAAGTGCAAAGTAAGAGGACTGCTTGTTCGGTTGGACGTGGAAAGTGAGGAATTGGCTGAAAGCTTAGAAAAGGAAGAAACAACAATGTTTTGCCACCTATTAACTAGTAATTGTATTACCGCAGCTGTTGGGGAAAAGGTAGAGGACCGACTCTACATACCGGAAATTAATTTTGGAGATGTTCCGATATTCTCCCGAAAAACAGTTGTATTGAAGATAACTAATTTGAGTGATTGTATTGGTTTCTTTTCTGCCCAGTTTGAGAGGTATGCTGCTCCTATTGACCACTCCAGGAGAAAGATGTCCGCGACAGTCTCCTTCCATCCCCACAACAAAGCTAGTGCTGGGGGATCACGAACGAGTGAATTCAAATCAGCCCTTAAGTCCACCTCTTCACATTCTCAATGCAGCACAACAGAAAGATCCTTTGCTGTGGAAAGCAGTGAACAGAAGTGGCAAGAGAAGAGAAGAGGAGATATAGAGAAAGCTTTCGATTCAGAAATTCTATCACGAGGACTTGGAATAGCTCTTGATATCAATCGATTGAACGGGAGAATTAATTCTTCTAAACATTCCACCGTTAAGCTAAAACTGACGTGCTATTCGAATGCTCTTGGAGAATATGCTGATTCGTTAAAACTGGAGATAGTTGGTCTGCCCACGATTCAGTTACCGGTGCGAGCCAGAATTGTTGGAACGCCTCTTTCCATAATTCCCAAGACGATAGGCTTACATTGGATCGAGAACGGGTCATATCTCTTAAAGTGGCACATATCACCAACCTATGGCGACTCTGAATTAACAAAAACGATCATCTTACGGAATGATTCACTTCAAAGTAAGTTTCTTCTCATATCATTTTCAAAGACTATTGTTCACACATGATTTTAGATTTTACTGTTCGGTGGAAACCAAAAGATGCAAGTTCAGGCTCCATAATTTATCCCCTCATCGCTCGAATCAATGCTGGAAAAACTCTTGACTTTAAGGTTGTTTTACATCCTGATTCTTCAAAGGTAGAACAACAAGAAATATTCGAAGCTTACAGTGAAACACCAGAAAGTATCATTGATCAATGCTCTTGTCCACTGTCACTAACACTGTCATCTACATTCCTTTCCCAGTCATCCTTATTATAGATCCGGCGAAAAACACCGGTGAAAAAGTAAACGTCGCTGCGATCAAAAAATGAAAGTACTCCTAAGTGACATTGGTGGTGTCGTTGCAAGAGATCTGTACAATGACCTCCTGGATCGTCTTCTGCTACAAGAAAGTGTGGTTGATCCACAAGCCATTCCAACAGAGGCTGAAACGTTTGCTCATATCATGAAATGTGCTACACAGAGCTGGAGTGGATATAAGATTGGTGAATTTGATGAAACTGTGTTTTTTCTGAACATTATACAACAGAGTACCGTGGCACAAGAATTGAAGCGAAGGGGATTCTTGAGTGAGGAGCAATCGTCTGACGAGACTCAAGTCGTTCGCTTCCTGATGCAACAGGTCAGAGAAGGACAATTGCGATTGTTTGACTCTGTGGTGGACATGATGCTGGATTGGAAGGCCAAGCATGCATCCAGTCATCAAGTCACCTTTGCTGTCTTGTCGAATCACTCGACAGAGTGGTTGCCAGAGTTGTTCCGCATGTATTCCGATCGATTGGAAGTCCTGTTTGATCGAAAGGACTTTATTTTCAATTCTGCGGTCATGAAATGTGCAAAACCTGATCTCAAAGCATTCCTAACAGCAAAGGAAACCATTGAAAGCGTGCTTCAACAACAGAACATACCAATTTTGTTCGTGGATGACAAATTAGCAAACGTTAATGCTGCTATAGAAGCTGGTTTGAGTGCAGTTCACTTCAATGCACTCAACGAAGATGCCTCCATCCTCAAAGATCACTTGGATCAATTCTTCCTGTAAAAACCTATCAACGCCACACAAAGCTTACCAAAACTCCGATCTAGAAAACAACAAAAAAAAATCATTTCCAACAACAAAAAACACGCACAGAGAACAAAATGTCGATCCTTTCAGAATGGTATGTACCATTATCCCATCTTTCTTTGACACAACAACAATCCATCATCATAACGTATAAATAGCTGATCAAAATCATCACTAATTTTCTTCATCAAACGAATTGAACAACAAACAGGATACAATTAGGAAAGGATAATGACAAACGACCAATCAACTACAGAAAGAGACAACTATACTCTATGAGTTGGTCATCGTCCATCAATCTAAGTGACTGTCTCGTATCAAGTTGTTCCAATTCTGGTGCCATTGTCATGACACGAGATCCCAACAAGCTTATTCAACTGAGAGGCATCGATTCCAGCAAGCAATACGTTTCCATTTATTCGTGCTCAGGTAATTTGATCTCCAGATTTGAATGGGAGTCAGATAGCAAGGGTCAATTGATTCATGTTGGATGGACCAGTGATGAGTGTGTTGTTTGTGTGACAAGGTATAGATTTTTCTATTTTTTTGAAACTTTTATTGTTATTGTTATTGTTTGCAATGTCATTGATTCGTTTTGTGTGCTGACACAATGTGATTATTGTTGTTGTTGTTGTTGTTGTTTTGGAAAAAATGGATTGATTGAACAGTGATGCACACGTGTACATTTATGATATTTTGAGTCGAGGAGTGAGACAATTTGGTTTTGTAAATGATGTAGTGGACGAAGGAATATTAAAAGTGGTGAATTGGGGCTCTGGAGTCGCTATTCTGACGAATCATTACACATTGTGGGTGATTAGTGATTTTAATACAACCTTTTGCGAACAATTTGCTAAAATTCCAGTGAGTATGATGAATCAAGATGCTGATTTGATCAGTGTAGAAGTGATTCCAGAGGATCAGAGTGAAATGGAGGAGTTGGAGTTTTTGGTGAGTGTTCCACAGAGTAAAACCATGTATTTTGTTTCGAGAAATCGTTGTGTGGACGCAAAGCTGACCTATGGTCCATTTCCAAGGATTAGTGTGGCACCGAGTGGAACAGCGCTGGCCACTCTTTCGAGCACTGGAATATTGCGTGTTTCGAGAGTGGATTTCAGCACGACGTACACAGAACACGACATCAAATCCTCTACTTTGCCTACTCAGTTGAAATGGTGCGGTGAAGATTGTATATGCTTGTATTGGGATCCTGATCAACTCGGCAGAGATGACACGTCCTTGTTGTTGATGGTGGGACCGAATGGAGCACAAAATTCATTCTCTTTTAATTCACCTGTTCATCCCTTAACGGAGGTCGATGGCTTGAGAATTATAACGAACTCGACATGTGAATTCCTACAACGAGTGCCTGAGCCGATTAATGAAATTCATCGTGCTGGATCCGATGCGCCTGGTTCTACTCTATATTTTGCATTTTCACAGTTCGAGAAGAGTGGTAACACAATGATTAACGATATTACATCCATTGATTTGCCAGAGGCAGTTCGGACATGTTATCACGCAGCTGAAACTGATTTCGAACATTCTCTGCAGAGGAAGTATTTACGAGCAGCCTCCTACGGGAAATCATTCTGCGACGATTATTATGAAACGTCAGAGTTTGTACATACTTGCAAGTTAGTACGAGTTTTGAATGCCGTGAGAGACTATACAATTGGAATGCCATTGACATCAGAGCAGCTCGAGAGACTTACACCTCAGGGCTTAATTGAGAGACTATTAGCTCGAATGGAGCATCTGCTTGCTTTCAAGATATCAAATTACATGGATATGAAGCCTACTAATGTGTTGGTGCATTGGGCAACCACAAAGGTTCGATCAGACGAAGATGAATACGATATTTTTAATTCTATCATCGCAAAACTGAAAGAGTATGAAGATATACCATTTTCATCGATCGCTTCAGCTGCCCTCAGACAGGGCAAGAAAGAACTTGCACTCATGTTATTAGAGCGGGAAGAAAGAGCTGCTGAACAGGTACCTTTACTTTTGCGTATGGGTGAGATTAAAATGGCACTCAAGCAAGCACTGAACAGCGGAGATAGCGATCTGCTCGATCAAGTGCTGCTTGATATGAAGAAAAAGATGGAACCATACATCTTCTTCTCCATTATTAATGAAAAAGGATTCGAGCCAGCACGTGATCTTCTTGTGTCCTACTGCAGGGAGCAAGATAGAGAATTTTTAGAGACTTTCTATCATGCTCTTGAACTTCCTCACGAAGCAGCTACCCTTTCTGTATTGGAATCATTCGAAACCACAGATCTGCACACCCAAAGAAAACATCTCAACAACGCAAAGGAATTGTATTCAAAGAGGAAGGACTGCTATGTAGATGCTAAAGCGGCTGATCAACAGAGACAACTACTTGAATTACAGCACACCTTGGATAAAACTATTGGCCGGAAGTTGTTCACAGGACTCTCTGTAAGTGATACCATATTCAACTTGCTACTAATGGGCGATAAGAATGAAGCCAAGATTAAGAAAGATTTCAATGTTCCAGACAAACGATATTGGAACATCAAAATTGCAGCCTATGTCAGAATGGGCCAATGGGGTGCACTAGAAGAATTCTCGAAAAAGAAGTCACCAATAGGGTATAAGCCATTTGCAGAGGCATGTATTCAAAGAGGTGTTGAGAGCGAAGCAGTGAAATATATTCCAAGGGTAACAGATCCATTCGAGAAAACCCAGCTGTATGTGCGAGTATCCAAATTCAAGGAGGCTATCGAAGTTGCATACGGGCAACGAGACGTGGACTTGTTGCTTGCCATTCGAGCAAAAGCCAGTGGTCAAAATTTGCAAATCATTGATGATCTCTTGGCGAAACTTGCATAAATTATTTATTGTCATGTTTGAGTATTGCCAGATGTTTCATCCTTTCCCACTTTCTCTCATACACCATTACCTCATCCTCTGTCACTTCTCCTTCGAGCAGACTTGGATTTTGACGCCCATCAATTTCTTTCTGCACTTCGAATGGAGGATAAAGTTCTGCTTTAGAAAATGGGTTGAAGCTTGAGTCTTTTGCTGATGATCATTGCCAACCTATCTGATGGGATGTATCCGCGGTCGTATGAGTGTATAACAGAGGAAACCTTGTAAAAGCCGGAAAGTTTATTCGCGTACTCATTCATTCAATTGTTCTGTGGAACGATAAAGGCGTTATACTTGCTCCGGCTCGCGATGAGTACAATCAATGACGGTGATGAACTTATGATAGTGCGCTTTGTCAGTTTCCGAATAACGACCAATCAATACGAATGTACCTCTGTCGTGATCATCTTGTATCATAACAAATCTTTCCAAATCATTCTTGTCTCTATTTGTGACAAAAGTGTATAAAACGGGCATCAATCTGCTGTTCTAAGGCAAGTATTTCTAATTTCATTGTACAAATATCATCTGTTGGTAGATAAATTGAAACTTTGGCATCAGGAGTATCAACTCTTTCAGTTTTGTACACAGCTGTTTGATCAATGAACCACCAATCGTAATATAGTTCTGCGTCCTTTGCAGACTCTGAACCCTCGTGAGGTATTTGAAAGAAGGTGGACCAGTGTTAGTACTAGTAGCCAAGGGCACACGTTTCCCCTTCCTTCTTGATGCTGATGTCGAAGGTGACCTTGGCTTGACTCACAAGGCTAATAGTTGAACTTCAAATTCAAAAACAAAGTAACACAAAAAAATTAATAACTAAATTCCCAATGGGTATTTCAACATTGTCCAACCAAACTCACCAAATGAGCTATGAACCAATTGTGCAGGGGCACGTGTCATTTTCACAAGTTTTCAAATCGTTTGTCCTCAAGGATGAAGTATCATTTGCAAGGACGCGCTTCTCTGCATCACTCCAAACTATTGATACGCTCGTTCGTCTCTTTCCTCTTAACAGACAGTACTCCAAGTTCGTGGACAAATTTTATGATATCAACCAAGATCAACAACTTGTTCTCGCAGGCAAGAATATGTGGCTCAAGAAGAGAAATGGAAAATGGATGTTGAGATTTGTAGCATCTGAATTCTATACTGGTGCCTTCACAATGTTAATATTTGAAGATTTGTTCGATGAAGAGTTGATTATCAAAAAGTTGAATTCCACCTTGAGGTCTGAATATACATTAGAAGATATGGAAAGCAATATGGAATGTGTAGCTACTATTCCAACAATCAGAATGTCGATAATGACTGATTCTCCCCTTGATATTCAATTAGATACAGTTCAATTTAGTGAAACACAATACACAACAATTGGAACATTTACAATTCGTGGAGGATATGACCAAACAGAAAAAGAATGCCTTCATGACACGATAGCATTGCTGGAGAAATCCTTGTCTCTTACGATGTGTGCAGGCAAGATTATTCAATTGTTCCAACTGATTAATTCAACCATATATGACAACTTAGTCAAAAAGGGGGTGGTAGAAAATAAAATCCCTGTGGAACCAAGTCATATCACAGATCGCTTTGCGTTTGGGATGCCTATTGAGATTGGAAGTGAAGAATTTCATCGAATGATCAATAAGACTGCACAATATGCAGAGGAAATATATGACTATTATTCAGATGATGAAGAAGACTCAGACGAAGAGGAACAATGACAGAGAGAAGAGACCTCGTGACCAAGAGGACAGCTTTGCTCCAGATAAGAAACAAAGGCTCTAAAAATTAAATAAAGAAAAAACCGCATAACAATCCATAGTATTCGAATGAAAGCAGTCCGTTTGTTGAGAGAAGTGTGTTTAGTGGTCACCGAACGACGACCTGATCTGGTTACCGGATATATCGCCTCAAGTTTGGGTTAGTTCAATGATTGCTTTCAAGATATCAAATTACATGAATATTAAGCCTACCAATGTGTTGGTGGCGAAACTTGCATAAATTATTTATTGTCATGTTTGAGTATTGCCAGATGTTTCATCCTTTCCCACTTTCTCTCATACACCATTACCTCATCCTCTGTCACTTCTCCTTCGAGCAGACTTGGATTTTGACGCCCATCAATTTCTTTCTGCACTTCGAATGGAGGAAAAAGTTGTCGCAGAGTCACTAAATCTGTCTCCTTATCGTAATTTACGACCTTGGCTTCCTTCATCTCTGATAGCTTTGGAGTAAAATTATCACTCAACTCCAGTGCTCTGAAAAGAAAAACATCGTCCTTTGCTGGATCTCTTTCAATCACCTGTTGGTAATTCCTCTTCTCTGGAGTTTTTGGTACTTCATGCTCTACTTGTCTTGAGGGTGCTTGCGTTCCCTTCTGATTGTTGCTTAACGCTTGTTTAATTCTAGCCAAGTAGCCTCGATTGGAAGATGCTCCTGAGCTTTGCCCATCCTGATAGCTTCTCGCGTTCCCTCTGTTCTGACGTGCCACTCGTTTATTTGCTTGATATTCTGCTCTCCTGTCCTTCTCGGGAGTATCTTGAAGAATGCTACTCTGTTGTGTATGATGTTCTTGCTGTTCCTCCGTCAAATGTGAGGACCGTTCAACAACAGGTCTTTTCTTATAACGATCGTTCCGTGGTGTACTTCTTCGATGGGATTCCTCTCCTTGAAAAGAATTTTCTAGAGAATTGAACTCTCCTTGCTTCTTCTCTTCAGCTGATCTAACGTGGTCATCTCCCTTGGGCTTGTTCGACGATGCTGTTTCAGGCTCCGAATCGTCACTTGAGCTGCTTGAGGATGTTGACTCTGCTGAATCAGAGGAATACTCCTCCTTCTTGGCAGACTTTTTCCTTTTTCGTTTCTTCGAGTCTTTTTTGTGGTTGCTGGTTGACTTTCTCTTCTTCTTGGATGACCGCTTCTTAGAATCGACGTGATGCAAATCAAACATCAATTTCATCTTCTTTACAACAATCAAATCACCATCGCGCAGCAATTGTAAGCTTTGTGAAGGAGGCAATACAAAATCATCCAACACCAAAACAAAAGAACAAGGATCATCTTGAGGAGACAGCAAGTGAGCAAACTGAGCAGAAATCATCTCGTGCAAGTCAGAAATTTTAAGCGAGTAAAGCTGTATCGTTTCTCCCTCCACGACGAACCAACACTTTCTCATAATGTCAGCCTCGTGAGGACATGACTTCAATTCCTTGTTCAACAAATCAAATTCAAACCACAGCTTGATTCTCACCATTTTCTTCGGCGCCAAAATCGGTTCTCTTTTCGCCGAAAAATCAAAAAACAAAAAAGCGCGAAAAATCTCTTCTCTTAAAAGACATTGTAAGCTTCGAATGAACCAATAGAGAAAATGCTGCCCATGACCAACAGTGACGATCCTGCATCACTGGTAGTGCCTTATCGCACAAAGGGTGACCTACTCAAAATCAAGAAGAAAACAACGTTGTCCAATCGATTGACACAACGTCACAACGAGAGTCCACGACTGCACAAACAACCACTGTCAAAGAATCGTCACAACAAGAGGTGTTGTTCCGGTTTTGGTGATTGTTGTGGTTTTTTAACACCGTCCTCTTGCAAGATCCTATGGCTCTTCATGATTGTTTTTCTCCTTTACCTCGTGTTTTTGGTCTTTCTGGTGTTGATGAGTGAGAACACTAATGGCAGTGAACATATCATTGAAGAAACAGGAGGATCATCTCGGTCAAATTCGTGGTGGCCATTCAGTCTCTTTGGTAGTAAGCGCAAGCGAAACATGTATGATAACTATCCTCCGATAAACGTGTTTGACGAGAACACTAAACAATTTGTAAATCGAATACCGACAAAGAGAAGTGTGGAAAGAGGGATGGCCGATCCGTTTCCATTCCATGTACGACCCATGAAGATACCGAACCTTGATGATCGATTGCAAGCAAGTGAAGAGGCAGTAAACAAACTCGTTCCAGCATTATTAAGGTTCACGGACACTTTTTTGAATGGCACGAGTGATCGGGTTTCATTGGCGCGAAACAGTCAAGAGCTATTGGAGAATAGTCAATGGAGCAATTTGGATTCTTATCGGTTGCGACACTATTCGAACATGCAAGAAGCGCTGGATGCCTACATCCAATTTCATTCTCACCAAACAAAGTTATATGCTAACGGTAATGAGATGACAGCTTCAGTGCTAATGGTGACACCTGTTGAAGGATGGGGCAACATGGTAAGGTCGATTACGAGTTCATTATACCTTGCCATGATCACAGGAAGAGTTTTGTACTTGAACATGCCATATGTTACTTTGGAGAGATATTTTCGTTCGAAGACGAAATATTCAAATTGGAATGTACCAAGGGAATCTTTAGTTGAGAGTTGTTACATTTATCGGTTACACAACTGTCCAGAGTGTGAACAGAATAGAGAGCACCTAAAGTCAAAGCCAATCGACTCTATCCTAAAGTATCCATGTATGCACATTGTTACATACTCTCCGTTGCACGAGATGTTGGCTGTTAATCCTTCAACAAAGTCCACGTTCCAAAGGTTCAATTCTGACCCCGATTGGAATCTAGTGTATCGTTACTTTAGCTTTGACCAGCCATCTCAACTGGTTGAAGACAAGCTCTCCGAAATCACAAAAGTATTCAAGAGTGTCAGCACAGTGTACGGTGTGCAAATTCGAAGTGGTATTGTTGATACGGATGACCACAGGCTGTCTTCACGCTTTATCTCCTTACCAACAAGTGGTAGAATGGCTCTATGCTTGAGGCGAATATTGGAAGCCAGTTCTGCTGCCTCGCTATCTGCAGTCTCATTCCTAACGACAGACAACCCGACAATCGTAACTCTGTTCGCACGACTCATTGAACCCCTCGAGCAGAAACTGAACAAGAAGCTTCTGTATTATCTTCCGCCTTCCCAAATTGGCCATTCGAACTACAACGCAACCAGCATGGACGATGCAGTGGCAAACTGGGTTGCTCTTTCAAGGGCACACTACATAATGGGTTCATTTGGGTCTAGCTTTGTGGAAACTGCCAGGCAGGTTCATGGTGCAAAAACCTATTGGATTGCCCAAAGAAACTTGCCTATCCACATTGACCAGACTCCATTCCATACAAGCATACCACCCATATGCGCTGATGCTTTTCCATACATTCCGTCGCACTGAATCTTTATTAGGAAATGATAGATTCTTTCGAATGCGCGACGAAATTGGGCGATTCCTTTCGAAAGCTCAAAGGAAAGGCTTAGAAGCGCGATGGAATGCTTCAAACGTCAAAAAAAAAATTCCGTATGTCATGACCTTTCACAGACCAATCGACCTTAAACCTGTCGAAAGCGCGAGCCAACCAAGTTGTTGAAGTTGCACACTTCAAAAGCCAACCGTCAACTGGAATTCTCAAAGATTTTCTCTATTCACCATCCAACAACAACATACACAAACCAAGAAAATCTTTTTGAGGCTCTCTTCCTGTTAAATACTGCAAAGCAGATAACGAATTACTTTGTTCTGATTTAGTTAGTTGTACTTTACCCCATTTTTAAGCCATGGACGATAACGTGATTATTTCGTCCACCCAGCAGACTGTCGGCGTCAATGCAGCCAACGTCTCCCTGCTCAAGCTCGGCACACTTGGTCAAACAATCGTAGGAATTGTTGTGACAAGTGTTGTGATAGCCGCAACGGTAGCTACTGTCATCTTGATTGGCACTGGAGTTGGTTATCAACCTCCTATTGCGAATCCTGACATTGTTTCTGTTTACAAGTCTGACTCTCTCAGCATTTATCCACTGGCCAATGACAAGGACCCTAAGGGTTCTGCTCTCAAGATTACCAAGGTGACTCAACCCACGTTTGGTACTGTTTCTATTAATTCTGATTTCGTTTCTCTGACCTATCGTGGCAATGGTGTCTATTCTGGTCAAGACATGTTCGAGTATACTGTCTCCAATGACAAATTGTCCTCCAAGAGCTATGTCAATGTCACTGTGATGAATCATGCACCAGATTGTGCTGATTTTGCATTTGATGTCTCCAGAAACTCCAAGGACAATGCCTACAAGTTGTTTGACATTACTCAAAGCGGTGTTTCCATTTCTGATGTGGACAGTGATGATCTGTCCTTGTTGAACGTTGATCAACCATCAGTCAGTGGATCTGCTCGTTTCGATAACAAGACTCTCTACTATACTCCTGCTGCACAGTTCGGTCTCAGTGAATCCTTGGTTTACTATGTCACTGATAAGAACAGCACATGTAATGGTACTGTTACTTTCCAATTGAAGAATGATGCTCCAGTGGCTCAAGTCGACTCTTTCCGTTTGAGAAAGAATTTGGTGTATGACTTGGATGTCCTGGCCAATGATTATGATGTCAATGGCGATGCTCTCACTATTACCTATGTCGGCTTTTCCAAGGGTAATGCCTTGTTGAATGCCAACGGCACCAAAATTGTATATTGGGCTTCATCCAACACTGATCCATACTTTGACAGCATTGAATATCAGATTAGTGACTTTGAGCCATTGAACAGCACTTCTTTTGCAACTCTCGAGTTGTACAATACTGCTCCAGTGGCTGTCAACAAGACTGTCAATGTGGTCAAGAACACTGTGGACAACAGAGTGTCTCTAGAGTTCTCCGATTTGGACGATCTCGATATCTTGACTGCTTCTATTGTTCAGAACCCAACCTATGGCTCTGCCTCATTGGTCGAAACCAAGGAATCCAGACAAGCTTTGTACGCTGGTGACACTTGGTTCGAGTTGCCATTTTATGTCTACTCACTCCTCTACACTCCAACTCACGGAAGTGATGTTGATGACTATGTTCAGTACAAAGTTACTGATTCATATGATGAGACAACTGGATTCATCAACTTTGTTATTTTGAATACTGCCCCTGTTGCCAACAGTGATTCTGCAGACTGTAGCAGAAACAATTATGTTGACATTGATGTGATTGCTAATGATGTTGATCCTGATGGTGATGATATGGAAGTTGTTCTCTCTGGATCTATCACTACCACCAAGGGTGGAAAGGTCACCAAGATTTCCAGCAAAGTCTTGAGATACACTGCTCCTTCCACCTTTGTCGGTGCTGATAGCTTCACCTATACTATGAGAGATGTTGTTACTACTGCATCTAAGGCCAAGACTGCTACTGCCACTGTATCCATCAATGTTTACAACGAGGCCCCTGTTGCAAATGACGACACTGCAACTGTCGTCAAGAAGAATTCTGTTACCATTAATGTGTTGAGCAATGACGTTGACCCAAATAATGACCCTTTGACCATTACTTCGGTGTCTGGTCCAGATGCTGGTTCCTCCGTGATTACTATTAGCTCTGATAAGAAGACGGTCCAATTCAAGGCCGATACTACTGTTGGTAAGGTCAGTTTCACCTATGTTGTCTCTGATGACCTTGGTTTGACTGGTACAGCTACTGTAGCTGTTAACATTAAGAACACTGTTCCTGTCGCAGTGAATGATGCTGTTTCTACTTTCTGGAATAGATCAGTCTCAATTGAGCCACTTCTCAATGATTCTGATGCTGATGGTGACTCTATCCTAGTCTCCTCCTTTTCTCGACCTTCAAGTGGACTCTTGACTTTGTCTGGAAGCAAGTTCCTTTATATTCCAACCAGCGGTTTTGTTGGCACTGATTCATTCACCTATCGCATTACTGACGGTGTTGATATCAGTACCTCTGCTACTGTAACAATTTCTGTGACCAATACTGCTCCAATTGCCAATGCAGATACTGCCACACTTCACTGGAGTGTCGCCGAAGGTGTCACAATTGATGTTCTGGCTAATGATTCTGATGCACAAGGTGATAGCTTGTATGTTCAATCTGTTACTTCACCAAAGAATGGAGTATCAAGTATTATTACCCTGCCAGACGGAAGACTCGGAGTACGATACGTACCAACTCAACCATTTGTTGGAACTGATAGCTTCAAGTACACAGTCTCTGATTGGAATAAGGTAACTGATGGTGTAGTAACTGTCACTGTCACTAACACTCGTCCAGTCGCAAACAATGACGCATATAGTTTGCATTGGAGAACCGGAAGTTTGACTTTCAACGTTCTCACTAATGATAAGGATGACGATAGTGATTCAATCAAGATTGCGTCATCTTCTTTGTCTACCTCTCCTTCTAGTGTCGGAACTGCTACCATTGTCGATGCTGTTGCTGGAACCGTCAGATTTGATGTTCCTGCTTCTTTGACATTGGGCACATGTTCTTTCCCTTACAGTATCTCCGATGGAGCTCAACAATCCACTAGTCCTGCTACGGTCTCAGTTACTGTTACCAATGCAAACAAGCCATCAGCAACTTCACTTTCAAGAACTATTCATTGGAGAACTCTCCAAACTGCAGGCTACACCGAATTCTCTCCATACAGCTCCGTTAAGGATTTGGATGGAGATGACTTGACCTTGACTTACACTTCACCTACCAATGGTCAAGTAGTTAAGAATACTGTTTCAGGTTCTCCTTCCACTTTAAGATTCTCCGGTACTTCCTCTTGGAAGAAGGGAAGTTCCTCATTCACTTACACTTTAAGTGATGGTGCTTCAACAAGCACTAGTTCCATCTCGGTTACTGTGTACAACAATGCACCTGTCGCTGCTGCTATTGTCTTGGAGTTAGACCCTCAGTATCTCAACACTGGGATTGATATCGATGTCATTGCTAAGGCCACCGACAAAGATTCTGAAGATTCTACCTTCCTGTATCTCAAGGATGTCAAAGCCTCAGGACCTGTCAACGGAACTGCAAGTGTTTTGAAAGGAAAGATTCACTATCAACCAAAGGCCAATTGTGTTGGAACAGATATTTACACTTACACCATCAACGATGAACTCGATGATGCAACCAACACAATTGCGATTACTGTCAAGTATACTTCTGTTCAAGCATCCCAAAAGTACTACACCTTCCATTGGAGAGACATTCAGGGTGGAGTCAGCTTGAACCTTACTGATGGTATGACCGGAGTGAACCCACTCACGCTGACTGACGTCTCATCTAGCCCTGCTTATACAGGAATTGCAGTCGTCGAAGCCAACAAGCAAAACGTTACCTATACACCTGCTGCAAAGACTATTGGAGTGGTTAAATTCGCGGTTTACTACACTGATACTATCACCACCGAAACAATTACAGTCACTATCACTATCACTAATACTGCCCCAACTGCTCCAAACAAGGTTGTGTCATCCCATTGGAGAAGTCTTCTGACTGCTGATTATGGTGGATTCGATGTTTTAACTTATGCCAGTGATAGTGATAGTGACCCTATCACTCTAACATCTGCTGCTCTCGTTTCAGGTCCAGGAAGTCTTTCTCTGTCCTCCAACAAAGTTGTGTATCTGTTGGGATCTGTCAATGGTCTCTACTATGTTGGATCAGGTGATGTTCAATTCTCATATACTATTACCGATCAAGTTCAATCGTACACTGCCTTGGCTGCCGTAAATGTGACTAATGATGCTCCTGTTCCAATTGCTCAGAGCTACAATGTCCATTGGTCCGATTACAAGACTGGTTTGCTTCTTGATGTGATTAGCGGAGCCTCTGATGCCAATGGTGATACAGTGACCCTTTATTCTTTGGGAACAGTTTCTCCATCCAATGCAGCATCTTCTCTAGTCATGCAAAGTGGTAAGGCCAAGGTTACTGGTACTCCTCCTGCTAGCTTGATTGGAAGTAGTTTCAGCTTTGCTTACACCGTGTCTGATGGAGCTTCTATTGCCCAACAAACAGCTACAGTTTCCATCATCAATGAAGCACCTGTTGCCAAAACCATCTCTGACTCTATTCACTGGAGGCAAACAAATGTTGCATATGTGGTTGCTCAAACTCCAACCGACTCTGATACTATTTCGATTCTATCTATCACTTCTAACCAAGGCTCGATCACTGGAAGAATTACTTACTCTGGAAGTACTATCACCTATAATCCTCCTTCCAGCTTTACAGGAGTAGAAGTACTTACCTACACCATCTCTGATGGAATCCAGACTGCCGTTGGACAAGCAACCATTACTGTTTACAACACTGCACCAGTTGCAAAGTCTTACACTACCAGCGCCCATTGGTCCACAAGCTCATCATATGTATTTAGTGCCAAGGCTGACGCTACCGATGCTGACAATCTTGATACTAACAACTTGACTGTTCAAAGCACATTGGTGGGCTTGAGTTCAACAATGTACACTGTGTCCAACGGTGTCATTACACTCACTCCAAGTAACGCCATCAAGGCCACTGGTAGCCTTACTGTTACCTACACAATCACAGATGGAATTGCTGTTTCTCAAGGAACAATCGCTATTACTTTCCTTAATATCCCTCCTGTTGCTCCAAGCAAGAGTATTTCTATCTCAAGAGTTTATGGCCAGAGTAGATATATATTGACTGGTGCCAATTCGTTGCTACCTTCTGGTACTGTTGATGCTGATTCAGATCCTCTAACGCTCTCTATCATCTCTGGAGGCCAATTGACCGGTACTGGAAATGATGTTTCTGTTGTTATTTCTGAATACTTTGCTTCAAGTATTCAAGTTCAATATGTGTATAATGATGGACTCGTGAACTCTGGTCCCGCAACTGCGACCATTACCTTCACGAACGCTGCTCCAGTCTGTCAACCAGCACCCATCTCTGTGCAAAAGGGACAAACTAAGAGTGTTGTTGCAGTATGCACAGATGCAAACGGTGATCCTGTTACAATTTCTGCCAGCAATCTCCCTTCAGGTTTGACTCTTTCGGGAAGCACCTTTACTTTTGTTGCTCCAACTGGAGTTAAAGTTTCTTACAGTATTCCATTTACTGGAAAGGATGGTGTTGGTGCTACAGGAAGCAATATCCTAACTATTTCAGTTACAAGCCTGCCTCCAACTGCCAACGACTATACTTGGAATGTCGCAGCCAGAAGAGATTCTAGAACGCACACATTGAATTATTTGACGGCATCCGGTGCTTCTGATCCTGATGGCGATGCACTTACATTTGCTATTGTGTCTCACACCTGTACAGGTGCTGATTCCGTAACGATTAGCGGAAACACTCTTACCTTCGTGCGTCAATACACCTATTCAACTGCAACTTGCAAGATAATGGTATCAACCTCCGATCCTGACTTGTCAAGTGTCACCAACACTGTTACTGTTGTGATTACTACATCTGGACTGAATGCTGTTGGCCGCAGTATCACTGTGAGTAACCAAGACGGTGCCTACTTCACCATGACCGAGTCAGACATTATGGTGAATGATAATGATCCTCTCGGTGGTACTATTGCGTTCGATGGGTTCTACATTAGTGCTGCAGATGGTTGTTCTACTACTCCAGTCCCAGCTAATGGATTCTGCGGTAACGTGAGTCCAACTTCTCCAAGTTCTGGAACATGGAAGTTGAGTCAAGCTTCTGTCGAATGTCAGACTCAGCGTTTCAGATACCAAATCCATTCCGTTCAAGACCCTTCACAAATTGGATATGCCATCCTTGATGTCAGATTCCAAAATTGTAAGTGTGTCAAACCATTGGATATTGTGTTTGTTATCGACGGATCTGGTTCTATTGGCTCATCCAACTTTGCTCTGATGAGAAGCTTTATGCAACAGATTGTAGACCCTCTCGATGTTGGTAGTGGATCAACTCAAACCCAAATTGGTATCGTTGTGTTCGACGGCAGTATTTATAATATTCTACCCCTTACATCATCCAAAGCAACAATCACTAACGCTATCACTAACTTGGCATACCCTGGTGGATCTACCAACATTAGAAGTGGTGTGCTCAGTGCTGAGAGAATGCTAACGGGAACAAACAGCAGAGGAACTACTGTACCAAAGATGATTATTACGATTTTCGATGGTGAACCAAACACCCCTTGCTCTTGCTCTCAATGTTCAAGTGCTTCATATTTGAGCACAAGCCTTTGTACCAGTACTAGATATCCAGCTAGAGATTGCAATCACTGTACCGCAAGTGGTCCTCTAAAGTGCAACCCTTGTGGTGATGTGTTGTCCGAAGCCAGAAGAATCAACGCCAAGAAGCCTGGTGACGCTGATGGCTACTGGAGAATTATGTCTATTGGTGTTGGACCTTACTTGAGTAACCCATCCGCCAAGGCTCTGATTCGTGACTTGTCTTACAACCAGGACTTGTCGTTGTCTGTTGATTGGAACCAACTCAGCACTGTCGTTTCCACAATCCAATCCCAGAGTTGTGATTTGATTGATACCGCTGTGGCAAGTAACACATACACTGAAGGAACAGATATTTTTGCTTACTGTGGTCAAATTGTTGGTATCTCCACCGGTACTTATCAGTGGTACGTTGCTGATGCTTCCACAGCCATGACATATGCTTCCAATTCCTTTAACTCTTCAGACAGCAGAGCAACTCTCTTCCAGGTCGTGTGTAACAACTTTGGAACCAAGATCAACTACCAAAGTTCCACCGTTGCATCGTTCGCTCTGTGGAGTTTGCAAACAGAAAAGTATGTTGTTCGTTCCTCCACCAAGTTCTATGCCAACGGAGCATCCCCTCAGTATTTCAACATGAGAACTTCTACATCTGCGCTCGTAGGTACACCAGTTCCAACGTTTGTGTCAATGTATCTCCAGGTAAGTGACGGCTATTACATCACCAACAGTCCACTGACAGCATCAACATCAAGTGCCACCTACTTCATGCTGTACTCAGTGTCTTACAACGACATTGCCTACACCACTGGATTAAGATCAGCAGCTACATTCCCAGTTCCAATCACTGACACCACTAAGTATGGAGCTGTGTAAACTGGAATAAAAAATTTGTAGAATCATCAGTGCCTTTTATTTTGTTGTTGTTACTTGACACCCAAACGAACTGCTAAACTTCTGAAAATACCAAAATGCAGTTACAAAGTTTCCATCCACGCTTAGTGCTCTCGGTGGTAGCTCTTGTTCTTTCTCACATGACTCTTCCACATGCATTTGAGCCATCAGCAATCGATCAATCTCTGATTCTTTCATTAATTCAACCTTCAATGTCTCACTTGGCTCCAAGTTTGGCTCATCTACTTTGTCCAAATCCCAGGCAGCAACATAGTAGGTTTGAAGGCCAGAAATAGCGGGCAGAGGAAAACTACTGCCAATTCTTTTAAAATTTTCAATTGGGGCACTGTAACCAGTCTCTTCCAAGAGTTCCCTTCGTGCTGCTTCCTCCACAGTCTCACCCGAATCGATTAAACCTCCAGGGAATCCATACACGAAATTTCTTTCTGTCGGATGTCGATACTCCAAGTTTACAATCAACTGTTGGTCTCTTGTTTTTCCGACAACGAATACAGCACTTCTGGATTTTCCCTTGTTCGTCACCTTGTAGTATCTGTACTGTTGTGTGAAGTTTGGTGGCAACAACAAAGTGTCACAAGCAAGATCAATGACTCCAGTGTGACATAAAATCTCACTGGAAATCAACCTTGGTATCAGTAGAGTTGCTTGATCGACATTGTCATCCAAGCGATTCTCTCGAATTTCCTGACGAATAGCAGCATTCTCACTCTCATCATCCACCATCGTCTGATCCTCACGGATCATTGTTGCTTCTGGTGTCTTCATTTTTTGTTCAAATATTTGAACAAGCAACAAAAGGATTCCAAAAAAAGATAAAACACTTTGCGAGAAATGCACATGGCGCTTGGGATTTACTTTTACCTCTTTCTTTCCTGCTTGAAACGAACAGCTACAACATTCTTTAGCTTCGTATTAAAGTTTGGATTATTGACTTCTTCATCTTTCTCATACTCTTCCACCTGAGATCCCTCCACAGTAATGTGAAGAGCCATTTGGAGATCATTCAGTGCCTTTCTGACAACCTTCTCCTTCTCCAGGTACCTCTCCAATTCACGGTATTGTTTCATTGTGGCTTGACTTTGTTCAGCGACAGTCTCAGGGCTACTGCGCGTCAGGTTGGACTTCAATAGATCACCTCTCTTGATTCTGTTGTATGACTGACCAACGAGACTGGCATCTGTGTCAAAGTACTCTTGTGGATCAAATTCCTCTAGCTCCTTGTTATTTTTGACAAAAACAGTGTGTTTTGGTTGTTTTGGCATCTGTTTAAGCTTATTGTCGTCATCTTCTTGTTCATCATCATCATCTGATGTTGTGGCATGGTTGTTGCTCAAGTCAATAAAGTGTAAATTCCGTTTGAGCTTTTCAATCTTGCTCACCAAGATTGAATGCTTGTATCGTAAGAGGTTCAAATTTTTGGCGGCATTTTTTTCCACATGCCTTTTTTGCATCCGCTCCGTCACAATTCCCCGCTCTCTCTCTGGCAACTTCTCAACAATGGTTGTGCCATCTCTTGTGCGGTGCGCACGTGTCATTTCATGAGTGTACTCATCCGGATTTCGTTGTTGTGCCTGTTGTCGGAGTAATTGTTGTTGTGCTTTTCGTTGATGAGTCTTTCGCGCACGAACCAAATAGTCCTTGTGTTTTTCGAGAGCTCCCAAATGACGTCTGCCTGACAATTGTTGACGCTCCTTGTGCGTTTTTTGGGGTAACACTTTTTTCAATGTTGAAAATTTGGTCATTTCTTTCTTGTTGTTCTCGGTTTGTGTCGTGTGGTTGTTTTTGTGTGTTCAAGTTTTTTTTCTACACGAATTCATTGAACCAGATCAACTCCGCTCGCAGAGTCGGAAGAACAAATGGAGCATTTCTTCCGTAAAACCAAAAATCAAACCAAAACAACAACAACCACCATAACACATGTCCACCACAACAACTTCCACCACACCACAAACCATCCAATCTGAATACTCTGAAGTAAACTCCAAATTCAGAAGACCTGCAGAGTTGGGTGTTGCCATGAGTGTCGCAAAGAGCAGAGAACGTTTTCGTTGGGCATTTGGTTACTCTTCGTTGGTGACTATTGGAACATTTGCTCATTGGGCTGTTAAGTTAAAGTTCCCTTCTGCCATGCTCCTTCCATTGTCTGCTGTTTATACCTATACTCTGTATGAATATGATTTGGGTTATGGATCAAAATTGAATCGATTGGGCGCAGAGGCACACAATATTGTGAAGAATGAGAGATACAAGTACTTTGGAAGATTTTAAGAAACGAATTGTTGGTGGATTATTTTTTTTTGGGCGAAGAAGAACTGCGCACTGTACAAAGAAACAAATATGTTTGTAGTAGGTTATGGATTGAAACTATCTATTTTATTAAAACGATATTCGTATTTTGATAATACAAACCAAATGTGGAAATAGTTTTGTACAAGTGGTGTCGTGGAGGGAACAGTGGTGTTTTCAAGTGGATTGTTGGAGAATGCGACGCATTTTACTCGTCATCTTCTTCATCGTCATCCTCTTCCTCATTATCTTCTCTCTCTTCCTGTTCGTCATCTCCTTCCTCGTTCTTTAGTGCTTCTGCAGCTTCACGGGCCTTCTTCTCCTGGAGTGCCAATTCTTCAGCCTCTTTTCTTCTCCGTTCTTCTTCTAATCTTTCTTGCTCTAGTCGAATCCTTTCTTCTTCCTCTCGTATCCTTCGTTGTCTTTCTTGCTCTTCTCTCTCGTGTCTTTCTTCTCTCGCTTGTTGTTCTGTCACCAGAAGTTTCTTCAGAGTACTCTTGATGAGTTGGTCAACCAGCTCGCGAGCATCCTTCTCCTTGTCCAAATTGGATTGAACTTCTTGCATCAACCATGGCATAAAGTCTGTTTCAACTTGTCTCTCAACAACATCGAAGAAGAAACCTTGGTGTTCCAAATTGTTGAATACTTTGACTTCCAGATTGCGCAAGAATGTTTTTGCGAAAGCTCGAGAGGCCAGCTTCTCCTTTGCACTCTTTTCCTTTTGTAATCTTTCTCTTTCTTGTTGAACTCTTCGTTCTTTTTCTTCATGTCTCCTAATCTCCTCTGCTTCTAACCGCTGTGTCTCGGCCAACTCAGCATTTCGCTTCTGTTCGAACTCTCTTTGATGTGTCTGTAGTGCTGCCATTTCTTCCTCCTCCAAAACTTCAAGCATGCTTTGTTCAAGAGTTTTGCCAACAAGAACTTCCAGTATTGGCTCAACTTCAAAGTCAAAGTCGAATAGGTCATCGTCGATTTGGGTTGCTCTATCAACGCCTGATTTTTGAGGTATAAACTTGGGAGAGGCAGGTCTATCCATGAAAGGATCTGTTTCAGTGAATGCATCCACCTCTATCACTCTATCGGTAATTTCCTCCAGATATTGTTCGGTTTGAATATCGATATGTTTTCTCCCTAGAATGGGGTCTGGTGTATGCACTCTCTCCGCTTGTTCTCTCTCTAATCGAGCAACTTCTTGGGCTTGTTGTCTTTTCCGCTTCATACTCGCTTCCTTCTTCTTGGTTAATTCAACTTCTACCTGGGCACTCAACGGCATAACCTGCGCAGCATATGTATTACCTCTGTACACTCTCCTGTCCCACATAATATTGGAGTTTTCATTTCTGAATCAAAGTAAGAAACAAGTAAAGAAGAACGAGATGTGAGATTCGTGTCAAAGTTGATTGCGAGTTCGAAAACACATACTTGGCGGTTCTTGAGAATGGGTCTCTGTATTTACTTCGAGCGGCCACTGGTTGAGGCGCTTGAGAAAATGAGTAGGCTTGTTGACCCTCTTCAGGTTTTCGTTGCATTCCTCGAGATTATTTGGTTCTTAATTAGAGGTTCTTACTGAGCTCGATATTCACCAACAATAAGCTCAAATGTTTCTGTCTGTTGTTTGTTCTTCTGACCAGAAATTTTCGGTTATATTTCTCGACATTTTCCCGGTTTTCTGTAAAGTTGAAACTGTTTGGCGCCTGATGAATTGAAAGCTGTTAATTGGTGAGACAATGTGTCTGGTTAACTGTGTGGATAATGACGTTCATATTTATAAATAAGTACATATTTTAATCTTCGTCAAGATTAATGAAAATATCTCCATCATCTTCCTCGTCGCTCACGTATTCATTGACCTCAACGGTGTCCTGGGGAACTTCAATTGTTCGTGATGCAGGTTGCTCGTCATCGGAATCAATATCCATTATTACATCAAACTCAAGGTCTTCTTCGTCATCGCTATTCAGATCGATGTCTTGTGGCTTTTTTAAGTGTGTCTCCTCTTCATTCGTGGTGGGTTGACTGTCATAAATAATAGGAATTAGTTCTTCAGGTGACTTTTCATCCTCCATTTCTGTCTCCATTGCGAACTCCATTTCGATTTCCTTCAGACTTGTGTCGATTGGTTCTTCCGAAGGTGATTCATAGGGTCTCTCAGGTTGCATTGGTATCTGAGTTTGCTCACTCTCATGGTACATTTCTTCATGCTCCATTTTGGATGTTGATGGGACAGTAACCTCCTCTGTTACCTGTTCTACCACATTTTCCGCTACACTTTCTGTTGCAATCTCTGCTATATTCTCTCTTACCTTCTCCATTTCCATTTCTATCTCCATTTCTATCCCTTGTTCTATCTCCTCTTCCGTTACATTCGCTGCTATTTCTCTCTCTGCTTTATTGATCACTACATTCTCTGGAGTAACTTCCTGCAGAGTGTTCTCTGTTTGCTGATAACTATCCTGTGCAGGAGATCGAGGTGGCTCTGATGTTTGAAGGGTTGTAGATTCTCTTGGGATATCATGAGTAACGGCGAAGCTTGGCGCCATGCGCTCTGAAACTGTCAAGTGAGATGTTTGAGACTTCTCTTGTGGTTCGACTGACTTCTTTGTGGAGGCAGGTGCCATAGTGATCGACTTCTTCGGAGGTTGTTTTGGTGTCAAGAGAACAACTGGCCTTCTCTCCAAAACTAGACTCTCCTGTTGACCTCTGGCTGAGGACAATCTTGGTTTCTTTGAGGCCCGTACAACACTATCTTTCTTTGGAGTGTGTTGCTTTCTGGGCTTGGTCGTCTCCTCGTCACTGGACGAAGAGAAATTTAGCTCATCTGCGTCATCTACAGGTTTCTCCTCCCGCGCCCGCTTCTTCTTAACCGGAGGAAGTTGCCAAATCGGTTCATTCTCTTCCAAGTATTTCAAAATTCGCTCAGCAAAATCGTTCTTCGATCCATTATAATTCATCTTGTTATATCTACAGAAATTACGGAGTTCCTCATGCAAGTAGAAGCCAAGAAGGTCGTCAAGAGTTACTCCCTTTTTAATAGACGGCCGATCATTGTCCCTATGCTTAACACGAACCTTGATCCTACTGGGCGTTTTTTGTTCATCTTCACTCTCTGATCGGAGAGTTTTCTGACGAGGTGTATGAACTTTCTCTGGAACATCTGGCTGGAGCTCTTGATCAGATTCAGATTCAGATTCAGGTTCTGGCTGTTCAATTGGAATAGTTGAATAGATGCTTCTTAGAGAGTCTGTAGCAAGGGTCGAGAATTCTTGTGACAAGATAAGTGCTACCACATGATCCTTCTGAATACCGTCCTTTACACTGCATCCAAACCTCTTTGCACACTGACAAAGAAAGTCCTTCTTGCACTTTCCTAAAAAGTGTTTTGCGCCATGTAAAAATATTTCCTCAAGGACGGCATCCATCAAGGTTTCTTTTTCGTTGTTCTCGGCTTCATTCTCAGGGAATTCAAGAACTTCTCTATATAACTTGAGTGTGTTGTGGCTCAATTCTTTCATAACACCTTCAAAACCGAGCAATTTGTAGTATTCCTTAACATAGGGTCGCAACTGAGATTTGATCAATTTGTCTACATCTCCAACTTGTTGAGCTACAATCTTCTTCTCTTCACTAGTGATCAGTTCTTCACCACTCGATGGATCATATTTTTCAATTAACTCCTTCAAAGTGGCACGCATATCTGATCTGTCTAACTCGGCAAAGAAATGTTTTGCTCCAACAGAAACAATATAGTCAACAATTGCAATATAATACTTTTTCCTGATGACTGCACTTTCAGCATACTCAAGTGTGCCAGAGTCCTTGGCTCTCCGACCTCTTCTTGCACTCTTCTTTGATAATTTTGCCCTGACAGTGACCTTGTTGAACAGTTTGTTCGTTTCAAGCAGTGAAACCAGTTGTGTCATTGTTAATTTGTGCAATATTTCAATCATACTTTCCTTGATGTCATTTGGAAAGAAGGTTGACGCATGCTGAGATTCATTCTGTTGTTGTTCATTACTCGTACCTTGCATTTCATCATCTGCGCCGTTGTCATCATCATCAGCAGTCGCAACAGCGTTCATTCTCTGTGGCTTTGGAGGACCTGAATGGCCACTGTGTTGCGCTGCCAAGGATGGTGGCAGTTGGAAGGTCATGGGATCAAGTGGAGGAAGTTGCAATGAGACAAAACTACTGACATCAGCACTGTTGTTGGCCATACTGTTCGCATCTATATTCGGGAATGGAATAGCAAAGGAAAAGTCAATATTGTTGAGCAAGTGCAGTGGAAGATCTCCTAACGCATTAAAATTTTGCAAAAATATAGACGGTTCGTTTGAGAGGGGAGTCACAGCAGTTGTGGCAGCTGCTGCAGGAGATTGACAATGATGATCACTCACTACAATGTTTTGCTCGTCATATGTTGTGTTGTTGTTGTTGTTTTTCTTGTTACTGTTGTCAATTGTTGTTGTTGTCATTGATTTTTGTTCAAGAGTCAACGTTGATTGATTGAGTGCATCCTTTTCGTTTGTTATTGCAGAGAGTGACAAAGATGATGATGATGATGATGATAGTGATGGTGAGGATGATGTGGTTCGAGTGGGAGAGTGTGAGGGTGAATGTGGTGGTGGTGGTGGTGATTTGTTTGCACTCTGCACAAGTTCATTGTGTTCCATTTCAGATGGAGGTGTCGATGGTTCCTGCTGATAATGTTGTTCATTGATGATTGATGTTGATGGTTGTTGATCAATGGTTGATTGGGTTATTGCATAGCTTTCATCATTGTTGGTGTGAACATTGACCAATTGTTGTTGTAGCTCTGTGTGAGCCGTTGGATCACCAGTCTGATCAGTGTCTGATGAGTGAGAGGAAGAGTCTGTAGGTGGTGGTGATGGAGGTGCTTGTTGTGGTGTTTGCATCCTCATTTCATCCTCGTGATCACAGTTGTTGTTATTATCGTTGTTGTGTTCTGAATGTTCGTTGTTGCTTGCAAACGTCATTTTCTTTTTTTCTTGTAGGATCTTTTTTTCATGTGTTTCAGATTTTGATTTTCCCGTTCGAAAATCATTTATTGGCACCAATACTTTAAAGTGCTTTGTGCTGGCTCTCTCTCAGCTGATGAAAGTCCTTCTAAACGAATTTTTAAAACGTCTTCCGCGACATTCTGTTTTCGAACGATTTGCAAGGTTTCTTGACTCCAAACCAACAAACCGAACGCAATCCAGAACTGGTCGAATTAACTACTGTGAATCCTTTATTTCGTGCAATTCCAAGGATTGGGTTGTCTGCGCGGTACCATCACTTTGATTCTTTGCCTTGTGTCTTCTGTACAGAAGACATGCAACAACAGATACAAAGAGAATGAGAAGCAAGAGAGTGCCTAGAGGAACAACAACAGCCACGACAATAATAGTCGTGGTAGTTTCTTTGGACAAGTCAATCTCTCTTACGACATGACCACACGTGAGTTGGGCAGTTACATTGTAAGTGAAACTCGAAGATTGATCATTGTCCAAGAAAACAACCACCAAGAACTCTGTGAACGCATCTCTGAACGAAGTCGAGTCATTACTCGTTGAAAAGCTTGGAAGAACCACTTCATTCTCTGATCCAAACCTAGGAGATTCATACAGTGAATCGACACTGTCCAATCCGTTCATTGAGCTCACCTGAGCCAACTCATTAAACTGCTGCTGCGATAAATACTTGACACGACAGTTATTATCACCAGGCAGTGTCGTGTTACTCGACGTGCAAGACACTGTTGCATTGATACCATACACATCAGTAATATCAAACAACAGAGCATGTGGATTCAGCAAGTACATTGTCCTAGAGTATGGCGAGGAGCCACTGTGAACCGTTCCAGATCTTGTGATTGTCGTAAGCTTTCTCACTTGTCTCTGTCCAATGGGAACAGCAACATCAGACGACGAGACAAAAACAGAGCAGCAATGCAGCCAAAAAATGGATAACACGAGCAAAAAAATCGTAGATGGCAGCCGTCGCTTGTCAGTCATTGTTTCCCTCTGGTTTCGCATAAATTCTTGAAATGAAAAAAGTGGGGCTAAATGAAAGAGACACGATACGTCACACTGTTGCTACCGTTTGGAATGTTTGTTGCGTTGTTTAACTCGGCGTCACAACATCCATCAACTTTCGGCTGTCGGTGATTCTCGGTCTTTTGATCAAATGGAGAAATTTGTTCGGGGTCAATCTGATTTTTCCCTCCTTGAGAAAGCTCCAACAACAGCGTGCCACGACATCAGAACAACAAGACAACCGGTAGCTACCTAACTCTCTCGAACGACAAATGGACGATTCTTCTTCACAAGAGAATCCAGTGATAGATCCATCATCATTTGTTGATGACGATCACCATCACACAACAGTGATCAACAACAATCATGTACATACAAGACAAGAAGACGTCGACAATATCATAGTGATGGACGGTGATGATGATGATGACGATGACAAGAAGAATACTCTGAAAGATAGACAAAGCTATTCATCTTCTCTCACCAGTGGCAGCCCAATTGTAACAACTCATAACAATAACAATATTAGCACTAATAATAATAATAACGATAATCAGCCACATCATACAGGTGGTGACGATAATGGACCAACGACGACAAGCACACTGTTTAGACAACCGATATACATGGTAATTGCCTATTCCATATTCAACATTAGTATGGCAATGTCCATGTCGTTCATTATGGCTGTTCTCATGCCTAAACAAGTCATTGAAATGGTGGGTGATGAGGATAAGGCCAGTAAATTAGGTATCATTGTCATGTATGCTGCCGTATTGTTTTCTATTGCAGGCCCGGTGACTGGATTCATTAGTGATCATGTGACTCAAAAGTCAAGGTTGCCATTTGTGGTGATGGGCACACTGGTTTGGATTGTTTCCATCATGGTTCGTCCATTGATCGTGTCATGGTACGTCATGATCGATGTGAGTGATAAGTCAAAGAGAAATCAAATGTTTTTGCTGTATACTCTGGTGTCTGCACTTGGCAAAATGTTTTATGCTGTGGGAACCACTCCGTTTATTGCCTTGTTACCGGATTTTTTCCCCAGAGAGCAATACAATAGTATTTCGGCGGTTGTGGGTTGTTCGAATCTCACGGGCGCAGTCATTGGTGTTGTGGTCATGGGAATGATTTATGATCGAATGAAACCGATATGGTTATGTACAATTGTTTGTTCGATTCTTCTGTTGTCCATGGTGTCGTTGATACCGTTCAGAAGAAGCAATAACTTGGATCATAGACTCAAGCAGTCGGAAGAAAAATCCTTGTTGAGAGAGGAAGACCATGGACAGAGTGACGAAGATGAGCACTCACTGTGGGAGGAGCAACCAGAGTTTGAGTATTTGCCTGTTGATCAATTGGGCACGAGTCATACGGGCATTGTCGATACGAGCACATTTTTCGTGTCTTCGTTTACTCGTCCATTCAGAAGTTGGAATTTTACATGGGTGTTCATTACTCGATTCATTATGACTCTTGGTAATAGTTCCATCAAGTCATTCTTCCTGTTCTTTATTAGAGACACGATGAAAATTGCTGGCGCGTACAAGTTGTTGAAATGGAATGGATTTCCAAGGACTGACGAACAAGCACAATCACTCTTTATGGGTGTTGCATTTATATTTAGCGTGATTAGCTCACTCTCCAGCAGCAAATTGGCTGATCTGGTTGGTAGACGAATGCTTGTGTTCATTTCAGGTATACTGTGTGCTTTTTCAGCAGCAGTCATGATTGGTTCACTGGATTACAATATTTTTCTATTGTGTGGTGTACTGATGGGATTAGGTGTCGGTGCGTATATATCCGTCGATCTGGCTCTTGTGAATGCGGTGCTGCCCTCTGAGAAGGAGAGAGCGAAGGATCTTGCACTGTGGAATATATCGCAGAATCTTCCAGATCTGATTGCCAGTCCTCTCTTTGGTGTCATCATTGACAAAGGAAATCAGATGTCTAAGGGTTTCGGATATGTTCTGCAATACATAATCTGCATTACCTTGTTCGTCTTAACATCGTGTCTGATCTGGTGTGTCGACCTGCCCGACGATCACGGCACTTTGCGGTTGACAAAAAGAAAGCAATGGCACGAAAATGATGCCTTTGTCGCCTTGTCAGACAGCGAGAGTGAGGGGGAAGATGAACCTACAATCACTTCTCCAGCTCGAAACGACAGCCCCACAGTTCAGAGTGAAACATCCAAAGACTTGCTGAAATTCGAAGATCAATAAATGTGACAATGGATTGAAAAAGAGTGGTCGTTGCAGGGATCGAACCTGCGACCAATGGCTTATTAGACCAACGCTCTACCGACTGAGCTAAACGACCTCATATAATCAACAAAAATTGAATGAAAATCTAAATATATCTGCAAAATCTTTTGCGTCGAAACACTCTGGCTAGCGTATCGTGGGGAGCTCTTCCGCTTGCAACTACATTTAAATGTCATCGCAACTAGAATGTTGCCTACAACTGGCAACAACCAGGGATAACAAACATGTTGTTCAAAAGAGAAAGACCTCCGACCCCCAACATTTCGTTCGCTGCCTTCCTATTCCCACCACGAAATGGAAACTCCCCCAGCAGAACAACCACAGAAAAACAACAAAACGGAGAAAATAATTAAAGCGCTGCCCTTGTTGTTGTTTGCTGCTCAACAACAAAACTAAGCAACAAACACAACAAGAACAACTCTGAGAACATGTCGATGTTGTCATCATCGTCATTACGACTCTCCCTTTTCCATTCAACATCCACCACCACCACCACCACCACTACCACCCTCTTCCTTCTATGTCTCCTCATCCTTTTCTCTTCTGCAATCTCTCAACAACAACAACAACCATTACAAAATTCTCTCCATGCTTACAATATCAACATCAATATCAAGCATAATGTTCACAACAACGACAACAAGAATGATCAAAGAAGCTTATTTTTCAATCAAACAACAACAACTAACAACAAAAAAGCATTTCAAATGGTTGGTCAAAAAGGATTGCGTACAGTGGGAGATTTTGGACCCATGGTTCACGATCCATTTGAGAAGAGTCAAGTGATTCTCGGTGTATCAAACTCTGATTTTGCTACCATTGTTCGATTCGATGCAACAACTACTTATCCTGGTTATCACTCGAGCAACAATCCAAAAATCATCTCATTGACGTATGCAATGGACAATGAAAAAGAAAAGGAAGTGTTGGACATGATTGTGTTGGGACAACATTGGATCACAGGTCGATATGAACACTTGTCGAATGCACAGTCCCATCTTTACAAGTATTACTTGTTGGTCATGTATGGAGACTCGTCCCGGGATGTCAAATCATCAGTTATTGTCAAATATTCGATTACGAAAAGGGAAATTGTGAGAATGGGGGCGGTAGAGTGCCCGTTTGCCTTTTCGATCCGTACGGCACCGCTGACAGAGCACGTGGATGTGGATATGGGCTTGTTGGACGATGCTGTTGCTTCAGCAAGCAATAATCTGTTGCGTATTGTTTGGAAAACGCCGCATGAAATCAAGGTGAGGGATCTCAACATTGAAACAATGCTATTCACATCATTTCCCAACAATATCTATTCGGCGACTTCTCTCTATTTTGTGATGATACCGGGTGACAATATGATTGCGCTGAATACCATGACTTCATCGGAACAATTCCAGTATGCATTGTATAAGAAGGATCTCAATTCTTTGGCTGTTCAGCAAACAGTGACGCTCATGTTGCCCAAATCGATTGATTATTCTGTGATTGTACGGTATCATCATTCTCATGATTATGAATCTATTGTGATGATTTATGGCAAAGTGCATGCTAGTGTTGATTTTTATGGTACAAAAGACGTTGGGGCACCGTTTTATCTCATTCATTACGATATTCCGTCGAACAAAATTGTTAAGTTTATTGACTTGAATGAATTCAGTAACTCTACCCAAGATATGTTTCTCTATTCGTCATTGAGTGCTACGGGATCCACTGTACTGCTGGCGAGTCGAGAGGTGATATCCTCAAGTTTCGCTACTTCGAAAAGGTTCACGTATTCAATCGAGTATCGAATGATCCTCCAGTTGGGTGAGCCAAAAGCAACATCAAATGTGTTGCTTTTCACCACATCACTGTTACCTTTTTACTCAATCTCCTATCGTGACTACGAAGCTCTTGAGTCCAATATGCTGATAACAAATATGGCTGCCTTTTCCGCTCGCTATACGATTGAGGATTTAGCAAACAAGAATGAATGGGCATTCTATAATTTGAAAGATGGAGTCAATTGTTTATTTACAATTGAGCATGATGTTCCTCAACCCGATAGTCATATTATTATTATTGGTACAGGATTGAATTTGAACTCTGCCCCATCGCGTCTCGAACAGTACAACTTTAAATATTCAAAAACATTGGCACAATCAAGCTATGTTCACATGAAGGGTTTATCTTTTAGTGTTGATCCGAATCAAGTACTCACTTGCTTTCGGGGAGATGGTGATTACGGGTATGTGATTCAGAGTTATGGTGACAACACTGCTGCAGGAGCCCATATCAGCAAAGTGAACCTTCGTTCATTGACGATTTCCTATAATCAATTCGTTCCATGGAGATATCCTAGGACTTCTTTCATTGGTTTTGATGCAAATCAGCAGTATCTGCACTATATTTCAACAAATACGCTGAATTATATGAGGATCAACTTAGAAGAAGGAGTTGTTGAGGAGCAATCAGTGATCAACATTGACTATCGGTCTGTGGGTGGTTATGTTTCCTTTTCAAAGGTGTTCTGGCATGACGAAGAGAAGAATACAGTCTTTCTTTTCTCTTCGGGGGGAAGTCAAAAATCTTTAGTGAGAATTAATTTGAATTCATTGACGCTCACTGGTTATAGAGAGGTGTTTAAGAATGAAACGGGTAGCTGCCTGTTCAAAAAAGGTTCATACATGTACATGGGCACCTCGTCCCAAGTGAGACGAATGTGCCGGATCGATGTCATTGATCCCACTTATCCTGACTTACCAATAGTAAGATCATTTACATTCAAGACTAATGAAACTGTTTGCTCCATTATTCGGTGCACATTGAGCACGGATGAAGAAAGTGTGTATATTGTCACTGATGAAGTGGTCCTTCAAATGGATTTAGCTACTCAGACGATCGTGATACAACACGCCTTACCAAAAAAGCAGGCTAGATCGTCTCTTCGTGTTATGACCTCGTCTCCAGACTCAAGGTATATGCACTTGATCACGACAGACAATAATGATGTATCGAGATTTAACTCGTTTCATATACCCGTGGAAACGAGTCCACCAAAGTTCAGAACTCGTGCAAATGTGAGGCTGATTCTGGCAACAGTAATTCCGAGCTCGATATTCCTCATTTGTTTCATCTCGGTGGTATTGGTGTTAGTTTTCTTGTTGTGCTTCTACAAACGCTCTACGAGCAAAGCCAACGTAGCATCGATGAGAGAGAGGTTATTGGACAGTGATTTTGCATCTCTTGCACATTCAAAAACTTCATTCACTTATTTTTTGAAAGATATTTCATTGCATCACTTCATATCTGGTACTGAATCATTATTCAAAGGTCAGTTGATTGCTAGAGGTGAGAATATTTTTGTGAAGAGAATCATTAGCAGGAGAGCCGTTTCATCAGAGGAAAAACGATTGGCCGCTTCTGAATGTGAGAAAATGATGTCGTATCAGCATCCCCGCATAGCACAAGTTTATGGTGTGTGTATTGACAGGGATTGTGTTTTATTACTCACAGAGTATGGAGACTGTAAAACAGCTAGTCAACTCATCACGTCACAAGAGATTCCATTCAATCAGAAGCTACGAATTCTAACCGAGATTTGTAGTGCAATGTGCTACATAATTTATGAACAACATTCTTTGTGCAGAGAGCTGCATCTTCAGAACATAATGGTAGACAACGAATTCCACATCAAGTTAATCGATCCTGGACTTTGTAGACAACTCTCACCAGAACCTACTCTATCAAATATCCACTACATGGCCCCTGAGGTTTTGGATTGCAAAACTCAATCAGAGCAGACTGAAATTTATGCATTTTCTATGTTAATGTTTGAACTACTGTTCCAAACAAAAGCCTTGCATGTTGAAGAGCATGCATCCCTATTTACCATCGGTTTAGAGGTGGTTGCCGGAAAGCGGCCTCAATTCCCATGGATTGATGATCAAGGAATGGAAGAGTGGTGCAACCGACGTAAGATGAACCAAGAACAAGCCACGCAGTATATTAATCTCATGACAAAATGTTGGAGCGCTGACGCTAGCCAAAGACCATCGTTCAAGGAGATACAAAGCATCCTGAACGATTTATATTATACTTCGTAGTTCGGTATCAATAAGATCCTGTAACATTGCATCATCATCAAACTCGTCTTTTGTCTCTTCACTCACTTGTAGTTCCTTCTCTTTCAGATCTGGTAACGATATTGTTGATCGTATGGATTCTGTTGAAAGAAGGGCGATTTGCTCTTTAGCGTGTCCGGCTTCCTCTGCTGACATTGGTTGCTGCAAAAACTGTCTTATAGTGTTAATAATTCTTAATCCATACTTAACAATCTTCTCATGACCGAACTGAACAATTGAGTGCAATCCTTCGACTGTGGTTGGCTTCTTTTCAACCAACTGTATTAAGGATTGTTCGGGGATAATGACGTATGCGGGAACATCCACTTCTCTCGATATCTCTCCTCTCAAATCCGACAATATTCCTCTCAGTTCAATATTGGTATCATTAACAGATGAGGATGACGGAAGCATTTGTGTCAAAGTATTTTCCTTTGGTGCGATAATCTTGCGTGTTGTTAAATAGAACTGTTCTTGACCTTTGAGAAGTTTCTTGGATTTTAGAGCATTAACAGACACTAAAGACCAAGTTCCATATTGGTTGTCTTTGCGAGATTCTCTTATGTAACCTGACGCTAAGAGTTGAGAAGATATTTTGTTTGCTTTGTCTAACTTGACCCCTTTTCCTGTTCCAAATCCATCAAGCGTTTGATGCTTCAGCTCTGTGATCTTCTTATTTTGTGAGCCACGCCAAACTAGAACACAATGAACAAGTGTGCACTTCCCTTTGGTGGCCTGAATGACTCGAAGCAGGTTTCTAGCGTCTTCAGAAACATCTTCCTTTGCAATTTCGCCCTCGGCCATGCAATTATCGCAACGTTTGTTACAATCCTTCTCATCAAATGCTTCACCAAAATGTTGGATTAACATAACGCGACGACAAGATGTGGACTCACAGTAATTCACTATTCGATTCAAAGCGTCCATAGAGTTCGGATCTGGTGATGTTAATGTAAAATTTCGTGTCCTATCTTTTGTTCCATAAAATAGCACGCAGTTACTCAACCCTCCGTCTCTACCTGCTCTACCGCTAGCTTGGTAGTAATCTTCAATGCTCTTTGGGAAGCTATGATGTATGACAAATCGAACATTTGGTTTATCTATACCCATTCCAAATGCAACAGTTGCAACTATCACTTTTACCTTGTCCTGTCTCCATAGTCCAGCAACTCTCATTCTTTGAGCTGTATCCATACCTGCATGATACGGTGCCGATACAATTTTTTGAGCATTCAGAGCACCGGCTACCTTTTCTGTATCTTTCTTACTGAGGCAATAAATGATTCCACATTGATTTGGATGCTGGGAAGTAATCCAAGTTGAGATGTCTTTCATTGTTGCTTCGTGTGTGCCCTTTGGTTTTACGTGGTACACAAGATTTGGTCTGTTGAATGAACCCTTAAATATTACGTGCTTATCTTTGAAATTCAAGTTTCTGATAATATCTTGGATCACTTGTTGAGTTGCAGTTGCAGTCAACGCAATTGTGGGAACCTTTGGAAAGAATTGTCTCTTGATTTGGGTAATTTCTCTGTAGTCTGGTCGAAAATCATGTCCCCATGTGCTTACACAATGTGCCTCATCAACCACAAATTTTTCCAATTGTTTTCTCTCATACAACTTTTGTAAATTCTTCTGAAATGTCTTGCTTCGCGTCATTTTCTCAGGTGTAACATACACTAGCTTAAATCGCAGCTTCATCATATCATCCATCATGGTTTTTGCCTGTTGCCTCGTCTGATCTCCACTGAAGAATGAGGCTCCAATGCCCAAATCAGTCAATGCGGCCGTTTGATCATCCATCAGTGCGAGCAAAGGAGAGATCACAATTGTCACACCATTGCTGACAGATGCAGGCAATTGATAGCACAATGATTTTCCTCCTCCAGTTGGCATAATGACAAGTACATCACGATTCGACATGGAAGCATTGATGGCCTCTCTCTGTAAATCTCGGAATTGGGAGAGACCAAACGAATCCTTCATCACCTTCTCAATCTTGTTCGTCCATGGAAAATCAGTCGAGCTGAAATCAGTGTTCACATCACCTGCCACCGCAGGAATCGATACTAATCCTTTGCCCTTGATCGAAGGAACATAGTCAACGTCATCATCATCATCATCCATGATTACAATTTCTTCGTCATCTCCATGCATGTACTGCGCAGCATCACCCAACAATTCATCAGCATCATCATTGTACTCTTCTTCATCAAACAAGCTACTATTGGGTCGATTCTCCTCCTCGGCCGTATCAAGAAAATCAACTTCATCTTCCTCGTCTTCACCCAGTATCACATTACTCTGATTCTTTTGAATGATTGATAAATGCCTTAGAGTTGCATCCAGTTGTCGTGCTTCCTCTCTCACTCTTCTCATGTTTTCATCTGTTACATCACTCAATAATCGCTCCAGACACATTGAATACCTCTCGGCCAATTCCTTAAAATTGTGGATATGGGTCGTCTTCATGGGCAATGATTGATTTTGTTTCATAATTTGACTCCTAGTCACTACACGATGATTCTGCATTTCACTCTGATGATCATCCATCATTGCATTCATCAAATCACCATCATCATTAATATCATTGATACTATCGCTATGATAATCATTCATCTTTTGAATATTGACATTGTGTTTGAGAGAAATCACCCTACTGTGATTGACACTCTTTTTCTCATCATCATCATTGTTCTGTTCTCGATGTTGATCATTTTCATTTTCATCGTCACTCAACAAAATGACAACACCTTCATCATCACCATCATCCTTGAATGCTGTTTTGAGTGCTGTTGGTGATGATGATAGTGATGATGATGATGATTGTGATGGAATATAGGAAATGATTTTCGGTTGACGACGATTGATTCGTTTCTGAGGTGGTGCAAGTGTTTGTTGATGGAAATGGTTGTTGGAGTTGTTGGAGTGGTTTGATGATGATTGAAGGAGATGTTTAGGCAAGAGTTCATCGTCGCTGTCATTTTCATCATCAATGATGCGTTTTCGCTTATTGTTGACCATTGTTTAACCCCCTCTCTTTTGCTTTGGTTTGTAAACAGCTGTTTTTTGATGGGTTTTTTGTTCCAGAAAAGTGTCGAATTCATGGCGTTTGTAGAATACACTGCTTTTGTTTCGTTTATTTCAAGCAATAATTTCAGAGGTGAATGTTGCTGTGAGGCTGGGATTTCTCATTTCGAGAACAGCTTCCTCTCCTTGTCCATAATTGGAAAGAATGAGTATTTCGATGGAATCGGTGCCCTTGCGAAGTTTTCCGGGGAGATCATTGAATGCTTCTCCTTGATACTTGGTGGACAAAGTTTCCCATTTATCCTTTGGGATTGCTTTGTTCGCTGCAGCACCATAATGGTAGGTACCACCTGCATTGTGGTTCATAATGACAACCGTGCTAATGTTTTGGTTTACCAAGGCAAGGATGTGATCAGGAAGTTGTTTGTTCAACGTTACGCTATCTCCATGCAGCTGATAACTTCCGCTGTTGATATCGGCATCTCGATCACAAAAGTAGTGCACATAGTCAGGCTCATGGGTGACATCTCCATCCAGATAAATACCAAGAGCTCTGTGGTACCCGAGTGATCCATTGCCGAACCAAGAGATAGGTGTACCAGATAGCTTGAAGACTGTCTGACCATTGTCATTGCTCACTTCTGTGATGTGATAGGGCTCTTCTTTCCTTAAATTATGGAACGATTGGATCTCAGTACCATCTTTTCTATAGCACACGATTCCAAAATACACCTTGGATTCTTCTCTTCCTCTAGAGATAAAGTTTGCCGTCAATGTAATCACCATGTTCATATCCCAGACCTTCATTCTTCGGCACACGTTTGTGATTGTCTTCGAACCCTCTCTCATTGTATAGGCAACCTCTCGTTGCATCTTCTTTTGCTTGTGATTTGGTTGGTTTGGGAAATTAATTTGTGTTCAGTTATTGTTGGTGTTCCTTTAAATCCTTCGACAACTTGTAAACATTTTTCGGCAGGAATATCGGTTTCTGCAGGAAAAACCCTGATGGTTGAATGACGTTTGAGTGAATCTCTGCCATCTGCTTTAGTTTCTGCAGAAACTAGAATACCCTGACAGTTCATAATTATCGTGTTGTTTCATGTTTGAAGGAGCTCGAAACAATAAAAAAAATGAAGGAAAAATGGTGACAAAGTTTTATCGTCTAAGCAAAGCAAGCGCAACAATGCCTGCAACCGCCAAAACACCACCTGCGACAGCTCCACCAGCAATGGCCAATCCCTTGACTCCCTCCTCATGAATTCTCTCCTCCACCAGTAAAAGTAAATTCTTTGCTTGTCTATTCTCTGGATCATACCTCTGCAGTGTTTGAATCCATTGTTTACTGTGAGAATAATCGTTCAAATGATAGAAACCCAGTGCCATAAAATACATGCAATCACGCTTGTAATGATTCGCATTACTATTATTGTCATCATATGTTGACGACGATGATGACGACGATGAATGCTGCGGCGTCGACGATAACAATGAAGAATGATGTTCACTGTTCAACAATTCAGCAATATAGTCAATACCACGCTCAACATAAGCTCTGGATCGATTACTTCGAATGTATAGTGTCGCTAAATTGAATCGATGAAGGTCATTGTCCAATTGACAAAGTGCATTTTCGGCTTCTTTGATGGCAACGTCGGAAATGATGGAACTTTCTTCGCGTAATTGTTGTTTGAGTAGGAGATGAGCTGGTGTGGTGGATGGTTTTCTTGATGATGATGAAGGTGTAGAAGGTTGATGATTGTTGTTATTGTTATTATTATTATATTGGGACATTGTTTGATGTGTGTGTTTGCTTTTTTTGTTCGTTGTTTTTTTTTGGTTGTTTTTGAAGTTCCTTGCTCTGTTTTTTTTGAAGTTTTTGGGTTCTCTCTTCGAACTTGGGGTTGGACACGAAAGGATTTTGATCCAAAACACATAGCAGTTTAGCCGAATCTTGACTGGTTTACTTTTGAATTGAACAATTGTTCTCACTCAACACTTCAATACAATCCATCAATCTGTAAAACAAGCTTCATTTGTTGAGCCTGCTCCGCACTCAAAATTTCTCCGGGATCTCCTCCAGGAGGAGAAAAAAAACCCCAACCCAAAAACAAAATCACAACAACACAAAAAACAACAACAAAAATGATCATCAACCAATTGTCCCATCGCACTTTGACCTCACTTTGTCAAAGATCCCTGTTTGCACACAACCACCGATCCTTTCTCCCACACAATCATCACCATCGAAACTTGCTCCCACAAAATCATCAACCACAACATGCATTTTTCATGTTGAATCGTACTACATGTTATCCACTGCAGTACTACTCTACCGATAATACTCAAAAAACTGTCATTACTAAAAACAATCTACCATCAACATCATCACCTCAACAACAACAAGAGGACACTAAAAAAAATGAATTACAATCATCATCATCGTCAGAGTCATCAGAATCATCATCATTTGATATGAGTAAATGGATGGCCAAGGGTAGAGAAGCAAGTGCATTCTACTATAATGGAACAAAAACAATGTTTCACAATTTTTATACTGCCTATCAATTGAGAAAACAGATTAATAATAGAATTTTTAGGAAGGCAACGAGGAGAGAAATTATGTTTTTGAATTGTGCATTTGTTGATTTTTGCAAATTTGTTCCTTTTTTTGCCCTGTTTTGCATCCCGTTTAGCACATTGCTCATTCCTGTGATTGGTCACTTTGTTCCTGCATGTATGTTTATTTGTTTGTTGAGTTTATTTATTTGTTTATGAGTTTGTTTGTTGAGTTTGTTCATTGACTAGTGAGTTGTTGTTTTAACTGAAAATGTTGTTTTTTTTTTACCTTAACAAAAAAAACCATGGTGCTTTACAATGAATGAATAGTTTTACCCAGTGGATATCAGAGACCAAAGTTCTTGGACGAAAGACGAAAGAGACACACGAACCGTAGAAGAGAAATGAGTCAAACGTTGAATCAAGAGTTTATGAGACTGGCATCGGGCATACTCAACCGAAGAGACATGATTGACTGTCATTTGGAAGCTTCTCTCATCCAAGCCATTATTCTCAAGGTGCGTGAAGAACAGGCACGCGGTGACGATTACGTTCAAGTATCGTGCAAAGTACTGTCGGATCTCGTTCAGTTTGAACGTGCAGAGACGATGAACAATGGTGGTGGACTGTTTCAATCCGAGTTTACACTTGAACGATTGAGTGATGAAGTCATCAAGAATATGAGTCTGTTCTCGTTGGCCTCTCGATCCGAGTACGGTGGAGTCAGTGGTGGCACATCGACCAAGTATGGAAGAAACGTGACTCTGGGATTATTCTCATTGAGCATGTCTACGGCAGCACAAACAAAACTCTTGGGATTTGTGCCCGTTCCTAGAAAGATGAGAATGAAGGCATTGCGAAAGTACATGCAAATGATTCGTGCAGATGATGAATTGATTGCTGATTTCTCAGTGTACAATCTGAAGACTAAGGAGTTGCAACAGGCACTGTATGTCAGAGGTTTCAATGTGTATGGTGAACACAAGTTGACTGTCAATGAACTTCAGGAGTTGCTCAAGGCCTGGATTCAATTCTCAAGGAGTGTAAGAACAGAGACGTTATTCTTGTTGGCTCCTGCTGTTCTTTGGTGGAATTGAGCTTACATACTTCATAATTTCGAATAAATAGTTGTCGTTTATTCCAATCCTGATTCAATACAATAAGAAAAAGTGATATGATGGTTGACATTTATTGGGGTTGTTCTTCCACGTCATCAACAATAAAGTTGTGTTCTTTTGAATTGAAGAAACTTCCAATGGCCCCCAGATAACCCTCGTGTTTTAAGAAGAGAGCCTGCATTCCTCCTTTACTCCAATAGTCAATAGCATAACTAATGCTGTGCATTGTGACAGGATGATCTCGGATAAAGTAACCAGCAAAATAAATCCTCGTCAATCCAAACTTCATGGCATTCAAGAATGCAATTTGACCAATGTTGTTACATATCATAAATAGGAGAGATTTGGCGACGTCTGCGCCCTTTGGATTCCAATCTGGTTCCTTTGACCTCTTGGTCGCTGTTTTACCAAACGTGGATGCAATCGTGTCCGATCGAAGACCAATCTTTGCATAATCTCGACCATAAATATCTCCGACTAGCATATCCACTTGTCTATTGTCACCCTCGAGGGTCATATCGAGCAATTCTTCAAAACTGTCGCAACCAGTCAACAAGGAACCCAATCCCCAAAAGGTACCACCACCAATAGAGCTACCACTCACACGCTCATATTGATTATCACCAAATACGCGCACAATACTGACACCACTACCAATGTTCACCAACAAGTAAGGATAGAGCTCCGAATCTGGTTTTCCCTTGAATGAAAGATACTGCTTCTCACAATTCATCCAACTGTGAGGTGTCTTTCTGTTCAACTGTTCATCAGTCGGTATCTTTTGCTTGTACAAAAATGTTTCGTCATGAATATTCTTCAACAGGAAATTCAAGCCGGCAATCAACGATCCCATCTCATCCAATTTTTTAATTTTGATGCCTAGTCTCTGCTCCAACAAGCCAGCAAACTTGAATGAACCACCACCAGTGGCATGCACCGTGTCGCACCTACCATACTGATTGGTCAAACTCTCGATAAACGAAAGACAGTCTTCAATGTCAGCAGTCTTGAACCTTGCAAAACAGATTCTAGCACCTTTACTGTGCTGTTTCTTCTGCTGCTTCTGCTTCTTCTGCTTCTTTTTCTTCTTCTTATCATCATCATCTTCTTCTTGCAGCACAGTCAACTTTTTCTTTTGTTGTTTGCGATGATGATCGAGCAATGATTCTTGCTGTGCATGCTGCTGTTGTTCATGAACCGGTATAGGTGACTTTGGAGGCAACGATCGAAACAAATCTACAATCATCATCATTATCATCATCATCCATTAACCATAAAGTACTGTTCATTAGCATCATTCTTGACGGAAAAAAAAAATTTTTTTAACAAAAAAAAACAAACTTTGCAACAACGTACGTTCAGTTCCCTCTGCTTCATAATAAACCATCTTGACCAAACTTCCACCAATGTCCAATGCGAAATGATTGACACGCTCATGATGATGAGGCAACAGAATGACATGATCTTCACCAATGCCCAATCTTGCATTGCTTCTCGGATCTTTGAAAATGCGTTCATTGTCATCATCATCATCACTACTGATGCTACTACTGCTGGTACTACTACGAAGATCACTCGATTTTTGTTGTTGTGCCTCTGATGATAATGTTGATAATGATGTTGATGATTCACCATGGTTCCTATTACTGTTATGTTGAGTATCGAGAGTCAATGTTGTTGTTGTTGTAGTTGTTGATGATGATTGGTGGTTGTTTGTATTTACATGATTATGATGATTATGGTGATTGTGATGATTGTTGTCGGTCACTACGTCGGACAAATGTTGTACTTTGACACCTCTGAGGTTAAATGTTGTTGTTGTTGTGGTTGTGGTTGAACTTGAGTCATTGTCGTCATTGTGATTTTGATTGTTCTTTGGTTGCATGACTGTTGTTTTTTGATTGTGATTGTTGTTTTTTTTGGTGTGGATTTTTGAGCTTTTTTGGGGAGAGATTTTTTTGGCCAAAAAGTTTGCGGGCGGGAAATGCGAAGATTTGGGTGTGACTTTGTTTTCTGGGTTTGGGGTTCAGAATAATTTTTTATCGTTCCTCGTCGCGTGCGACGCGAAGTTTCAATGAATCAATCATGACGTCATGTTTATACAACGGGTGTTTTCACGCGGTTAAGAATGTCCGCAATTTGAGTCCTCGTGTATGGCTTGGAGAGGTAGTGTGAGAAGCCAGCTGATTCACATTTTTGTTTTGCTTGGTCAGTGGCGTTTGCAGTCAGACAGACAATGATGGTTTTTGAGTCAACTTTCCGAATGGTTTGAGTTGCCTCGAAACCATTCATGATTGGCATGTGAAGATCCATGAAGATCAAGTCAATGTTCCCACTACTATTATGGTATGTGTCCACTGCCGACCTACCATCGCTAGCGAATTGAATATTGTCCAGTGGAACACCCAGACTCTGCAACGTCTTGGACAACACTCTCTGATTGATGAGATTGTCATCTGTCACAAGTACCCTCAGATCTCTTGGGAGATTGTCGCTGGGACAATCCAAGCAAGGTCCTAACAATTCTGATGGTGACTCGACAATGGTTTCATCTATTTGAGCATTGTCAATTCCTAATACCATGGAGAAGGTGAATGTTGAACCGAATCCTTCTTTGCTAGCAACAGCAATGTGACCCTTCATGAGTTGCACTAGTGATTTAGATATGTACAGACCCAAACCTATTAATGAACAAAGCAGAGATGTTAGAGACAATACAAAACGATACATGAGTTACAAGTACGATACAAACCTGTTCCGCCTGTGAAACGCGTTTCAAATGCTTGAACTTGTGTAAATGGTTGGAACAGCTCTCTCATCTTCCGAGCAGGTATTCCGATACCTGTATCGGACACTGAGAAGAACAATTGAGTTTGATTGGGGTTATTGGAATGATGTTTGGGCAGCTGGGATTGCATGTATGGACTCAGACTGTTGTGATCACTTGTTACAGACACTGTCACAGAACCCTTGTGAGTAAACTTGATACAATTGTTGCACAGGTTGAGCAAGACTTGATTCAAACGCATAGCATCACCCATCAATCGTGTTGGAACATTGTCGGCCACTTCAAACTTGTACTCCAACTGCTTCTCGAGTGCACTTGTTCTCGTTAATCGATCTACAGTCTCTAATGCTGATTTCAAATCAAACCGATAATGCTCCAATTGGCACCTACCTGCCTCAATCTTACTCAAATCTAAAATGTCCGAAATTAGCGTTCGTAGGACGACAGAACTTCTGGATATGGACTTCACCACATCCAACTGTTCATCGATTAATCTTTTGTCCATGAGTAAAATCTCGGACAGACCTACAATAGCAGTCAATGGTGTTCTCAACTCGTGACTCATTGAATTCAGGAACATTGACTTTGTTCTATTGGCTTCTTCAGCTTGTTCCTTTGCCACCTTCAATTGATGCTGTGTCATATTGTTCTCCGACATGTCCTGCAAAACAATATTGTACACGAGCTCCATTGGTCCATTATTGTCCATGGAGTTGATCGATCGTTGATAAGTCTTGGTAATGGACGCCAACATGTGATGAATCATGTAGTTGTCTCTCGTGAGAGTCTTATCATCGCACTTGTTCTTATTTCTTCGTTCATCGCTGTGGCCTAGACTGCTGCTACCACTGGTTGAGCTTGCAGTTGTTTCTTCCTCATCCTCACCACCACTACCACCACTACCCAACAAGGAGCGATCAGAATCCACAATCATATTTACATAACCACCTTTCATTTCGAGCTCAATGTTGTTGATGACCACATCCTTCTTTGTATTGGTCGTTCCACAAATCACAAGCACATTCCTCAGCGCTGCTTGGCTCTCTGGCGTCAACAAGGAATAAAATACACTGCCAATGAGCGCATCCTCTGATCGACACGTTAGCTTTTGAACTGCCGTATTACAATTGAGAATCACTCCCGCCCGATTCACCGTAATAAACAAACAAGGCGCGTCCCGATACATTTTACGGTACATGATTTCCGAATGGACAAACGTGGCGTGCTTTTCGTCCTCTCTTTCACGTGTCGCAATTTGCTTCATGTATTCACAGATGCGAATCATCATAACCATTGAACAAATGAGACAAGCAATCGGTGAAATGACATTGCACAGTGAATAACTTGGTCCAGAGAAACGAGGAGCAATACAGAACATGCCCACTACAGTCGCCACAAAATGACTCGAAACAACAATCAAAATCAGAGACCAATGAGCATCCGTCACAGTCGATAGATTAACAGCGAGAGATTGCTGAAAAACAAAGCTTGCCAACCAAACAGGTGCTTCTATACCTAAAAAGGCATATGAATAGAGAGGCAGCAGAGCCAAATAAAGAGACCGAATCAAATGAATGTGCAGCATATTGATCGGACAATTCGGTGGAAGACAATACAGCTTCCACACTGTCTCATTCGTTCGTTGTTCTTGTTTTTCACTTTGCTTTTGATGATGAACATGATGATTGTTCATCGTCATGTTGCCACTCCGAGATGAAAAAGCATTCTTACTACTCTTATTTTGATTGTCTTCCTCTTCTTCATTGCTTTGCTTCGTGTGATTAGAAGTCCGATTGTCGTCCAATAATGTTTTGCGCGTAACCAAGAACAGTACAATGGAAACAATGTTGTCATCAATGAAAAAGTAAATCATGTGGAAAATGGAACACAGTATCTTGTATCGCATAGGTGCATAGGATTGGAACAGTGCGACCAGTAAACAGAATATCATGACAAGTGCTCTGAACAATGGACTCATCTTGTAGTAATGACGATTATTGTAATGATGATGATGATTACTCTTGATATTATTATTGTTATTATTATTATTGTTGTTATTGTTATTATCGTTATTATTGTTGTTGTTGTGATCTATACGATTCTTCATTTTCTTATGATTGTTGTTATCAGACTTGTGCTTGGTCTGCAGTTGAGAACTTTGCTCTGTTTGCTCCTGTGTGCACGTGAGTATAGTTGTTGTTGTCGTCGAGGCAGTTGTCGTTGTTGTTGTTGTGTTTGGACATGAAATGGGCACTCGGGTCATAAATAAATGAAAAGTTGTTTTGCCTGAAGGGAAATGGCAGGAAAAGCAGTGTTGGTTGGCGTTGTTGGGTTGGGAAGAGCTCGTGTTGGAGTTGCGGATCTTTTTGAACCAAGAGTTCGGTTTTATTTGACTTTTGGTCGCAATCATGCAAGTTGACGTGCAAGGAGAAATATTGGCGGACAAACGAGCGAAAATGGAACGAATATTTACATTTGTCTAGAATTGCCAGAAGCAGAGATTCTCTTGTCCTTTCTCTCTGTTGAGTGGCCTTATTTTGATAGGAGGTATACCCTTGGATGATGGAACTTTCTCCTTTAGAGGCGTTACAGAAAGCTGGCAGTGCCAGAACAAGTGGTGCATCCAGGAGTAATAAAATCGGATCGTGTGAGCTCCTATTGTGATTCAACGAACGATGCACGGAGGAGTCGTAGTCATTACTGGATGGGTGTTACATGGTACAGTAGGCTCTGTGAACTGATAGCTTGTCTCGCAATCTGACGCATTGCTTGAACACTGCAGTCATATGAACGAGCGCTGTATTCACATGACTCAAAACACACGTCGTAGTAAACTCTTCTGTCACCAGAGCAACCTCTCCCGATTTGGAACTAACGAACCAAGGCTTATTTGGCTGCTGGAGATCTCCTCTGTTGGAAGCAACTGTTGCATTCACAAAATGAACATGATAAATAGAGATGTGAAGTCTTGCATCCTCACAGATTTTGAACAACACTACAGTGTCCTTTGGCAGAGGAGGATAGAAAGTCTGTTGTACAGGTATCATCTCCGTATTTGCCGTATTGTGCGCCAGCATCATGGTTGTTGCATAAGATGACTCTTGTTTCGCCACGTTGGACGGCGAAGTCAAAAAGCTTCCACTGCCTATCGAGTCGGTCAACGAGCGAGCAAATCCCTCATGACCACTCGAACTCCTGCTCAATGTTGCACTACCAGTCAAATCACCACTCGATGATCGATTCATCTGCATCTGCTGCAATCCACTCACAGTCGACTCTCCACCACTTGCTGTCGAAGTCACCGGGGACAACAATGAATCACTACTTGAACTGGTGACCACACTTGCACTCATTGCTGTAGTAGCATTTGCTGCACTTGGCATCACGATTGCTGTAGCCTCCTCCATGACACTATTATCCGTCACTACAATATTCTCTCGTGCCTGCTGAACTGCAGCCATCACATCCTCCAATATCAAAATCAACGTATTCACAGCATGACTCTGCTGATGAACCGAACCATGTCCCCCTCGACTACTACTACCACTACCACCTCCACCGGTACCACGACAAGAAGAACCATGAGAGCTTTCATGACCACTACTACCACTACCACCACTACTACTACTACCACCAACTATTTGATGATGCGTCACTCGTGTTTTTTTCAAATCAGCCAATGCACCATTCAACAAGTGATGCGCACGTTGAATCTGATGAAGAACATAGGGTTCAGATCGCCGTATCGTTGTCTCCATGGTGTGCTTGTGCTGTTTCATTCGAAAATTTAATTTTCCAGAAATGATGCGATAACCTTCGACTTGAATCAATCCCTTGGCCACTGAAGATACATGAAATGATACTGTTGTCGTAGCATTATTATTATTATTATTAGTATTACTAGATGATGATGGAATGGTAAGGTGTTGATGATCGAGGTGTGATTGAGAAGGGGTCAATGGTGAAGAAACTGGTGATAGCTCTGGTGGTGTGGAGATGGGTGATGATAATGATAATGATGTGTGCAGTAGTGGTGGGGGCAGTGGTGTTTTTGGATCAAATAGCTTGACACAAATGGACAATTGTTGAATGAGTTGATCCCACATTTGAGGCAATTCACGGGCTAAGATGTGGGTGAGTTCTCGATCCAGTGTTTCATTTTCGAGTTGAATGTCATGCAGATCATTGTTTGTCATTATTGATTTTTAATTGTTGAGGATTTTGTTGTTTTTCTCGCGTGCTTTCAACGGAGAAACCAAGCTTTTTTTGTGGCTCTTTAAAGCGATAGAGAGATTCGCATAATTGGTTTCTCGCGCAATCAAGCAACAGAAACGCGTCATGCAGGCTCAAATGAAACTTGGAATGGTCATTCAGAGAATAAATTGATTTACTTTTTGAAAATGTTGGGATTTTGTACTTTACAATTCGTCGTGTTGACCCAAGTCTTCTGGGGCACCATTTGGAGCAGCGCCACCGCTGCCTGCAGAACCTGCGTGCAACTTGACCATGATAGGCTTGACCTTATCTTCAATCACCTTCTTTTGTGCTTCGTATTCGTCCTTTTCGGCAGATGGGTTCTTCTCCAACCATTCAGTGGTCTCCTTGACAGCTTCTTCAACAACCTTCTTGTCTTCTTCAGACAACTTGTCAGTGAATTGCTTGTCTTCCAATTGATTCTTCAAAGTGTAAGCGTAGCCTTCAAGTCCGTTTCTGGCATCAATCTTCTCCTTCAACAATCTGTCTTCTTCTTCGAATTGCTTGGCTTCATTCACCATACGCTCGATATCGTCAGCACCCATGTTCAACTTGTCGTTGGTGATGGTGACGCTATTTTCCTTACCAGTGCTCTTGTCCTTGGCAGAAACGTGCAAGATACCATCAGTATCAACAGTGAAGGTGACTTCAATCTGAGGAACACCTCTTGGTGCAGGTGCAATACCTCCCAATTCGAACTTGCCCAACAAGTTGTTGTCCTTGGTCATGGCTCTTTCACCTTGGAAGACTTGAATCAAGACACCAGGTTGGTTGTCTTGATAGGTGGAGAAGACTTGGGACTTCTCAGTAGGGATCTTGGAGTTTCTAGGGATGAGCTTGGTCATGACACCACCAGCAGTCTCAATACCCAAGGACAAGGAAGCAACATCGGCCAAGACAATGTCTTGATCAACATCACCTCTCAAGATACCTCCTTGAACAGCAGCACCATAGGCAACTGCTTCATCAGGGTTGACATTTTGCTTTGGCTCCTTACCGTTGAAAAAGTCCTTGATCAACTTTTGAACCTTTGGAATTCTGGTTGAACCACCAACCAAGACAATTTCGTGAACTTCGTGCTTGGCAACCTTTGCGTCCTTCAAGACTTGCTTCACTGGCTCGATAGTCTTCTGGAACAAGTCATTGTTCAATTGTTCAAACTTTGCTCTAGTGAGCTTGTATGTGAAATCGATACCATTGTACAATGACTCAATTTCAACTCTAGCTTCGTGCTGGGATGACAAAATTCTCTTTGCCTTCTCAACTTCTCTCTTGAGCTTTTGAGTAGACTTCTTGTCCTTGGAGATATCATCACCGTGCTTCTTCTTGAACTCGTCAATCAAGAATCTCATGACTCTGTGATCAAAATCTTCACCACCCAAGTGAGTGTCACCACTGGTGGCCAAAACTTCAAACAAGCCGTCGTCCAAGTTCAACAAGGAGACATCAAATGTACCACCACCCAAATCGAAAACAAGAACATTAGTGTCCTTCTTGTTCTTGTCCAAACCGTAGGCGATAGCGGCAGCGGTAGGCTCATTGATAATTCTTTCGACAGTGAGGCCAGCAATCGTTCCAGCGTCCTTGGTGGCTTGTCTTTGAGCATCGTCAAAATAAGCTGGAACAGTCACGACTGCTCTCGTAATCTTTTGACCCAAGAAAGTCTCAGCAATATTCTTCATCTTTTGAAGAACCATGGCAGAGATTTCCTCTGGAGTGAACAACTTTTTCTCACCCTTGACTTCGACTTGAATGTTTGGCTTACCATTCTTGTCCACGATTTGGTAGGACAAGAGATTTTGATCTCTTTGGACATCAGGGTCACTAAATCTTCTACCAATCAATCTCTTGGCATCATAGACAGTGTTTGTTGGGTTCATGGCAGCCATGTTCTTTGCTGCGTCACCTACTAGTCTCTCAGTTTCAGTGAATGAGACAACAGATGGAGTAATTCTGTTACCTTGCTCGTTGGCAATGATTTCGACTTGACCATTTCTGTATACACCAACACAAGAGTATGTCGTACCCAAGTCAATACCGATAATGGGCGATGAGTCTGCTGGTTTCTTTTCGTCTGCTGCTACTGATGCAACGTTGGCGATCAGAGCTACAATGGCCATGAGAGCCATCATTACTATGAAGGACTTTATCTTCATGTTGTTGTTGTAGTTGTTGTTGTTATTGGGTTGGTTGTTGTTGGTGTTGGTGTTGATGTGATTTTGTTTTTGCAATCTAGGGGATTTTGGCCACTTTATGTTTCGATAAATACAATGTTGGTGGAGGAACACGTGGAATTATGCAAAAAGACAGCTGGAAACAAGGAAGTTTCAATGAAGCACTTTACAAAAAAATTTGTTCGATTCAATTCCGATTCGGACAAATTTGATGGGTTGAAGATACACTTCCTGAATGTGAAGGATTGACTCAACATCAATAAATATTTACTTATGCTTATGGTTAGTTCCTCTGAACTTATGAGGCATCAAAGAGGTCGAGATGTCGCACATCAATGGTACTATCAGAGAACTCTGAAAGAGATCCAACAATTTCTGTGTCCGATAACTGTTGTGGTGTTTCTTGATCACTTCCTGACGACTCTCCTTCATCAGGCCCCCTCATCTCGTTGTCTGCAAGGTTACTGAAATGGGATCTCCTTCTATTTCGTGCTGTGCGCCTATGGTTTCTGTCGAATCGTGAAAGTTTGGGCGAGAAGGACAAAGGACTCTCTGATTTTGATCCATCTCTGACATCATCTTCATCGACAACATGTATAATACTTCCATCATCTGTTCTCGTGCTTTCATCAGAGTCAGTATCAGATTCATCACCAACATTAGATCTCGTGTGCAATGCCAATCGTCTGTTGCTACTCTGAATGGCAAGTCCAATCTGAGATACGTTCAGTTCGAGCGACGATCTCTTTGTTCGAATTGCTGACAACATGCTAGAACTGGTCCATTTAGGTTTCGTATATGTCCGCGATATCTTGGCCTTGTTGGTTGATAAGTCATAGAGACATTCATTGTTAAGTGCTACTTTCTTAATTGATTTGAAGACCGAAGCATGAATTGTGGCCAAACTTCTATCAATGTTCGTATTGTCAATCTTTGGTACATCATAAAGGTCTGCTCTTTTGCATATATATCCCTGAATTTGCCGAATGTGTTCAAAATATTGAACATACTTGTTGTTTCGAGGCTCCAAGGTCATGTATTTTGCTCTAAAGGCAAATCTTTCCTTGTGCTTCGAATCGTTACTAATATAAATCACATACGGTACAATGGCATTTGGATACTTTTTCATCAGTTCGATCATAAAGTCAGGCAAAAGATGAACACCTTCTACAACCAACGGTTCATTATTCCGAATACAGTTGGTAATGATCTTGTCCAACTGATCAATGACGATACGGCACTGATGCCTATAGCCTTCAATGACTAGTTCATCTGCTGTCATGTTTGCATATTGTGGCCTATCCTTTAGGAATTCTCCTGCATGATAGGTGGATGCGAACAAGATTGGGTTTTGCTCCTTGGAAATAAAACCGCGAAGCATGTGTCTCACAGAGTCTGTCGATAGAACCTTTGTGATACCGAGTCGACTCGCAAGAAGCGAAGCCAAGGTCGATTTGCCGCAACCTGAAGTGCCTCCGAATAAAACAATGAGTGGTCTTTTTCGTTCTCGAATTTGACAGGCAATTTTCAAGTCGTCCTTGCGTGATGGTTTCGAATATTCGTACAGAGCGAGTCCCACTCGCAACAACTCTTGAAACTGTTGTCTCGTCAAGAATACAATGTCCCTTCGATGAGACACATCAATCTTGCTCAAGGCAGAGTTTGATGTCTGTCCGTAGTGTCGCTTCTCGTTCAGTTTGTTCCTCTCGTTACGGATCAAGTAAGCTGTTAGGACCTTGACCATGGATTTGTTGATGGCAGAGCGATGAGGTTTCAAATCTCTCTCATTAGCCAAGATGTCACAAATTTTGTTACAAATGAGTTGAAGTCTTGATTTCTTGGTGTAGACTGGATGTGCTGTCAGATTCGTCGCTACTGCTCCTAGTGCTGTAACCGCTGTTCCACTAAATTCGGAATCGCTATCACCACTGCTGCTGCTACTGTGACCTCTCTTGCTTGAATTGTTGGGGATCCTGTTACAAGGACTACTGCGGACACGATTGGTGTAACGGACTCCTCTGAAGTGGTTTTCATTGTTTCTGTACACATGACCATTGGTATAGAAGAATTGATCACTCTCTTCACTGCTGTTGGTCAACCAATGAGTGTCATTATTCTTGTCATTATTATTATTATCGTTGTTGTTGTTGTTGTTGTATAATTCTTCTTCTTCATTCTTCTTCAACAATGCCGCATCAGCAGCGGCAGCAACCACACGATTCGTCGCAGAAACTTCATGCTCCATTGTCGGAGTTGGAGTGCTTGACATAGTGCTCCGCTTATTGTTTCCGTCTTCTTCATTGTCACCACCGTAATTGTCCTGGTCTTCTTCGAGTTCTGCTCTCCTGTGTGATAGGAATTCTGTTTCATTGTCATCATCATCGTCATCAGCATCATTCATGAGCATTACATCTGATTGAATTTGATTCTTCATAAAACAAGCTCTGCCCAACCACTCATAGACAATTTCTGTTGTGGTTTTGTGTGAATATGTAGGTGAGAGAGAAGTGATCATGACAAAAAATTCATTGACGTAATGAGCAACGACATGAGGCAAAAAATAAAAAATACGTGTTGTTGTTAGTATATCATGATGATTAATGACACAAAAAAAACACTTGTGATCTCATCACCACCAACAAACGATAGCAACTCGATTGATAGCTTTGGGACCATCATACAACCAAACAACAACAACAAAAAAATAAGAAGAATAACACACACACACAGATTCAAAAAACATTCATACCAGTAATTGAATCAGCATCACGTTGCTTCACACCCATCAATTGCAAAGTGCTCTGTATATGACATCGAGCATACGATTTAAAGTGAAAGACTGATTTTGGTTGTTCCTCTATTGATTGTTGTTGCTCTTGTTGTTGTTGATGATGAGATGATTGATGATTCTTCTCCAACACATGTTCTTCTTCTTCTTCCTGAAATTTTTGTTGTGGAGAATCATCTCTTGGAGTGGGAGTGGGCGTGTTCACTGTTTCATCAACCACATAGATGAAGACGATAGTTTCTTTTGGATGATTGGTTTTTAGTGAGAGAGGAGATGGTGGTTGTTGTTGTTGTTGTTGAAAAGGTGATAGTGGTTGTTGAGGTTGCTGTATCTGTAGTTGCAACATGATTTTTTTTTCTATGCTTAGTCAATATCGACGAATGGCGTATGCGGGTCACTGTTGTTGCGACGTCTCTCGTTATGCTATGCGCGATTTTGTTTTTTTGGGTGCTTTTTTAGCTTTTTCTGCACAAAAGATCGTGGGTGTGAAGAATTGTGGAGAAGAATGGAAGGCGTTCTGCTCGAGCAATCAATTCAAGAATCGATTTCTGACAAGATAAAGAAGAGTGTGGAAAAGAATGACCTTCCTTGTTTCTTGTTGTTGCTATTGGTGTGTGGGGTTCAATCTATCTATCGGCGACAAAGGTAGAATAAAAAAATCTGACCATGATAAGACCGCGGAGTTTCAATTTCGTGTGTTCGGGTCGGTTAGCTAACCCAAAAAGTCGCATGTCGTAGTTACTCCATAAACAGTTTTGAATGTCATGGGAAGTTTCCACACCAAATTGTCTCTATTATATTGCTTTTATTTACATGTTTTCTGTTCGGGAAGCCACTGGACGAACCGAATCCCAAAATCGACGATTATCCTCCGGTTCAGGTTCTATGTTGTTGTTGTTGTTGGACGCTGTAATTATGCTGGGCAGATCTCGTTTAAGTGAGAATCTTCTTCTCTTCCTAGAAGCTTTGTCAATGACAATCGTTGGTATATTATGATCCATTGTGTTGCTCTCCTATCAATGTTCTTTGCGCGTTTCTTGTCAGAATACTAGTGAACAAGTGTGATACTTACCACATCTCTTTTTCGAGTGTTGGTCAACTAAAAATAGGAGGGAGCAAGTTGACCGAGTTCGTGGCATGTGAAAACAAAGAACTCTTGCGTTTACAAAGAAAATGGTTTATTCGATATCATACAATTTTCCCCAAAGCTTCCTCATCGATTATTCATCACCCTCATCATACTCTGGATAGGGAATAGCAGAGGACGATTGAGATGGCCTCTGCTGTTGAGTTGGCTTGGTGTAATGATGATGAACGTGATGAGCGTCTTGTCGCTTATGATGATTAGAGATGGATGAACCAGAGGTCAATGGAGGTGGTGGCAATTGAGGGTACATTGACTTTTGTTGTGGAGGTGGATAAGGATACTGACCACTGTACATGTGAGGGTCGTTTGGCGGAGGGTAAGGATACTGAGACAATGGAGGAGGTGGTGGAGCACCATGATGAGGCGAAGGAGGATAAGGCGAGTTGTATTGATGAGATGGGTGCGGAGAGTGTTGATAGTAACCAGGATGACCATACTGTTGTGAATGAGGAGGTGGTGGTGGCATCAGTGATTGATAGGCATGAGGTGGAGGTGGAGGTGGATGTCCATAACCTGCGTATGCTGGGTGATGTAGTGGAGGTGCTGTTGGATGTTGGTCAGAGTAAGTTGTTGTAGTCGTAGTGGTTGTTTCTTCATAGTTTTGGGGTTTGGGTTGGATAGCATTTGTTGACGAAGTGGTTGTCTTGGTACTTGTGTGATGAGCTACATCTTCTATTGGTTGATAAATTACTGTAGTTCTCTTTCTTCTTCTCCTGCCGACGACAGCTGAAGCACTAGCGGCTGCTACGGTGGCGATTCCCAGTGCGACAATTACCATAGTTTGAATTTAGGTTGTGTTACTATTAATGATGGAGTTGGTGACTCGAGTTTTTTGTATTCTTTTCGGAATGGTTCTGCCAAGGGTTTGCTCCTTCCATCACATAAAACGATTCACACGGTCAAGGAAATTCTATTTCAGGGAAATAATTGATTTATAATTGTTACGAATACATTTTATCGGAAAGTCCGAAAGGAACTGCTTCCAATTCGTGGTCGCGAGATACTTACATCAATACTTGTGTTATATATTTGTTTGTTTATTATGATCATACGATCCTAATTCTCAATATGATTCTTTGATTGAAATTCGAACCCTTGGAAACTATGTACAATACTGTTCGTAAGAATTATCATCATCACCTCACTCATGCCTACACCCTAGACTTGAACAGGACAGGAGGATGCAGATGTTAAGAAACCTCCTTGACCTGGAGCACCTGGGCAGCAGCGGAATTGTGGGAATGAGTAGCAAGCACCATCACAAGACAAAGGAGCAATAACAGGGCAGAGTTGACGAGGAGGAGCTCCCAAGGATGGTTCTCTATTGACTGTGCAAGTTTGAATGGTTGGATCGTAGCAGCCCTTATTGCAGCACAGAAGACCAGCAGGACACAAGCATGCATCACTAGTTGACATATCAGCAATGCAAGAATACAGAGAAGTACTGTAACATTGTTCTTCAGTAGTTGAAGTTCCATTCACTGTAGGTGGATTCCATCGGCAACAGAAGGGAGAGTTAGGTTGCGCCGCACAGATTTCCACTTTCTGCTGACAAGTACCAACTGGTGTGGCTTGAACTCTCAAAGCATTCAATATGAGACAGATGAAAAAGGTACTAGCAATTAGGGTAAAGACTTTCATTTTGATGTGCTATAGGATTGGCTAGATTAGTTTGTTTGTATTGGTTTGAGTTTGCATTCAATGCCTTAGAATCCACTTACCTTTTATCCTAGCTAATCAAGTCGAATTAGATTATTGGACAATCAAAAATCGATCATAGAATTTCATCACCAATTGTATTCGTGCACTGACCTAGTGACTCTTACCAAAATTCCAACCATGCAAGAATATCGCGATTTTTTCCTGTAGAGGATGGCGAGTGAACCAAAACTCTTTTTGGGAAACAGGCGATAACGCACAAGTTGTCAACTTCAATTTTCTCGCCTTCTAACCACCAATAACTTACACACACAAAACAACATTTACAAAAATGAGATTCACAACTGTACTGCCTCTTTGTGCCCTCCTACTGCTATTCGTCTTGTTTTCAATCCATGCCAAGTCAGAGGCACTGAACAACAAGATTTTTACTCTAAACTCGTTGAATCATCATGATGATGAGAATGCCCAACAACGAATGAACATTGTGTTCTTGACATATGATCTCGACCAAGGAAACAACAATTCCATTATCATCATGGATTCTGCTTCCGGAAAGGTGACTCAAAAGAGAAATTGGAGTGTTTTCAATTATGCTGCCTCAGCGTTGAACACAAAGGAAAGATTGTACATTTTGTGCGATGGTTATACGTTTCAGTTGATTGATGCGGACTCGTTCTTGCCAAAGTTGACCTTTTCCATCCAGTACAATCCAACATCGATTGCCTATGATAACAATTTGAACAGAATGTTTGCCATTGTTCAAACTGTGGATAACATGGTTGGTGAGTTCAATATGAAGACTGGTGAATTTCAAATGATTACAAAGTTTGATGACTCGTTTGGTGTGATATTGGGTGCGACGACATATGATGAGACGAATCATCGTATTTATGCTGTTGTGAGCGCTGAAAACAACAAGTACAAGCTGTTGGAGATCAATGTTTTGACAAAGGCATCTCGTGTCATGGATCTTCCTGATGTGATTGATCAATTGGTGTATGATCCTATTCAGGATCGTGTTCTCGGTGTGGACAATAGCACACTTTTCGAAGTGAACCTAAAGACTGAGAAGGTGAGAGCTTTGGTGCCATTGCAGCCTGGAATCGAAGAGCTGTACTCATCAGCGATTGACACTGTCAATAACATGTATTATGTGGCCATGTGGAATGCTAATGTTGAAAAATCATACTATGTTGGTGTTGATTTGAAGACAAACAAGCAAGTGATCGCATTGCCCATAGACTTTCAAATGTTTTTGGCGCAAATCTTGCAAGCCCCTCAATAAAGATTGGCTCAGGGATTTTCCATACACCTAAACTCCTCGACTGGTCGAGGGAAAAACTTTAATCTACAGTATTCCCTTCCTTTGTATTCGTCGCATACAATTGGTGAGATAGAACCTCCCGGTAGGAATGAAAGACGAAAAAAATCCCCTGTGATTGCTGAGATGGTATTTTTTTCAAGGAGATCCGAAAAACGGAGGTGAATTTTGGGGAGGAAAAGTATACACGTATCGACGAACCTGAGCCATGTATATTTTGAGCATTTCCAAAGGCTTCTTTTTCAGCAACACGGAGCTCTCATAAGAAACCAAATATCACTATGACCGAGGTATTCCTTCTCCATCACATTCAAACAAATAGATATCACCTAATCATACCAAGATATGACCCATCAACAACAAGAAGGCTTCAATCCATCGGATAGTTCTCCAATAGATAATCCCAACGGCAATCCACTTATTATAGTTGCTCCTGACTGCCCTCTTGACTCGCCTCGCTCAAGGGACTACCAAGATCTCATTCATCTGCCCAATCCCAACATCTCTTCTCATTATGCGAGGGAAGAAAATGGGTTAACTCCAGAAAAGGGAGGGGCAGAACATCTAGTATCTCCTCTTTCAGATTTGTCGGACGACACGAGAGAACTCCATAAAACTACTGATTCTCCCGTCATATCCTACTCTGAATACAAACCCGGGGATGTGAGATGGTACAGAAGAAAGTGGAAGCTCTTTAGGCTTGTTAAGGCACTGATTGGAATCAGTTATATTGCCCTTACTATCTTATCCTGTATTTTGGAAATATTGGTAGCGATAGTCGGGATTGGACTCTTCGTGTATCATCGGGAACGATATGCCAAAGGTGTAATCTTGGGTTGTCATCCATCAACCCTCGTTAGGCTTGCTCTTGCGTCTTCTATTTGCTTAGTAATGGCCAGTATCACTGGAGGAGTTCTTGTCGTATCGAGAACGATCAGTCTCATCCGAAAGTATTGCACTTGTGGACTCTCTTCGAGCATGAAACAACCATCAGCAGATCTGAAGAGATCCACAACAAAGCTGGCGTTGACTGCCATATCGAGAATATTTTTCGCCTTACGAGCAGTGTTCCTAAGTCTAGTTGTTATTTTTCTAGCAGTGACACTCTTGATGCTCTATGTTCCAAAGTTCAACTGTGCCACCGTAGCATCGACCTTAATGACAGATCTCACGTACTTCATGTACATGGTACTCTCGGTTGGAGTTTTCTCTGGTATCCTCTGCCTCGCTATCGCCCTTGTTGAAGCTTTTGTTGCATTCTGCTGTATCCCTGCTGTCCCAGAGGCAAAGACTATAAGCCTTTCAACAAAAGATTTCGAACCCAGCGATATCACCGTATTACAGTTCGGCAGCAACGGAACTACTGTTCTTCCTAATTCCGACGCTCCAATTTCCTCCTCGGCCTGAGTGCTTCACGGCAGCAATGGAATCTTGGGTTCTTTATCCAATTTGATGTCACAAACATTTTCTGACCTGTCAAACCAACAACAAACAAACTCCCTTTTTTACTTGAATAAACCAACACAGTTGCTCACACAAGAGATATCGCACAAGAACAACAAAAAACAAAAATCATGAGAGTATACATCTCAAACTTCCAGACACACAACTGCGTCAAGGTATTTCGAGAACCCATACGCTCTTTTGCTGACATTGTTGTTTATGTTGAGAACTTTCATCTGCCTCAACCACATGCAGCAAATCAGGATGCCATTTGGTTTTTTGATAACAATCCTCATACTGCCGACATTTCCATCTTTTATGTCAATATCAAGGGATTTGCTGATCTCACAGTGTTCTTTGAGCCCACGATTCGACAACTCGCAAAGTGGAATCGGAGAGAGAAGATGCATTTATTGAGTTCGCGCCAACCGTCCATTTATTCCCAGTTCACTACGACCGAAAGAGCGCCAACACCTCAACCCGATAATGTTCTCGCGCCAACACAGCAGCAAGACGGAGGGGATGAAGCTTCACTACTGTCGTCGAGGAGCTTTGTTGCGGCAGCGACTCACCAAGTGCAGCATCAAGCTCCTCAACAGAATAACAATATTATTCCCACGACGAATAATAATGTTCCTGCCACTCTCAGTGCGAAGAATGACGAATTAACCAATATCTCAGCTCTAGATACATTCCTCGTGGATAGTAATTCATCTTCATCGATGAGTTCATTGAGTGAAGCTTCTCCAGTGCCATTCTCTCCCTTCCCCAACTCGCCTGGTGCGGGAGTGAACTCGTTCCCTTCCTTTTCCTCATCTTTGTCCTCTTCGTCCTCCTCATTGGCTGCTTTATCATCAGGTGGTGTTCCACCGCCTTCACCCACAAGCACTCAAAAGGAGCAATTTGTTCTGTTGGAGCAAATTGGCAAGGGAGGAATGGGTGTTGTGTACAAGGCCAGAGATGTAAAGCACAATAATAAGCTCGTTGCAATCAAGAAGGTTCAATGTCTGTCCATTGCTGACATGAATATTGCAATTAAGGAACTTTGTCCAATCAGAGGTCTTTCTGGTCATCCCAATATTGCACTGCTGGATGATGTGTACTTTGAGCAGACTGGCGATCAGTTTACCATATGCTTTGTGCTGGAGCTGTTTACTGATGGTGATTTGTACAAGCATTTACAGCATCGAAAGTCAAATAATATGCTGTACTACAAGGAACAGGAAGCATTGCACATTTTTGAGCAATTGGCATCTGGTCTGAGTCATATTCACAAACAGAATCTGGTGCACAGAGATTTGAAACCAATGAACATATTTGTGCAAGGAGCTGTTTTGAAGATTGGTGACTTTGGATTGGCCAGGAATTTGGAGAATCTCTCAACGAACATTGCTGGCACTCAAAAGTATATGAGTCCAGAATGCTTTATGGATAACGGCCAATGCACACTCAAGACTGACATCTGGTCTCTTGGTGTGTGCTTTTATGAGATTCTGTGCCTCGATGTGAAGGGTGTGCCCTATTTTGAAGTCTATCGAAACAAAAACTTTTACAAGGACCTGGCCAAGACACTGACAGATCGAGGTTATTCGGAACAATTGAATAACATTGTCGTCAAGTGCTTGGCATTGGACCCAGAGGAAAGACCGAACGCGGATGAGATACTGGATCTGGTCCAGAAAGCAAAGTCAAACTTGTAAAATAATGTTGTGCATATTTATTGATTGTATTTTCAACCTATTCTTTGTTGTTGGTATTTGTTCTTTGTTGTTTGAGTCAATCCTCCTAAAAATTTAGTTTGCTTTCGAGCTGGTGCTTGGTTCCAAGGTCTTTCCCTTTCTCAATTGAGCCCAGCCAATCAAACGCCAATGCTTATCAACTCTTCTGCTCAATGCAAGCTTCTCGCCAATTTCAGTACAGACAGGACTGGTCAAGATCAACTTGGCCAAATCAGCCTTCACAGCAACAATCTTGGCACCAGTGCTGGTAGAACCAATGTTGACCATGAGAACTTCACCACGAGTCAACTTGCTGACCTTACCGACAGTCTTGCCTTCCTTGCCCTTTGCCTCCTTGACACCGAGCAATCTTCTCAACAAAAAGTATGAAATTTCCAATTCGGTGTAAATGCCTGGCAAGTGACCAACTTCTCCCAACACTTGACCAACGAGACGATCAGCACGGGTCAATGTAGGATCAATCTTTGTACCGACACCAATCAAACCTCCAGGAACAGCATATTGCAACTCATTCTCCTCAGCAAACAATGAAACAATTTCAGAGAGAATTGGATTGCACTTGATACTGCCATCAGTGTCCTTGCTGACCACACCGGGCCTCACTTCAATCTCTTGACCAATCTTCAACACGCCCTTGATGATGGAACCACCGGCAACACCTCCCTTGAGGTCATCTACGGTCTCACCAGGCTTGTTCACATCAAAGGAACGAATGACAATGAGTCTAGGAGAGCTGTGGAAGTCACGAATAGGAATAGGAACCTTTGTGGAAATGTACTCGCACACAACATCGATATTGTACTTTAACTGAGCAGAGATGGGCACAATAGGGCATCCATCAGCAACAGTTCCCTTAATAAATGCCTTGATTTCACCATGTTGATTCTTGGCATCACTTGGCTTGACAAGATCAATCTTGTTTTGCAAAATGATAATGTCCTTGAGTTTCATAATTTCAACAGCAGCCAAATGCTCACTTGTTTGAGGCTGTGGACACGACTCATTTCCTGCAATCAACAAGAGTGCAGCATCCATGACTGCAGCACCGTTCAACATGGTAGCCATAAGAATATCATGTCCCGGGCAATCGACAAAAGAAATGTGTCTAACCAATTCAAACACGTGCTTTTCCTTCTTGTCTACATTGGCCAATTCCTTTGTAGCGAGCATTTCCTTCCAATCGACATAAAACTTGTCAGGTGTGGAAGAACCACGGGCAGTGTAGCATGCTGGTCTAGGCAACGTATTGCACTTGTAAATCTTTGCATTAGCATAACCAAGTTTGATGGTAATGTTGTGAACCATCTCAGTCTTGAAACGAATAGTCTTGACACCAGAGATCGCTCTCACAACAGTACTCTTACCGTGAGCTACGTGACCAATGGTACCAATGTTGATGGTTGCTTGACGAGAAATGACCTCTGGTGAGAGAGGATGAAGCTTGTCGACATCTAGAGTCGATAGATCTTGAATAGAGAGACCGTGGCCCTCTTCGTATAGTGGTGGAAATTCGTTTGTTGTTTCGCTCATTGTTGATTTGATTTTTTTGATTTGATTTTTTTTGTGTGAGAGAGAAGAGCTTTTTTTTTGTGTTGCGTTTGTGTGTATGCGTAGTTTTTTTTTTGTATCTCCGATTCAAATTGGTGCTTGAATTTGGTGTTTGGTTCGAATATTGTGGGTGGAGATTTGGGGTGATCTGAGTTTTTTACTGTTGCTGTTCATTCATAGTTTTGTTTTTCAGGTTGTTGAGTGGAGACATGCAGCACCAGGTTTGTCGTGTGCAAGAACAGAATGCGGGTAGGTTTGAATATTTTGCAAGTATTTTTTTACAAGACATGTCTTTCACCTGACAAAATGTTTTCCGTTCTTATAATCTTCTCCTTCTCCCAGTTCGAAAATTTGGTACAAACAGAAGCCGAACACTGTAAATACATGGCAGTTCGAAGACTCGAAATTCATTCATTCCCGACAAAGGAATCCCAAAAAACAACAATCAAACAAAAATGAACGCAAAGCAAATTGACGAAGCACGAAATCTCGTAAAGGAGGCCAATAGTCTGAGCAAGAGATCACTTTTCAGATGGTCTCCAGAGTATGACACAGCAGCCACAAAGTTTGAAAAAGCTGCCACTCTATACAAGAATGGAAAACAATTCAATGACAGTGTTTCATGTTATTGCTCTGCTGGTGATTGTTACAATAAGAGTAATTCTTCTTATTTGGCAGCAAAGAACTATGAATGTGCTGGTAATGTGAGAAGAGATGAGGTTTGTGTTTGATTTTTTTTTCTTCGTTTGTCAGCTACAGATCGCGATTATTGAAATTGCGAGCTGCACTGTCTAAGAATGAAATTGACATGTGTGAATCATATTAGAAACGATATGAAGAGTCTACAAAGTTGTATGAACAAGCAGCAAGGTTCTATTTGGAAGATGGAAAGCCAGAGAGAGCTTCTGAAGTGTTGTTGAAAGCAGCAAAAGCTCTGGAGAGTAACTTGAAGGACAATAAGAGCATATTTGTGGATGAACCAACGATTCAACAAGCCATTCGTGTCTATCAAAAGGTGATTGAAATCTTCCACAATGAACAAAAGTATCACATGATGGCTGATCCGTTGAGATCGTACAATTCATTCTTGTTGAAGCAGGGTTACATTAAGGAGGCTATTGATAACTTTAAGCTATCTGTAGAAGTGTTCACTGCACTGAAGCAGACTCATAACATGTATGTTTTTTTTTTGCTGTGTCGATTGAAGCGACACATCGAAGAGGGATGAATGGAAACTTACACTGTTTTTTTTGTTTTTGTGCAGATTTAAGGCATATGTGAGCATTGTGATTTTACACTTGGCAAATGATGATTATGCCGCCGCAGATGAGGCAAACAGAGAATTCAGTGCTACCACTCCAGCATATGATAGAAGCGATGAAGGCGATATTGCTACTGATTTTTTGAGTGCGTTTGAGAATTTTTCTGCAGAGTCATTGGAATCGGCAAAGAAGCACGTTCAACTCAAGTTCTTGGAGCCTCAAGTGCACAGCATTGCAAAGAATTTGAAGCTGTCTGGTGATTCGACAGTGAGAAAACCTCGTCAAACAAGTCAAGCAAGCAGCAAGAGCACACAGCTTACTCAGGGCAAGCAAAAACTATTGTTTGATGATGTTGCTGAGCATGGATCAGATGATGACGGTTGTGATGAGAATGGTGTTCCAATCAGAAAGGAAGTGGATTTGACGGGTGCAGATGACGATTTAACAGGAGCTGAGCCATCCAACAACAATAACCAAAATCAGTATCAAGAGGCAGATATCTTTGATGATGAAGACTTGACATAATTGATCACACATGTGTTTTACCAACCCAGTTCAATTGTAAATTTATATTCCTTAGAACCTTTTTCCAATCAAATATGCTTTTGCCGCCAAATTCATCCAGTCGGATGTACAACTCGAGAGGAAGAGATGCGAAATTGCTATCATAAATATAGTTTCATCATTCGTTAGAAGAAAACTGCAACTAACAAGTGCTATCCAACATGATTCACCAAAATCAAGTGCATGGACAACAACTACAACAGAGAATTCATGAGAGACAACAAAGAGAACAAATGGAGTTGTTGTCACTCCAGAGTGAACTTCGGCAGAAGAATAGTAAATTGAAGACTCTTCAAGCCAAGTACGATCACTTGGAAAACAATTTCAAGCATATACTAGAGAATCATAAGATCATTATTGGTCAACTGGAGACATACAAGCAAGAGATTGAACTTGAGAAATCAAAGAATATTGCGATAGATAATCAATTGCAAATTGCTCGGATAGAAAACGCGAAAATAGTTGACGTATGTTTATTGATCAGTTATAGAATTGCAATAATGTCGTATGGTGTGTAACAAATTTGTTCGTTTAGGCCAAGTTGAAAAATGAAGAACTTAAAAAGGAGATTGAACTTCTGATGAATGTGAATGAAAAGTTGCAACATGCCTTTGCCGATGACTTTAAGAAACTTCATTCGAAACAAATTAAGGTAGTGTATGTTTTGTGCAATCGACGTTGATCGATGAAGACTAATCAACAATGAGTCCCGATAGAAATATGAAGATCACATTTCGCAACTCGAAGATGAAATACGGAAGTGGGTTGAGTCAGGTAAGAAACAAATGGCTGAAACCCAACAATTAAAGAGTAAGGTCCAAATGAACAAGAAGCGAATTCAAGATCTTGAAGTCAACGATGCTGACTTAAGAAACGAACTTGCTGCTAAAACAGATCGGATATCTAAACTGATGAAAAAGATTGAAATTTTAGAGTTGTACCAAAAACAAACAAGTCGCCTCCAAGCGAGCAATGATCAAGCTATTATAGCTCAATCAGAGTTGAAGAAGAAGAATCGAGGAGTTCAGACAATTGAGATTTATTATCCAGAAACACCAACTCTATCTCAAACGCTATCCCTCTCAGTGGAGAAACTAAAATCAACAGGACAAGGAAGTATCACCCGACAACTTAAGACTCCCCTCACCCCCAAAACGCCTAAGTCACCATCATTTGAGACATGCAGAACTACTAACGAGGCAGTAATTCCGAATATAGATGAAAAAGGGACATCATAGATAAATTTTGGTTTCTTTCATACTCCTCAACCGATCGATATGGTACTTTAATCTATACTACAGGGAGACATGATTCCACTCAGCACCGCTCAGTGTCTCATCTCTTCACAACAAAATTGATATTCCACTGAGCCAACGTGGCAGTATCTGGTGGTTTCATCCTTTTAGACTTGCCTTTTTAGCTCCAGCGTCTGTCGAGAGAAATATCACAGTTGATTTGAGGCTAGGGGCTTACTTAAAATCAAGTCTTAAGGAAAGGGCGGAAGTTGCTCCAATTAACTTATTCGATGTCTACGTTCATACAATGGTGGAACCACCTCTTCCCATTTCGAATAGAGAAGTTAAGCACCATCTGGCTGAGTTAGTATTGAGATAGGAGACTACTCGAGAACCCTCAGTAATGTAGGCTTTTGTGAGCCTGCTCTTTTTCGGTAGGTCAACCACAACATTCGAACAAAATCTATTGAATGGTGGTTGTTCCAAGGACTATCTGGGAATTTTTGGAGGATGCTGGTCGAAAGAATTGATACCAAACTCGCTACAATCATCCGCAGAACAAGGGGAACTTGATAACTGAACTTAATTTCCTTGGAACTGCTTTCATTGCCCCTGTCATGTCCAGGGAGAAATTTTGCTTTTTGAATGGTTTGTATCTCCACAGAAGCAAACAAATAATCTGGTCTTTAACAAATGAATGACAAGAAACTAACAGTTGAAGTTGAAGGAAACTACTTGAAGATCCATGAAGAAGGCAACCCGCAAAACTCATGTTCCATTCTCTTTCATCGAACACTGAGGATACCTGATGATGGCAAGGTGTATCCTCTGCCACCTTCACTCGGCCGATTTCCCATTTGCAAAGTTGATGACTATCTGGATCGAGTGCCGGAAGATTGGCAGAAAACTGGTGGTGTCTTCTTCCCGATGCATCAGAGAGAGGCCATGTGGATGCAATTTCGCTGCAGTCATGTACATCCAAAGGCAATGAAGATTGCCGTGGGCAAAGTGAGTGCAATCACTGGAAACACGTGGACCAATCAATTAGAAGAGAAGGACTATGTTACAATTCCAAAACAACCGTGGCTCGATGGAATCAATGCGGGAGGAAGAGGTACGATTAAGCAATTTGTTGCTATGCCATTGGGTTCTGGGTACAGCATCGAGGCTCAAGTGACAGGAGAAGAGAACTTTGGTGGGATTCAACTCATGGTTTTCGAGAGCAAAGAGAGTGAACGATTGCTCAAGTTCCCACCACGCCCTATTCGTTTGTCATCGATCAGAGGTATTGACCAGTTGAAAAATAATCTCGCATGTCCAGTGTTGTGCTCTACTCAAACATCTCACTCTTCAATGAGCATTGACTCTGACATTGTGGAATTATCTGCTTATCGAGGTAAGTCTGTTGCACATCATTCTCAACAAACTGAACAAAGACGTGAGCGACAAGAAGCCAAAGAGATGTCACTGTCTGCTGGTGGTAGCATGAAACAGGAAATCACAGAAGATGAACACGGCCTATATTTCTGGGATCAGACATGCTTTGCAAGAGTGTATGTTCGTATTGTGAACAGTGAAATGTACGAACAAATCACTGGAAAGAAAGCTCCTCCAACTACAATTACAGCTCAAACCTATTCATCCCACGGTTATCCATGGTTCGACATATACAACGAATCACCCCAAAATAGCATCAAACAATCCAACATCTTGGGGCAAGTCAAATCAGTAAGTCAAATAGACAAAGAAAACTATTCAAGTTCCCAACAAGATGACTCATCGATTCAACTTTCAGCCTCCCAAGTCAAATCATTGTCACAATAAGGACGAAATGAGAACTGAATAAAAGAAAAATTTTCTTTACTGCAGAATTATCTTATAGATGCAACCTATAATTTGCTCTGACACTTACTTTCTGTATTTGGCTCCAGGTAGAGACACTTGAAATTGATGCTGCCCGAAACTGCATGAATTATGAAATTATCGCTTTGAATGTGTTGGATCATATCGATTGGTCTTGATAATGTATCGACGGACGATTTCTCACTACTGGAGGCAGATATGACAGCTGTGTATACCATGTTCTTCTGATCCACAATCATGGTATCCTCAAAACCCAGGACATGCTTCACTTGTCCCGTTGGAAAATCAATCGGTTGAGGAGAAATCACAGAGTCTCCATCAGAGCTTAAAGCCAATCGATGATCAGAGTTGTATCCACAAGCATAAACAACTCCTTCCTCAGTTCCAAAGAATGAGTGATAAGAACAAGGTCGAATCCATGTCACTTTTCCAGGAACATTGCACAATGTGGGTTCAGTTTTGGTTCCTTTTGATGTCAGTTGCCCATGGGATGATGACCCAATACCAAAGCACTGACCATTGCTCAACAGAATCAGAGTGTGCTCACAACCTGATTGCACATCAGTGACAAACACTGGAGAGTTAACATTATCCACTATTGCAGGAATCTCAACTCTGGATACACCTTTGTATGAACTTCCAAGAGCATACAACAGGCCATCATTTGTCAAGAAGAACATGGAGAGATCATTTCCATTCATCTTCACAATTTCCTTGTTGTGCAATTCAATGGGAAGCTTGACTTGAATCAACTCTGGAACCATGGGAGATGAATCAATCAGGTTCACACCTGTGAACCACAATTGATTCAAAGCGGAAGAGTAATAGAATGTGCTTTGTTTTGCAGTACCAATCAAACTGATACGACAACTATCCAGAGCAGCCAAGTACTGCATGTCACTTTCAATGGCCTCGTAGTCAGAAGAAGTCATGCATGTCGATGCAAGGGGTGAAATAGTACTCATGTTATGTTCAGGATCCCGTTGACTCATCTCATCCATGTAGAACACTTGGGACATCTCTGTTGTCAAGAAGAAGCAAGAATCAGTTGTGCACTCCATTTGCTTGATGGATTGACCTTTGAGTGGTTTCTTCAAACAAGTTTCATAAATCTCAGTGTACTCTTCTGGTACTCTTCTGGGATAACTTTGACGAGCTGCAAAGTAAACAAGTCTTGACATATTGTTTCCTCTGTTTTGACTTGGAACTCAATTTCCTGAACAAAAAGATTTTTTCTCCGAGGAGATAAAGGCTGTATCTACGACTAGCATACTGGAGAGGAGCAGTGTAGGTGCCCGGGCAAGACATGCCTGGATGAACCTACGACGAATTAATGAAATAGGATATTCTTTATACATCTTCTGTTTACAGATTCGATGAAGCCAGAGAGTAATAGACTTGCGGTACATGACTCTACTTGTTAACCACAACACCACTGGTGCAATTACACTTTTCCTAAATAGTCCGATAGATCACCACCTGTGAACTGAACATTGAATTATGCTTTTAACCTTACATTCCGCCATCATGCGGACTTCAAGTTTGTTGCAATTAGACAACGCTCAGATGTAAATCGATGAGCTGAGAAGTCTTGCTCGACGTTAAATCTTTGTCTGAACTTGTTGTTGAAGCAGTGTTCGTTGAGAGCATAACACCAGAGTAAGTGTCCACATATTCAAAATTGAGACAGATGAGTTTCCCTCGGGGTAACACAATCTGTTGAATGCTCCCCAAGTTGTACACTGACGTAACAGTGGTCGACTTGATTGTGTTATTGGTGATCGACCCACTTCTTGAGTCTGGTGTTGTTGATTGTTGCTCGACCTCCTTGATAAACTTTGGAGACAGAGTCACACTGGAATTGGAATCTGGTACGCCCAATATGATTCTCTTGAGTCGAGCGAATGAAACTGTTGCCTGTCTTGGTGGAGTCGACTTGTGAGTACTGTCTCCCAGTCGTGTAGGAACCTCGATTGGAATATTCTTGAGCGAATAAACTTCTTCCTTAATCTTCAGCTCGACTTGTTGGTAACTCAATTCCGATCTCTCTTTGGATTTGGATTGTTTTCCTTTGAGATTCTGCTTTGTGAGATAGGAGACAAGAGTGTCGACCTGAACAACAAAACTGACACCTTGTGCAGTTCGATATTCGAACCCGACGAGTACCTTGTATCTCTTCGATCGCGTGTAGTCGTAGTCACTGTTTAGAATTCTGGCCATTCTCGGAGTCTTACTTGCATTAGTATCTGATCGAATGGATTCCATTTGTTGTTGTCTTTGGTGTTTTGCAGAATAAAGTGAATTCATTAACTTATCTACCGAAACACCATTTGGCCCAACGGGCGGCATGGAAACCCCAAAGTAGGGAGATGTGAAGTCAAAATGTGACAAAAATATGGGCGCTCCAGTGCTTTCAAGCTTCACCCCACTCTCATTGTTGTAAACCTCAGCGCATGCACCCAAGGAAGTAATGTACATTGTTCTAACTGGGCTCGGATGCGTATCAATATTTTGGCTATTGGCTACAATCTTGGAGAATCGAGATGGAACTGCTTGTTTTGAAGGTTTGAACCCTTTCTGTTGTGTTGAATTTGATGTTATGCTCGATACTGTTTGTTCTTCACTGAAAATAAATCGATATATCATCAAGATATCTTGAGATCCCAAATTTGCTGACACATCAGGGATATCCAATACTTGCGATCTCTTTTGGGTGTGGAATGCTGTAAGCTCGCTAATGAGTTGTTGCTTGAACTTCTCTTGATAAGGTCCACTGGCATAAATGTCAAATGTGTGAATCGCTTGATCAATGTACTCACTAAGAGTCATCATTCTCATCACGCACTCATCTGTACCAAACTGCTCTTTCACTAGATTCAAGGCCTGAGAACATCTGTTCTCAGAAAATTGCCAATCAGGATTGATGAAAGGTTTAACCTTCTCAAGTTCCATATCAATCCTCAAAATTTCTTCTCTCTTGATGCCACTTGCTTTCATGCACATAAATTCTTCGAATGCAAAGGTTGCGTGATACCAATTAAACGATGAAGGCAACACATATCGCTTACCGCTGTGCATCTGCTTTTTAAAATAGTCATATTGCTTTTTCAAGAAATCTCGCACATCTTCCATGTTGTACATGGTGTCTTGCATTATCTGCGGATAGGTAGGCTTCTTTGTGGATGAATTCATTGCTCGTGCATAAAACACTTTTTGAGGATGACTACTCACTGTGTGCTGCTCCTCGATCGTACTAAAACTAAACATCATGGAAGTAAAATCGGTCATGAACTCCTTGGAGCCATATTGCGATTCAGGTTCGACAACCACAAAGGCGCACTTTGATGGATCCACCATTAATAGAGGATTTCGTGTATTATCGGTACCAGCAAATCTTCCCTTCTTCAAAATAGCTCTCACCTGTGATTCTAAGGCTTTTTGCATTTGATCCAATATTCCTCTATTGTCCATATCACTCACTTGATTCTTGATTGCATTCCATTCCGTTCTCTTTTGGAAAAATAAGAAAGCAACAACAGGCAGAACTCGACCTGGAGAATACAGTGGAGAGAACTTCAAATCATTCGTAAAAATGGAGGAGCCCAAATGAGAGAGCAAAGCAGAGTTGGCGTGCTGCTTTGCCAACTGCAAGATCCGAAACATTCTCAGATTCTTCATATCAAATCGCTTGTCAGGATGCACAAACTATGGCACAAATGGAAGAAGATTTCATGAATGAATATAAAATGTCTCTCACATGCTTTCTAATAATCAATAGAACAATAACAACAAGAACAGAAAACAAAAAAACGTCGCAACTAATCCACTGTACCATTATGATGTGACATGTATGAAACATAAATAATAGTGCCTTGGCGAGACTATACTCTCTCTCACCCAACTCAAAATCAATTTCATTCTAAAATTTCTTACAGTGTCAGTTCGAACAACTCCAATCACACTAACAACAACATGACTGCAATCCAATTTGTCACAAAAATAATAACAAACAACATAATAAACTACAACACACACCTCCATGGATATATGACATTTAGGATCGTCACGCTTCCTGTTCATTCTCTGTTTCTTCACCTGAGATATCACTGAATTCACATCTAAATGAGCATCGAGATACATGTAAATCGTACTGGAATCACTGTCATGATAGGAATCAATGGGAAATGCATAGGGTGATGACCAAAAGCTCGATGTCGAAAATGACGAAGATGCCGATGATGACGATGTACCAAAGGTTGAAAATTGAGAAGAAAATTCTGCAAATTCCCTCTGAACTTGATTCCTGTGCTGCTCTGAAAAAATCTTCTTGCCCAACACTTCATTCACAATGTCCATACTCTGTTCATGATAACCGACAAATCCTACGGCAATCACCTTTTTATTACCCAATTTCAATCGTTCTTTTTCATACCTTGAATATTTGGATTGACTAACGAGTGATGATGATCTCTGAAATCTCTGTTGTTGTTGTTGCTCAAATGATGACAATGATGATTGTTGATGTTGTTGTTGTTGTTGTTGTGGAGAAAAAGGAGTACTAGAGCTACTAATGCTAGTACTGCTACTGCCAGATGAAATGTGAATGGTTGGTTGAAAATAGAGATAATATCCTTTGCGACCAATCGGTGGATTACTCAGTGTAGATGATGAATGATGATGACCCATTGAACCAATGATGCCACTGTTTGATGACATTGCACTGATATTGCTATTGGACGGATGATAAGCATATTGTTGTTGTTGTTGTTGTTGTAACATGGTTCATAGTACTGGGTCTTGTTGATAAATAAGTCGTTTTGTTGTTGTTGTCGGTTGTTGCTGTTGAAAGCTTTCAAATTTCCCTTTTCAAAAAAAGATGATCAGCATGCAAAAAATGATGATTTGTGGTAGAACAGGATGCTGTTGCTCTCTACCGTGTTGATCAACTGACGTGCTTAAGATCAACTCACGAATTTTTCTGTGACCAACAACTTTTGGTAGTAAAGATGAAAAGCTTTTTGGTGCGTTTTTTTGGTGTTTTTCTCCAATCGAAAAACGGCGGAAGAATTGTTGATCAGAGAAAATCACCAACAACAACGACAAGAGAACTTCAATGTGAGATGAACGAATTGTCTAGTGTCATTTCTTCACCCACTGCGAGTAACAGACAAGCTGAATTGTCAGTTGTTTACAACAGCAATGCTTCACACAACTATTCTCGTGTTCCTCTCTTGTTTCGTACTATTGGAAGACTGTTAACGATTCTTGTGACTCGTAAGAGCTCAAGTGTTGTGAGTAAAACCACAATGGTGATGCGCAAGAGTCATTACTTGACATTGGTTGAGCCTGTGATGGCAACAGCAATGATGGCCGCCTTTTCAATTGCTTACAAACGAGTGAAAACTCATTTGATGAATCGTTTGAAGCATTTGGAACAGGATTTGATATTGGAGAATCGCGTTGCTGCGATTACGAATGCCTGTATAAGACAAAACAGTGTGATCCCATCGAATTCGATTGATCAAGTCATGAGAGAGCTAAAAACGTTTATTAAGGTTGATTGTAATCCGTTGGATCCGTATGTGAAGCAGTTGACTGTTACTTGGTATCATCCAAGGACTGGTGCACGGAATGTGAATCGTGTCTTGTTGCCCGTGCACTCGGATTTGAAGCTGTTGGATAATGCTTCTGTTTTTTCTGTTGATTCTCACATGCTATCTCCTCCACAGCAACAGCAATTTCCAACGAAGGCACTGAGCTCTTGATTTGAGCGGGTCCAACACGTGTTAACAAACATAAACATCTATTCTTCACAATTTCACGCAAGCAGATCACGCAAACAGAGAGAATTGGATCACAAGTTACTTGCATTCCATCCTTGCTGAACTCACCATCTCTCCAGACATGTCCCAACAATTGAACCTGAACACCAAGATTCAGGACCACTCGGACAATTGCAGGTTTTCGCGGAACGGACTGGGGAGAATTACTGTGTGAAAAAGTTTTTCTTCACAATTCTCTCTGACAACAACCAAAAAAACCAACAACCAGGACACCATTTTAAACAACAACAAACATGATGCTTCTGAGAGCTTCCCACTCGTGCAAGAACCAAATTCTGCAACAACAACGTAGTCTCTCCAAGAGTGGCTCAATCGTTGTGAATGACATGATTTCAACAACCAAGAGAAAGAATCACACCACAACAATGAGCAACACCACTACTAGTGCACATTCAGCATCAAGAACATTGAACAATCGATATACTCGCATGATTCCTTCGAATGGAGCCAAGTGTTATCACACCAATCGTTACATGCTCAATGAACAAGAGGAGATTAGAGAAGTACCAAACATTAGAAATTTGGCTATTATTGCTCACGTCGATGTGGGTAAGACGGTATGTTGTGTGAACAAAATTTTTGGTTTGATTTTGCCGCTTCTTTAATTGTCCGCTGCCGCCACAGCGCTTACAGATGGAGAGATGAAATCTAACATGAGCACATGACCGTTTTTCTATTGAATTGATGATTGATTGTTAATATAGACTATTGTTGACTGTCTGCTGAAACAAACAAACACTGTTCTCAAGGATCAAAGTGAAGAGAGAGTCATGGACTCTATGGCTATTGAAAAGGAGCGTGGTATCACTATTATGGCTAAATTGACCACTGTCCAATACAAGGAAAACACATTGAACATTGTGGATACACCAGGTCACGCTGATTTTGGTGGTGAAGTTGAAAGAATTATGGGTATGGTGGATGGTGTGTGTCTGTTGGTTGATGCAACTGATGGACCAATGACACAGACAAAGTTTGTGCTTTCCAAGGCTTTGCAGCACGGATTGAAGCCAGTTGTCATCTTCAACAAGGTTGACAGAGACACTGCACGTATCGGTGAAGTTGAAAATGAGGTGTTTGACTTGTTTATGAGTTTGGATGCAACTGATGAGCAAATGGACTTCCCTATTCTCTATGCCTCTGCAAGAGATGGATGGTGCGTTCGTGATTTGGAGAATGATCCAAGAGAGAATATGGCGCCATTGTTCGAAGCTGTTATGCAACATGTTCCATGCCCAAAGATCAAGGTTGGTCAGCCATTCCAAATGTTGGTCAGTTCATTGGACTATGACAGAGTGTTTGGCAGAATTTTGACTGGTAAGATTTATGCTGGAAGCATCAAGGTCAATGATAAGATTAAGAGTGTTTCGAGAATAGGTGAACCAGTTGAAGAAGGAAAAGTGTTCCAGCTCATGGAGACTAGAGGATTGAATCGCGTGACTGTCAAGGAGTCATTTGCAGGAAGCATTGTTTCTATTGCCGGTTTCAATAAGGCTGGTGTTACTGACACACTCTGTAGTCCAAAACATCAAGGATTCATTGACACAAAGCCTCTTGATCCTCCAATTTTGTCTGTTTACTTTAAAGTCAACGATTCACCATTGGCAGGTCAAGATGGTAAGGCCAGTTCTGCTACTCAATTGAGAACTAGATTGTTGAAGGAGGCTGAAATCAATGTCGCCCTCAAGATTAAGCAGTCCGAGGAAGGTGAGGCCTTTGAGGTTATGGGTCGTGGTGAGATGCAAATTGCTGTCTTGATTGAAAATTTGAGACGTGAGGGTTTCGAATTCCAAATCTCTCCACCAAAGGCACTGCTCAAGGAAAGTGAGACTGGTCAGAAGCTTGAACCTATTGAAGAGGTTATCTGTGAAGTCGACCTATCTGATGCCAGTTGGGTTCTTGATAACTTGACCAAGAGAAAGGGTGACATGCAAAGCTACACTACCAAGGGAGACAGAGCCAAGCTCGTCTACCTGGTTCCAACCAGAGCTTTGGTCGGTTTCAGTTCTGAATTCAGAACATTTACTCACGGTGAAGGTATCATGAATCACGTGTTCCACTCCTATGAGCCATACAAGGGACCTTTTGACACAAACAGAAAGGGTGCCATGGTTTCTATTGCTACCGGTCCTGCCACTGGATATGCATTGGATTCACTTCAGGAGAGAGGTGTTTTGTTCATTAAGCCACAAACTCAAATTTATGAGGGTATGATTGTTGGTGAAAGCGCCAGAGAAACCGATATCGAATGTAATCCTTGCAAGGAAAAGGCGTTGAGTAACATGAGATCCAAGGGATCAGAAGAACAAGTCAGATTGAATCCAATAAGGACCTTTGCTTTGGAAGAAATGCTTGCTTACATTCAGCAAGATGAGTTGATTGAGGTTACTCCAAACTACTTGAGAATCCGGAAGGCCCTCCTCTCTTCTGGTGACAGAAAGCAAGAGAGAAGAAAGGAAGGAAAGAAGTAAACCAAGCTTATTCATCTCACGTACACAATCCACCAATCATTGTTGTCACTTCTCGCACGTGTTCACAAGTTCTTCCAATGCCCGACTTCTTCCAATTACCTTTCCAACCCTTCGCGGCAGTAAATATCTGTCAGGCGACATGCGGCATCGCTCAAAAACTCCATAGGCCAAATCTCCATCCCTCTAACAATATTCTCTCATTCCTTCAGACGGCTCGAGAGCAGAAACTCTTCCGCAAAAAAAAAGAGAAAGACAACCAAAAATGGGTAATGTTCAAAAGTCTTTATCATCGTTAGATGAGGACGGTGGTGCTGCTCAATCACTTCGACATGACAATAACCATCCCCATCATAATCATCAACAAAATAGCAACAATGACAACAACAACAACAATAGTGATGATTCATCGATTCGGTTGGATCTGAAGCAAAGCACACTTCACTTGACCAATGTCCATCACGTCAACAACAACAACAACAACAATAGTGAAAATGTGATTGATGATAACTATCAAGAAGAAGAAGAAGAAGATGAGGAAGAAGACAATGAAATGGAGTTTTTCCAGATTTGTGTCGATCACCTGATTCATAACCATAGCTTACAGTTGAGTAACAAGGGATACGAAGTTTTTCCAATGGAATTGTTGCTCATGATTCGACAGGAATATGAACGACGTTTGCCCACTCTTTCCAAGAACAAGAAACAAAAGAAACAGTCGACAACTCCAACAGACAATCAAGTCAGGTTATTTATTAGTCATGTAAGCTTAGCTTTCAATGCGTTGGTCATGTTTCCTTATGATGCAATGATTGAATTGAGAAAAATGGGTATTTTGATTGTGTCTGAAATGGATTTGACATGTGCTGGTCTCTATAACTTGTTTCATATACCAAAGCCAGTGGATTCGACCGATGATGACGACTTGGATTTGTTGAATGCAGAGTGGGCAACGATTTTTCCACTTTTAACAAGTTTTAAGGCACCTGGGAATCATATTCAATCATTTGATGCGTACTTGTCCAGGTGTAAGAGACTGTGGGAGATTGATATTGGAGATAATCCGTGTATAGCATCGAATGAACCCTTTTTGCCATTTGTGGCAGATGAGTCCACGTGTCGCATCGAGTCTCTTCGGTTTCTCAAGGTGTCAAACTGTTTCAATTTTTTGCGATCGAATTTGAAGAAGAGTGAACGCGGTGATGAATGGAAAGACGATCATGATAACAGTGATAATATTCAGGTGGATTGTCCAGAGTCTCTGTTGAGACTACACTGTGAAACACTGGAGATTTTGATTGCACCCGAGAACAACATTACTTCGTTTTGTAAATCGGTAGATGATCTATTTGTAATGTCTCAATTGAGAGAGCTCATTTTGAATGACAATCGAATTTCAGAGTTGAATCCATTGGTGTTCAATGGCCGGTGCTTACCAGCGCTTCAAACATTAGTGCTGATGGACAATCGGTTACAGGGAGGCGTGATTGAGGAGATTGGAACAATTAAGACACTGAAGAGGCTTTATTTAGGTAATAATATGATCTCTGCACTTCCCGAGAGCATTGGAGCTCTGAATCAATTAGAGTGTCTAGACTGTCACAATAACTTATTAACGAAACTACCGTTAAGTATGCTTCGGTTGAAGAATATGCGCTACTTGGATCTCACTAGGAATCAAATTACAAAAATTGAAGATGGTATACTGCGAAATATGGACCGGTTAATGGATCTCTATCTTGCATTCAACAAGCTCGATAATCAAACTTGTTCTCTCTCCTTGATTGGAAAGCATATGCTCCGGTTGAAAAAGCTGAACATTAGTTACAATTACTTCACAAATGTAGATGATTTGTTTGCCTCATCCAAAAATGCTATGAGTCGATTGATTCGCCTTCTGGCATCAGGCAACAAGTTAACAAGTATCCCGATTCAACTATCGAGATGTCCTTGTTTAACTCACTTGTATATAGGAAATAATAGCATTCGAAGTTTGTCACCCGAATTTCTGGGGAACATATCCGAGAGAATCAAAGTTCTATCTCTCTTTGGTAATTCGATAGCAGATAATCAGTCGTGTATAGATCAACTTGTATCATTTGGAGAAGGTTCTATAGTGGACATATCACACAACAATTTTAATCCAAATGGATTCTCTGTTCATAGAGATCATTGGATAGATGTAGATAATCAGCACAATCGGTCGGATATTGATCGTGATGTATCAACAAATGAATCTATTTCATATGGACATTCGCATATGCTGGGAGATCGTCCTACCAATGAGGATAGTTGGTTCATTGATAATAATATGCGATTCGATTGTGTACCCAACTTACATGTACAGCTCTTTGCAGTATTTGATGGCCATGGAGGAGAGGTTTGTGCCCAATACTCCTCAGCCAACATTGCTGCCGTTCTTGCGTCTGTTTTTAAGAAGCATTCAGAAAAGGCAAAGGAAAACAACATTAATATGCTTGAATTTGGTTCAATGATTATTCGATGTTTGATCAAAGACTTGGATCACAGCATTCGTCAACAAAGAATACAAGATGGCTGCACTGCCGTCATTTCCCTCGTGCTGAACCACAAGTACTGCATATGTGCAAACGTTGGTGATGCCCGAGGTGTACTTGTGAGCCAACAGCAAGACGGTTCGGTCGTAGGTCGGAGAGTCACAGTCGATCACAAAGCAAACGAGTACGAAGAAAGAAGGAGAGTGATGGATCTTGGAGGTTGCACATATGAAGGTCGTATCAACGGATACAGTTTAAGTCGGGCATTGGGCGATCATGACCAACGACCACTCATCTCTTGCGACCCTTATGTTTACACATTTGAGATTGATCCATCAGTTCATCAATTCCTCATACTCGCCTGCGATGGTGTTTGGGACATGGTTACAGATCAGATGGCTTCTCAGCTCGTTCATGACACATTTGTGAGACTAGACAGTGACGCAAGTCAGATCCGAGCTGAGGTACAAGACAACACTCGAATCATTCATTCTCATGTAAATAATGAAGGAGCAAAGGCTGCCATGTGTGCTGCCGTACTGCGAGATTTCGCCTATGCTCTCCGATCCATGGACAACATTTCTGTTATTGTATGCAAGTTCAATCAGAGCGCAGTCTCGGAGTCATCTGAGCAACTCAACCTGGTTGTCGAAGAGAAACTAGAAGAGGAGCAAGTGGGACCAACCACGCCTCTTGTGTGTGAATCACGGGTTGAGCACACTGAAGAAGTATCCATCATCGAGACCCTTGCTGAACCAAAAGAAACATAAATCCATAACAAAATATAACAACAAAATATTTATACTCAAGATTCAATGGCGAGAATCCCCCAATATACGCCAAGGAATACAAGTCAAATTTTCCTTCCACCCCAAGCCAACAACAACAAAACAAACAAAAAAACATCAAAAAAGCTCTCAAGTGTGAGTCATGCTTGTCCTGTTGTTCCTGTTCTCTTCTTTGGTTCCATTGTTGCTCCTGATGGCTCTGTACTCTTTCTTCAAGGTGAAGCGGACTTCTCCCGATGCTTCCTTCTTCTCCAACATACTGTTGGCTCACCGTGGCTGCATGCACCAAGATTTGGACATTGCGGAGAATTCGTTGGATAGCTTACGGTATGCATTGACTCACGGGGTCAATGGTGTGGAGTTGGATGTCATACTGTCATTGGACGGAGAACTCATGGTATTCCATGATACTCACACGATGGAACGTGTGTGCGATCATCGTCTGAAATCCGATGGCAGTGGTGAGAGACTGTGTCTGAAGAGCAGCAGAATTGCGGAGATGACAAGAAAACAGATACAGGAGTCGTTTAGGTACAGAAAGGGAACTGAAGAGCACTTTATTCCGACGTTGAGCCAATTCCTTGATGTCATGTTCCAGGAGAATAGTGTAGGAGAAATGAAAAAGAAAATTGTAATGATAGAGGTGAAGGAGTATGGAAAGAGAAGCAAAGAAATTGCAAGAAAAGTGGTTCAAGTCTATGAGCAATATCCATTCTTGTTCAAACAATCTGTTGTTGCAAGCTTTAATCCTATTGTTCTGTACATGGTTCGACAGATGAATCCTGACATTGTGACAAACTTGTTGGTGCGCAAAGGAATGTTTGCCTCACTGAATCAATACACGAAAGCGAGTGGAGCCAAAGAGGAAGAGAAACCAACTATGAAACAGCGAATCCAATCATGGATCAGCAATAGCAAAATTCAAACCATTGATTACTTGCTCTATCGTTCCATGATATCATGGGTTCCACATTTCATTGGTGCAGGAGTCATTGGAATTCATAATGAACTCGCTAATAACTTGTCGTTTGTACAGTCCTTGCAAAAACGAGGATACGTCGTCAATGTATGGACAGTGAACTCGCCAACTCAAAAGCGAGCTCTGGAACAGTTGGGTGGCATAGCCATTACCTCGGATTATTTATTCGACTATACCAACTCGACGTATCAATTGCCTGAGAGCATTAAAAGAGCTCTGGACATTCAATAAAGTCGCTTTGTGATCATGAAGTCATATAATGTAATCTATTATCGCTTTGATAGCAGTGAAACAAGTTGTCCAACGTAAGCTTAGGATACTCTGCTCTTGCTCTCTCCAGCAGCTCCTCACAAGTAGCATCGCCATACTTTTGCTTCGTTCTTTCAATCTCAATCTCCTCAAAGTGTTCAATAATGCGTTCGAGTGTTTGTTTTGATTCATTTGTATTGACAGCACTGGTCTCTAGCATAATCAACTTGCCAGCTCTGAATCTCTCGTAGATATCTGTGTACTGCTTAGTTATTAAATGGATCACATCTTCAACTGATGCGTCATCATCAAGTGTTTCAGTTGGAAATAACTGAGATATGCATTGAATTATAGTTTTTCTTTGCTCCAAATTCTCAAATCTCTCGCACAATATGTCTCGCTTGTTCTGTACAAGTAGAATCGGTTTATCAGATAATAGGTCACTTTGCACTAGCTCTGAGAACAGCGACAGGGAATCAACCATACGATTCGTTACATCATCCTCATATAGCACTCTATTGAAGTCAACCAAAGAAGCTACATATACAATATAACGATAAGAATCATACAAATTGACCCATTTTTTGCGCTCTGATCTCTGGCCACCGGTCAATGCCATCGTTACATTAATTCTGTCCAAGTAATTGCGATCAATGTTGACGATACCAGTTGTTTTCCGCCTCGAATGCATAATACTGTCCCAATCTGGCACAAAATAAGGTGGCTCTTTCAATGAATGCACTCTACGAACAAAGTACCAAAACCCATCTGGAACACCCTCATGAGCATAATCATTTTCCGTTATAAATTGTGCAAAATGAGGATCATTCACAATACTATGCACCATTTCATAGTAATGGTGAGTGTAATGATCCGCATTGTCAATAATGAGTGAATAATTGTTGTCTAACAAGTCACAAATCTCGTTCATGTGTCCCTCATTCTCCTCGTGATAGAATTGAGATGTCAGTGGATTAGTAGCAACCGTAGCCTTCATTTCATTCACCAAGAACCTCAAATTGACCAATATATTGTTATAAATGGTCGACGTGTACTGAGATCGCTCCGATTTTGATACCGAAGGGCCAGTGTGATTCAAATTCGACAAGGACAATGTCGTTTGTTGACGCCACCACGATTCAGCTTCATTTTCACTCATGGAAGCACCACGATTGTCTGTTTTTTGCCTCAATAGACGTTCCATTGCCAAACTCCGTTCATAGTGATGCTTTGGCGTAGCTCTGTCACCTGCTGGGAAACAGAATCGATACTGTTTGAACAAGGTCGATTTTCCTACCTCTCCAGGACCTAGGAGAGCAATAGTCAGGTTGGGTGTCAGGTATTCACCCAGTTTTTTCAATGATTTCTCAGGTGACATGTCAGAGGCATGATTATGGTTATGGCTATGTTCATTGTAAAGTTGACGATGGTGGTCGTTGAACTCGGTCATGGATTCATCACTGACAAACAGGGAGAAGAATGAATCGAGTGGAGATAGAAAAGACAGCTGACTGAACAGGGAACCAAAGGCTGGCATTTTGCCCATCTATCTCTATCAACGTTGTTTTTCGTGTTTGTTTTGAGCTTCAGCTTTTTTCTCTGACGGTTGGTTGACATCTGATATTCTGCCGCCCAAAGTTCCACATCGAACTGCACTCAGATAACTTAATTTTTATTATTGTTTCTAATTGGTTGTATTACTGTGCGTTAACCCTCAAAAGTCTCACTCTCTAGAAACTGCTTGTGGAGAACCACTTGAACTTTCTTGCAACCATGACACCTACGATACCAAGTGCACTCACAACGATTCCATAACCGAAAAGCTTGTTCCATGAAGCAGATGTCTTCTTCTCAGTTTCCAATTTCTCTTCAGCTGCTTTTCTCTTCTCCAATAGCTTTTGCTTTGCTTCTTCAGCTACTTTTTGCAACTTGGTATCATGTGTCTTTGCCAAAGCTTCAATTTGCTTTGCCACTTCACTGTTCTTTCCAGCGTGCTTTGTCAACACAGTCTTCAACAATTGCTCGTTATCTACGGTGGCGGCAACAGGAGCGGAGATACTCTCTTCTTTTTCAGCTGTTTCAATTTCTCCGCTCGCGGAGGAATTTGTTTCTTCAGCACCAACTGCAGTTGTGCTTGTTTCTTCTTCCTGTTGTGAAGTTGTTGTTTCTTCTTCCTTGTTGTTTGTTGATGTTTCTGCTTCAACTTGTTCTTCTTCTGCTGCAGATGATTGCTCAATGTGATGCAATTGATCATCGTGGTGCAAGCTCTCAACCATTTCTGATTGTGTTATAGAGGTGGACTCTGAGAGCTCACTGACAATGTGAATAGGAAGATTTTCGTGACCAGTAGAACTTCTTCTTTGAATGCTAGTGGTGAGATCAGTGACAGAGGAAGGAACGTTTCCATCGTTTTGGACGAATGGATTGTCATTGTGTGCGAATGAGGATGTTGGTTCAGTGGTGCTGGACATGATGATGATTACGTTCTTTTTTTTGTTGTTGCAATGTGCGGTTGTAGGTGTGTGATTTTTTATTTCTTGGTGTTTTTTTGGATCTTGGCTAGGGATAATGTTGGGCCAAGCAGTAGTTCGTTCACGAAGTTTAGGATATACCAACCATCAGATATGTCCTTTAACATAACAAATTCTGAACATTACAGTCCTAAACTTGCATTCATTCTGACGGTATAACGAACCACTCTTGGATTATCCACACTTTTCCCCTTCACCGCGAAAACTATTTCCCGCCAAGAAATTGAAAGCAAAAAATGCAATCAAAGCTTCGCCCATTTCATCGCTTTTGCGTGTCCACAACAAGGACTCGCATTCATCAACAACCAATTTCCATCTCTCATCATCACTATCACAACACAATACACCATCATCGCTATGAAAGCATATACAACTACATACGAACAGATGATGATCGCTATAGAGAGCTAAACAATCAACAAGAGTATTATCAAAGTCACGAATTGTCCTATTACAACAAGGAACATGCTCATCGATACTTTGTCCAACAACCATCCACCACTACTCAACAACAACAAAATGAAGAAATAACAACAACAACAACTGCTGAAGCAAAAGCATCAGAAACAGGAGAGAATGTAAAGAGTAGTAGTAGTAGTAGTAGTAGGGTAGAAGTTCGTTTTGTCAATGAAAAAATGGGTCGAGGTGTTTTTGCCAACACGTTCATCAAACGAGGTGAATTAATAGTGGTTTCTCAGTCGTATGCAAATGTGTTGGATTTTGAGAATGCTCACCTGTATTGTCATAATTGTTTTTCACCCATTTTCAATTCGATTGATCAAAAAGTGAGAGACGAGTTGGAAGGGTCGAATTCAGAGTGTGAAGACTGCGGTTATGTCGTGTATTGTTCACCACAGTGCAGACAAGAGTATCATGAACCGTTTCATAAGAAATCAATGGAGTGTGATCATTTGAAAAATTTGTTGCAATACTTGTCAACAGTTGATAATCACTATGTCAAGGAAGACAAGTTTACGTCGACTCATATGATGATCAAGGTGTTGGGAAGGAGAGCATTGGAACTGATGAAAAAGCAAAGATCGTTGACGTCAATCGAGACACTGAGTGAACATGTCTCATTGGACTCTACTAGTGGAGCAAAAGAGGAACGTTTGAGTGAGAGTGGTGATAAGAAGAAGGAGAAGAAAAAGGACACATGTTGTTCTCATCATCATTCACATCATCATGGTGAAATGATAAGTGATAAGGATCAGGAGAATGGTGAAACATCAATGACTGAACAACAAGAAGAAGCAGTGAATGATTTGATATATGAAGATTATGAGAGATTGGTATCAAACAGAATTCTCCATACGAATTCACAGGACAGATTGGTGTTGAGAGAGATGGCATTTGTTTTGTTGAATCATGTTTTGAAGCAGAGATCGAGAAAGAGCAAGAAAATGAAAAAGGTTGATAAGGCCGAGTATCATCAATTGTTTGAAAAGGGATTAGACAATCCTGAGATTATTGAAATGTTGTGCAAAGATAGAGCCAATTCCGTGGGATTGAAGGGAGATCGGTGGGAAAGATCAGAGGATTACATCTTTACACACCCTGAAGATCCAGTCGGTTATGGTGTATTTCCAACCATGTCATACTTTAATCACAGTTGTTCTCCGAATTGTGAAAACATTGAGAAGGACATGAAGATTTATGTGTATGCTGTGCGCGACATTGAACCAGACGAGCAATTAACAATTTCCTATGTGAACCTCGATAGTACAAACGAGAGAAGAAAAAAGGCGTTGCAAAGTTCATTTTTATTTACTTGTGAGTGTGCTGAAGGTGCTGATGTAAGGAATTGTAATCGAGAGTTCTTACAAGATCACATGTGTCCAAATTGCAGAAAGAGCTTATTGATACCTGTGGAAGGTGGTCCCGAAAAGTGTCTTCAGTGTGGATATGTGCGCGAATAAGTGTCAGAAGCTCGGAATCATCTATGGCTGCTTTATTCAGATGAATATTTTAGTCAAGTGTTTCGTTCTGACTCGTGCTCTGCATATTGGACATTCGAGTTTAACTTGGAGACATTGATCCCAGCAATCCATGCATAGTACGTGACCACACTTGCTGCTGTTGGCTAAATTATTCTTAATCTCGAGACAGACCCGGCACTTAATGCCTGATTCTGGTTCGTGACTTGTGTGTTCTTGTGCATGACTCGTAGTTGGATTGATTATCTGATTTGAGCTCGAAGATGCTGGAGAAGTGACTGGTGGCAATGTCGTCCGCGATTCCAGTGTCAGATTAACAACCTCATCGTCATCATCAATAGTGATAGGTTCGCGATTGTTAGTCATGGGCTGCTTTCCTTTTTCTATGATAGGATGAGATTTCTTGATGCGTTTCCCAGATAATAAATCGTATTCCTCTCTGATTCGCTTTTGACTCACCGGAGCATCTTTGATTGGAGTTGTTGAAGCAGTGCGAGATGCTTCTCGTACTTGATTCGTAGATTTGATAAGGTCATCATATGTCGAACGAGCATTCGCAGGGATGAACTCCCTGAAACCTCCTAACAAATCCTTTTTGTCCCCACTAAACAAGTGGATAATCTTGTTGACAATGTTTGCAAAATTAGAAGGATTCGAGGTCTTTGAGGTGAGCATGACCTGTAAATTACGGAGTGTTTGCTTAAAGTCATTGTATTCTTGACCTGTAAGCTTGTTCTTGACCTGTTCCAGGAATACACTCGCGGACGACTTTTTCTTGGTAGATGGCTTTGCACTGGTGGATGGGGTATGTTTTGGTGCATGTGATGACGCAGGAGATGAACTTGTCGCAGATGGTCTGACCATACTAAACGGCGGAGGGCTATTCGTCTGTTTGTTGAGCTGTACTTCGTTGCTACGATCCAAGGTACTCACGGGAGCACTATTCAACAAAACAGGAGTTGCATGCTCTTCTGGGGTTGAATTACCCACTTGGTGTGATACTAATAGCGGACTTGATCGTGACAACTGTTTACCTCCACTCGAGTTGTAGTGATACTGTTGGACAGGTACACTGGACGAGATAGAGGCCGACACTCTAGGCTCTCTCTCATGTATTACAACTCCCACAAGCTCCTCCTCTTGAGATTGATAACTAGAATTTACATTGATCTTTGATGTCAAGCTTGTAGAATTAATACGAGATGTAGTAGGTGGCGGTAGTAGTGCGTTAATCTTTTCTTGCTCCTCCTGTTCACGTTTCATCTGTTCAATGAACTTTGCCTTCAACTTTTCTGAACTTATGCCAAACTCGTTGATTGATTTCTTGAAGAATTGAGAGGTGTTTTGTACTACTTCTCCGAAATTTCTAGTTACCATGACATGCTTCTGGAGCCATCTACTCAATTGTTCTCTACTTTGACGAGCAGAGTACCTCTCATCACACAGTATTACTACACCATAATCGAATTTGTTACGAATGACTCTACCTACTGCCTGGTTGACAGCTCGAGAGCTCTCTTGTTGGTACCACTCATTACCATTATATACTTTGCTTGCGACATTTAGTCCCTTTTCTGCTTGTTCCTGCTTTCGTTGTTCAGCAGCCAAATCAAGATATTGTCGTTTCAGAACAACCTTTGGATCTTTCAATGGAGGAAAGGGCATACCAACAATCACGACACAGCGACCATTACGAGCAGAGAAGTCCAAACCCTCACTAACTCGCCCTCGACAGACAGCTAGAAACATTGCACCTGCTGTGCCTTCAGATTCGTGGATAGTGCTAGTGTAGCCCGTCATAATTGTTTGGAGTTGTGATCCATCTGAAGGTTCAATAAAGATCTTCTTATACTTGGATATTGAGTCATATAGACAGGGAGCATCTTCTATGGGCTTTCTCCATAACTCTGTACATCTATGGAGCATAGAAGAAGAGGGGAAAAATACAAGCAATCCATCTGGCACAATCCTAGCCATATTTACAAGCATCCGACCAATCTCCAAGCAGTATTCATTATTTTGTTGTGTGAATGAACCATTCAAACGAATGTTTGTTGGCCCTACACTCGCTGTCATTATAGTGATCTGATCTTGCTTAATGACATGAGGATTTTCGAGTCGAATAGGAAATGGAAGTCCCAGTTCTTGCGCAAAGGAGTCCATCGGGGATAAAGTACCAGACGTTAATATAAAACATTGTGGCTTGTGGGTCTTAATGGATTGCATTGATAGTGCTGGATTGAAACACCACAAACTCAATGTCTTGCATTGCCTCAAATTTTTTGGAGGTCTTTGTCTGGCTTCTAGTTCTGAATTCAAGGCGTCGAGACTGTCTTGCGCCATTGACTTTCGAGAGTCAAATTTGACTTCAATATGAATTTTGAAATAGAGCTTGAATTCTTCCTCGGTTAAACCACAATCGAATATCTTTGCTAGTACATCACTTAAATTTCGCAATCCAGTTGGACGAAGGTACAATTTTTTTCCTTGTTCATTATTCTCCAAATAGTCGATTGCAGCTCGCATCTTTGACCTAAATTCAACATAAGTCGAAGGCTTCAAATTAATCTCAGATAGCACATCAAACAAATATTCTCCACTTTTTGTAATATTATTTAACTTGATGTCATCAATAAATAGATCGAGATCCAGCAGATCATCCTTCAATTTTTCAAAATCATTCTGCATCGTCTGTGGATTCATTTTATCACCACCATTCATTGCACTAGATGGAAAAGTCAGCAATGATCCATTCTCACTCATGCAGCGCAGTATTCGTTGAAGCTCAGCCACAGATTGCGAGATACACAGTGTCGGAAAGTCGAATCCAGCAGCATCAGAGCACCACTTCTCCAAATTGTGCGCTTCATCAAATATGAGAATCGAATCCGATATGTCAATACCCACTTGTTTTCGAACTCGTGGATCAATCAGATAATTGTATGGCATGAACACAATTTCAGCCTTTGCTTGCATCACCTCTCTACTGTAATAAAATGGACAAAATTGCTTCTTTGTTCCCTCCAGTATCAAATCTTCGATATCAGGCACATGATTCGTGGCACTACTCGCACTACCACCACACTGTTCATCACCACTTTCACCTCCACTACCACTCGTATTCTTTTGAAACATTAAATGACTATTGAAAGCATCATTCTTCTTCATCGATTGATAATTCTCATAATATTCACAAGTGTGTGTCGTCACACGTGACATGCACTCTCTATTCTGTTGCATTCCACTCATCTTTCCTACATGCGAATGAATACACATTTGTTCTCTACTGCCTAGTATACAAATCTCTGGTGAATAGGGAGATTGTTTGAGTTCACGTATCGCCTGAGCCAATTGACTATGAGTTCTCGAAGCAAAAATAATTTTGGGAAAGGAGCAAACACCAGCGTACTTTTGTTGATAGTGCAATAACCAGGCATATGATGCACACAAGAGACACATGGTCTTACCAGTACCAGTAGGTGACTCTAACAAGGCATTTCTTCTCTAAAAAGTCGTTGAAAAAATTGAAAAAAATCAAGTCTTGTGTGTAAGTGAGAGAAATGTTGATTTTGTGATATGATGATGTGAGTACGTACACAGTGTTCACGACCGTTTGTTTCTCTGTCCTCTAAGCTTTCATTCAGACATTGAATGACCTTGTCCATGTAGTTGAGTTGACATTGATATGGTTTGAATGGAAACAGGACTTCTATGCCTCGAATGTTTAATCGGTGAACGACCATGATGTGTGAGTAAGCTTACTATCGGCTCTGGCAAGCTTTATCAAATGTTGTTTGTTTGTTGTATTGGAAATGATGAGTCTTTTTTGTGCTTGTTCGAACAAGAACAAAAATCGTTCCAGAAGATAGTGGATTGGAGGATAATTTTTTGGCGCGATTTTTTTTGCCGAATTTATTGTACAAATGGGGAGTGCACTGTTTTTGTTGAGAGAGGTCATCACTTGGATGCCTTTGCTCTGTTCGCAATGATGATAGCATTGATAATGGCCCAAACAATCGCACCGACAATAGCCAGACAAGCAGAAACGAGCGACAAACCAAGCATGATGGACCAAATGGCACATCCAATGTTTCCGTACATTTTAGCTTTTGAACCATCTGGACTTCCTCTTGTCAAGAAGAATCCAATCAACCATAGAATAGGGAAGAAGAATCCACCAACCAAAAAGATGATTGCCGTGTCATCATCAGATGTCTGAACAACTTGAACTACAGGTGGAGGACTCTGCGTAGTCTGTGGTTGATAAGGCTGTTGAGATTGTGGTGGTTGATAGGCTTGTTGCTGTTGTGGGTAGTATGTCTGCTGTTGTTGAGGTTGAGGAGCTTGTTGTGGTGGATAATAGTATTGTGTTTGTGGTTGTGGAATATTCTCCTCTGCTAGTGTGTAGGGAGGTGGGTCAACTGGGTCAGGATACATGCTTATTTTTATTGGAAAAGGGAGAAGCTCTTGTTTGGTTTGTGGGTTGTTTGGTGTGCGATGGTCTTTCAATGGCACTTCCATCGTCCGTCATGTGGGCTTTCTTGTTATCTCCTGTCATCTCGGGTTGAGTACGGAACTCGAACAAAGAGTATTTTTCCTGATAAAGGCCATCCGCGTCGGCCCTTGCGAGTTCTTGAAAGGACATGGCGCCCAGTTGATTCTTTACAGTTGGTTGTGTTCAATCATAGTAATGATTGTAAGCTTGGGAAATGGATACAGGTACAACTATTGCGACTACAATGGCACAGAATACCACTATAGCGAGCAGAACAAACAGTACGAAGCCTGAAACTCCAACTGCTCTCGAGGCATGGTTGCTCCTCCTTGGACGAAAGGCTGAAACACAAGACACAATCCACAATGGCGGAAATAAGAATCCTAGTGCGAACAACAGAATCACATTAAACTGATTATCTTGCTTTTCCTTTCTTCTATTGTCATACTCTTGCTGGAGACGATCTTGAGTTGACTGTTGAATCTGAATCAGAAGAGGTTGGGGTTGGCCGGACAGGTTCGAAACAGGGAAAACAAGAGGAACAGGAGCAACATTGGGTGGACGATGTGAGAAAGAAGCACCCATCAACTCGGGATCAGGCTGCTGGGAGGGTTTAGTGTCGAACTTTTCTTCTGGCATGCTAAGGGTATGAACTTTGTGTGACTTGTTTGTTTGGGGCAAGTCCACGTTAATGAAACCACACATCCCTGAATTTATCTGCCCAAAAGGATCCAAAAGCGAGCCGTGGTTATTGGTGACCTTTTATTTTGAGATTTTTGAGAGTTGTTCTGAACAACCGATACACCTTCCGTTTTCGTTGCGCTCAAAGCCAGATTGTTGCCAGAGAAAAAAGTACCTGAGTTTAAGCACTTGCATACCGTCCCTGGAAGTACAAAGCACATATTGCAGCAATAAGGAAGGCCAAAGACACTATGAAGAGCATTGGTATTTGGGGAGATGCCACTTGCTTCACTTTTGGCGGTCTGATGTTGTTGACTGTTCCAGAGAGGTTTGAGGCCTCCTCCGAGTGTTCCCCGGTGGATCCCACTCCAGTTTCTGTTGGATTGAGTTCAGTTTCCTGATCCCGCATGGTAGATGGCGTGGAGGGGCTAATGAGATCATCAGCTTCCTCGTCTTTTTCTGTTGAAGTACTAGTTTGAGATGTCAATTGACTCATAGGAGCAATTGAATCACTCGTTGTTGAATCTCCAGAAACGACTGCCGTATCTGCTGTTTCTGATGTAGCTCGACTTCGTTTCTCGGCATCATCATAAATAATCTGCCATTGATCTCTATTATACATGATAGAGTTATGCATGTACGTTAAATTTGAAAAAGCAGTCGCAACATGTTTAAACAATGGAGCAGCAACAAAATCAGCAAACCCTATTTGCGATTTTGGGAAATTAAGAGTGTCTCTGTCCATCAATGGACTGACAGGAATGTTTCTCTCCTTCTCCTTGTCACCTTGTTGCAAAAACTCTTTGATACACAACTCTGCCCACTCCTTTGCAATAGGGAATGGACGCGAAATGTTGTTAATGTCAGCACATTTCATAATAATCTTCAACAGAAGCATCCGATCTTCGATTGCATCATTTAGCAAAGGTCCAGTCGAGATTCTTGCTTGGAATTTAGAGCATATGGAGAAATGACTCGCCATATCGGTAGCCAAAATAATATTTACAACGGTTCTTCGGAACTCTTTATAAAACTCGTCATCAATACCTTCTAGAATATTGTACCTAGGATCATTTAACAATTTGAATGCATATGCGGCATGATGATTCTCCAAAACACTTCGGTCTATATTTTAACATACACGAGCGGCAAGATAGTGAATGATTGGTTAGAATGGATGAATAATTATATAATAAACTTGAACGAAAATGTGTGACGCCGTACCGTTGTATATGAGGGCAAGTTCATCTTGGGTGTTAATCAAAAAATTGTTGTTCACACCGGGATGATCCACATCGTGGCACAGAGCAGCCGTTAAAATCATAAACTTCTCCTCTAGAGTCAACATCTCCTTAATTTTATCGCTCGAAATAAATATAAACACATATTGAGTGACATCTATGGCATGAATAAAATTGTGATAATGATTCTTCTTGTACCTGGACCTCAGTGCTTCTAACAGATTCCATAACTTGATCGGTCTAAAGTTGAATTTTTCATAGAGATCCAACTGTTTGAACATGTGCATGACATGCTTCTTCAAATCATCCTCATGATATTCAAAACAGCTGTAGTTGGTAGAGTTCATCGAAGAATCATTCTTAAGCTCTGGTACGTAGGTATCAAGGTCAAATGGTAAAATATCTTCTGTAATCTGAGTTGTGGGTATCGATGATTTTCTCGTTTCGCTCTTGCTCTTCCTTCGCTTTGCGACACCAGAGTCATGGAAGATACCATCCTCTCCATCCTTTGAATATTGGTTCACTAGCCAATCACGAATGCTGTCCTCCATGTTGGCGTTCTGGACATAGTCAACAAATGCAGGACGATACAGGGCAGAGGAACTCAATGATTTCATAATGGTAATTAAAGCAACCTTGTACTGCTCTGACTCGTACTTTCCATTCATCAAATCAGAAATTGTTTCCATCACGACTTGCAATGGTGTCTCAATTGTGTCGGACACCTTCTTTTTGAACTCTTCCAATTGTTCATTGTTTCTGTCTCTTTGTTCCGTCAATTCCTTCTTCAACCTCTTTTCTTCGTTCAATAGCTCCTTGTAATACTTTTCACGAAGTTTCCGTTTTCTGTATGCCAAACATTTTTGAATTCTTGCCTTCAAGATTTCTTCCTTGATTGGTTTGGGCAAGAAATCTTCGGCACCACATTGGAAGCACTTGGCCAACGTTTCTGGATCTTCACTACCAGACATCACTATAGAAAATAATGGTTAGCGTCAAAGTACACATACTTGAATAACAATAGTTCTATCACACACAACAACAAACATACTAATGCAGGGAATTTCCTTGGATGATGCTTGTTTGAACACTCGAATCAAGCTAAAGCCATCCATTTCTGGCATCATCACATCTACCAACATCAAATCAAACTCCAATCTCAGCAATTGTTCGAGGGCTTTCCGTCCACCCGAAGCAGTATGCGCTAAATATCACAAATAGACACGCACATGATTAGTCAACATGATTAATTCTTCAAAAAAAAATCAGGAGAGCTATTACGAGTAGTAATACGAACCTTCATATCCCAAATTTTTCAACAATTTTTTGAGAACAGTGCGCGTGACGTGATCGTCATCAACGACCAAAATTTTAATGTTTTGATCCACATCTTGATCGTTATCATCAATCACAATATCATCATGAATGATGTTGTTGGTGGTTGCATGGTTCTCTTCCTCATTATTGTTGTTCATTGTTGTTGTCGATGATGGTGAATCAGTCGTTTTTGATAGCAAAGCTTCCATTTCCTTATGAATAAACGAGTACAGTCTGTGTGGATAGCTTTGGATTCTCTATTGTTTGCTGTCGCGTCAGTTGAAATATTGTGTGTGACTTCTTGTTGTTTTGTGCTTTTAGTGCCTTTTGGTCCGTCTATGGGCTTTTTCCCCAATTTTGTTTGATCGGATGAATTTTCCCTTACAAAATCGATTCGGAAAATTTTTTCAGGATGCACAGGATTCATGTTTCGACCGGACCAATTCAGGCAGGGAAAATGCAGAGATCGAGTCAGGGTGTTATTGTTATCTCCACCTGATTTGGTTTTCTCCAAACAAGCAGATTGAGATTGTACACGAGAGCTATTCCTTTGGCTACCTCGTCAGGACCAACCAAAGGCGAGCTATTAATTTGTCCGGTAGTTCTGCAGGAAGAGTAACTTGGCAACTGAAGCAAACAAGAAAAAATTAATATGACCGAACAACATGATCATGTTTTACCAAGTGCTAACTTTGACAGATTACCTACAGAGATATACCATCAAGTAGGAGCCTTTCTGTTTGATAGTTCATTTTCAGCTGAACCCACCCAGTCTTCACTCTCTGCTGTTTATTTCTACTTTTATTTGTTGTCATTGTTGAACAGTCACATGTACGACAGAGTTCATGCATCCGAGTTTTGGCAGTATGACAGGATTCAGATCGTGTTGCGCAACAAGGAAATGTTCAACCGAAGTGTTCTTCTCATGGAGCAGCCAACAACTCACGATGGAGAATCAACGAGTGGCACAAAGACAAACGTAGATGGTACCACAAAAGGAAATGAAGGAGAGATAGAAGAGCTCAAGATGGAGGAAAAGTGTGAAGGAGATCATTTCTCGGGTAATGTTCAATTCAAGTACCTTTACGAACTCATCAAAGTTTGTCAATTTAGAAGCATTCAGTTCGTTGGTCTAACCACAACAGATTATGCAATCTTTATTCATGATTTGCTGAAGAAATTATGTGTATGCGACCCTCATATATTGAACAACTTGCAATCGCTGTCGATTCATTGTACAGTAGTTGATTTTAAATGCTTGAGAGCGGTTTTGCAATCGTGTGGACAACTCAGGGAGTTTAGATTGTTCTTTGGAGTGGGTAGGCACATGGGTCCCAAGTTTATCTCCTCGAGTGAGAACACACAATTATGTGCAAAACTGAATGATTCTGTGATGACCGAATATCCTTGCTTGGAGATAATTGAGTACCATCGCTCAAAAGAAGCCCAACATCAAGCACACCTAGCTTGTGGATTCCTACAGAAACTTTGTAGGAGTGCATCAAATGTGCGATCGTTGTCGATTCGATCTCTCCCAGCAACAAATGAACTCTTTTCGGTCGTAGGAAAACATTGTAAACAACTGGAGAGCTTCAGCTTCGTAACTATGAACCCGAGACCGTATAACAACTCTTTCGTCGTGCTCAGAATAGACAATGATAGTGTACTAGAGCTGATTAAGGGATGTCCCAAAATCTCGACTCTCGTACTTGAACATTACATGGTTGTGAAAATGAATGAGCTTGTCCCTCAAATCATCGAAATACTGAAAGGTTCCTTGAAGTGTTTGAAGGTACAAGTAAAACAGGGGAATGTAACCTTGGATACGCCTACTTCAAACACCATCCCTTCTGTTTTAGAAGAAATAAGCTATACAAGCGAATACCATAATAATGAGGCACTTCTCGTGTCGATTGGTGATGTGAGTGGTAATAGTTGTGTGAGATCACTCTCTGCGGGAGGCTGTAACATATCAGTGAAAAGCCATGAACTTCACTTGTTCAGTAGGATGCAGTGTTTAGCGTTTAGATTGCTCAGTGGAGATTTCACAATGAATCAGGTTCTAAGTGCGTGCAGTCATCTTCAACAGCTAACGATTCAGAGCAGAATTAATCCTACAGATGTTAGTGATATATGTGTGTCTTGTCCGGGATTAGTTGAGCTTTCCATCAACTGTAATGACCCCATTATCATACCAACGATTCTACGAAATCAACCAGAGTGCTTGAAGAAGCTGTCAATACTCGGAGTTGGGTTTCTAGGGATACATGATACACCAAATTCAGTCAATCAACAGTTTTATAAGCATATCAATCTCGAAGAGTTTACCTATAAGGGATATGAGCGACGATATCTCCAAATGATGCTTGAGCATTGTCCAAAGTTGCATACATTCAAATGTGCATTCTCAACCCCTCCAATTGAGTTGATCTTTCGTTGTTGTCCAAATCTCAAGAGTGTATCAGTTCCGTATTCGTTGACGAAATTTCCCCATCCAATGAATCAACTCAGGTTCTTAACAATCACAGGAAACACTTACTATCAAAATAAGGAGGACATAGAGCTCAATGCAGTTGAAACCATAATGGCTCTCATTCACTGCCCCTCGATTGAATCTGTGCAGATTGCTCATTTTTTCAAGAGGATCAGTTTCCTGGTCGACTTTTTTGCCAATGATATTGAACTTAAGTATGGTGACAACGCGCCAGTAGGTGTAGCATGTCGCTTCATTATCGAGAAGCTCGCGAAATCTGCCTTCGAAAAGTCTGAAGGCCTCACACCCGCTGAACGAGAGGAAGCACAACTCAGGATTGAACATTGTCTTGCTATGTATTGTGACAACAACAGCACCGATGACGCTTTGTTTAATACAAATACCACTGATTCGGGGAGGGAATTGAACTTGCGACGTCTCATTGCTCTTATTCGATGTCATTATGAGATATTGCAAGAGGAGCATGATCAGTTTGATTTTCTAATTGATATGTAAACTCATTCAGAATACACTTCATGACCTGGATGTAATATGCAAATGAAACAGCTCTTTATTTTCTAACAAAAATCAAGTTTCTCTCTGCAGATGTAGTTAGAGACTGAACTTACAACCTTGTTGATGTCTGAATATCTCTCACAAGCCTTGACAATGGTTTGCTTGGCTGTGTAAACAGTTGCTCCACAGACAGCTGCTCCAACAAGAGTTGAGACGAGTGGTAAGCAGGACTTGTAGCTGATCAAAAATGATCCACAACCAAAAGTTCTCACAATAGCCCCAACACCTGAATTACATGCAGAACACATATTCAACTTGTCTGACATTTCCTCTTGTTGATCAATGGCCTTGAATGGATTAAACAGTTTGTTTTCAATGGAGGTAATTTTGATCAATTCTTGTTCCAACTTTTCCTTATGCAGAGCTAGTTGCGCAAATTTGACCTGGAGTGAGTGTCTGTACTCATCCAAGTCATTCTTGATTTTTTGCTGCTTAGCCAATGATAGCGTTGCTCTGGTGATAGAACTGTCCGCTAAGATACAGGCAGGAATGAACAGAACTATAACACACAAAAGAATAATGGTCTTGGGATTCATTATGATATATCGTTGGTTTGTTGTTGGCGGCTGTAAAGCAGTCGGAAATTTACATTACCGACAAAAATCGGAGCTTTCCAGGAGAATACAACAAGCGCGAAAACAAGAACGCATCTTCAAATATTTCCACGTATGAGTCATCAAAGTGAAAAAAATGAATGAACTCTCAGTTCCGATACTCTTCATCATGCCGTATGATTGCCTTGGTGTGGTGTTCTCATATCTGAACACGCCAGATTGGATTCAACTCAGTTACACGTGCAAGATGATCAATAATTTGAAGTATGATCATCATTTGATGATATCCAAGTGTAGAAGCCTCAAGAGAACGATAAACGACAGAGAAGAGTTGCACAGGTTATTTGAACTTGCCAGAGGAACACTATTCAACCTCAATCTTCAACAATCGAAAATTGTGAATGACCATACGTTTTCTTTCTTTCGTGGAACGATTCACACGCTTGATATGGGCAACTGCTATCAAAAATCAATCACTGACGATGCATTTCGGCATTTGGAAGGAACGATCCACACTCTGAAAATGAGTTATTGCAGTCAGAAAACAATTACGGACAGAGCCCTCTCCTACTTGAGAGGAACAATCAGAAATCTGGTGATGGATCACTGTGATCAAAATTCAATTTCAGATGACGGCTTTTCTCACTTGCAAGGAAGTATTGAGTGTCTGGATATGAACAGTTGCTATCAAGAAACGATCACTGATGATGCATTCTCATACATTGGGAACACGGTACACACTCTGAACATGAGTGGATGTCACCAGAAGACAATCACAGACAGAGCATTCACTTACTTGAAGGGAACGATCACAGATCTAGATATGAGTCATTGTTTTCAAGATGAAATCACTGAAGCTGCCTTTGCTAACCTCCAAGGCACAATACGGTCACTCAAGTTGAGTTTTTGTAAACGTGATATTATCACTGATGGGATATTCCAATTTCTCAAAGGAACAATAGAGCATCTCGATATCAGTCACTGTGACCAAGAAGAAATAACTGATGATACGTTTGCTCAACTACAAGGAACGATACGTACTCTAGATATGAGAGGATGTTCTCAGCGTACAATAACCGACAAGGCCTTCTCGTATCTGCTGGAAACGATTCGTTCCCTCAACATGACTGGTTGTAACCAAGACACGATCTCTGAAGAGACGCTTGTGCTTCTAAAGGAAAACGTGCCCGACTTGAAAACCGATGGTAACTTACATGATAACACACCAGGGTATTGTTCGTACAATCATTACAATTCTTATATTTATTCTTAGTTATATCTTGGACATAAAAGTAGACTAACATGACCACATCCAATGAAATTAGATGAGTGGACATTCTTTGATTGAATTCATGTTATGGCAGTTACTTGACCAAGCCTTATCATTAAACAAGCACACCACAATCAAAATCAGCAGTTGCTTGCCGTTGATACAAAAAATCAAAAAAGCAAAAATTATCAGACCCCTGTCTAAGCTTCCACAGCTTACACACTGATTAAACATTATCAATTATTGAACCACGTTACAACTCACAAAGTGAGTAAGTTTGTTGTTGTTGTTGCTGGTTTTTTAGACCAGTGTTCCCATTTGAATGTTGGGTGAGCTCATGGTCATTGAACCACTTGCATTGGTGTTGGTCATGGTAGCAATCTCCACTTCTATCACTGGGAATGATAGAGCATCATAAGCTACGAGACTAGAGTGTCGACTGTGTCGATAGTTGCTATTGCTGCTATTGTTGTTGTTATTATTATTATCACAGCTCTTTTTGAATGGACCTGCATCTGTTCTGTATCGATCCATGTCAGACAAGCTGTCTTTGCCGAACCACATGCCACAATCCTCCAATCTCATCATATTCAAATCATAGCTACCAGTCTTGATATCAATAAAATGTCTACAGTTCATATGATCCATACAAACAATGGTCAGTTGATAGGGTTGAGGAGTAATGTCTCCATCGATCCAAGGCCTACAGATGGCTCCAGTCAAATCAACGTTAGGATCATTGGAAGTGCAAGGGGTGGCAATCATAGCAAGACCAATTTGTTCTCTGTCCAATAGCTCAGACACCATATCAAGTGGTTGTTTCATAGCAACGGCCAAACCTAGAACGGCATAGTGTATCCAGTCCATGAATCCATATTGAACAACCTTTCTCAGATTCTTGAGTGCGATAGAGATGGATGGCTTCTGTGCCATGTCAGATGTTATTTTGGCAGTGAGAGTAACGAATCTGCCGTCTTGAGTGCACTTGTAGAAGGACATGATTTTAACAAAGCTTTGTGTGGTTGTTTGAACGATATCGTGCAATGATAGTTGTGACTAACGTCGTGTTTTGTTTTTTTGTAGAGGGTGGATGTGCTGTTTGACGAGCAACAAAAATTTATGGTGCAAGATGGATAAGGCGAAGGAGCACAAGTGGACAAAGGGTTGGACAATCCTATTTGACTTCTTGTCAAAATACCGTTTCGGTGTGTGAACTGTTTGGCTGCATTTGGTGTTCGCAGTCCAGGAATATCGCAGCAACTTCAGCCGGGCAATAAAAAATGATACGCAGGGTCCCTTGACATCGAAAAAGTGTGCGACCAGTTTGTGACATTTTGAAGAGAAGTATACCTTTGTTTGCGGGCCGTGCATGGATTTGTGTGTATCGAACAATCCACGACCAATAATTGTCAAATCACATCATCAACAGCTGAACAAACCCCATCTGTAGCACCCCAAATTTGCGCTTCAACACGTCCCATTTTGGTGATAAATAGAAATGGGAAGTCGACAACGAGAGCCTTCTTTGGTTTGAGATACGAACATGGCAGATGTGAGGGTGAGAATCTCACATCTACAGCAGATTGCAAGCTATCTACGAATATGTAATCAATGTTTCGCAGCAAGATGAAGCAACAGAGAATCACTGAGGAAAAATAAAAAATGCTTCGTGTGAAAATCTGGGAGCTTCATGAACAACATGTCCCGAATAGAAAAAAAAGAACAAACAAAAATCAACAACAATGGGCGGCAGACATTCTACCAACACCGCAAAACCGCGTGCGGCAATAATCAGCAAAAAAAATCCACAACCCGCTAATTTTTCCAATTCTTTTAGTGTTCGTTCTGTGTCTCTTCAAATTGATCCTTCCCGTTCGTCCTCAACAACAACGACCACATTCACCATACTGGATAATCAAGTTGTCTTGCCCATGGATATTTTCAGAGATATCCTCAGTTTTTTGGATGTTGTAGAGTTGTGTCATCTCAGATATCTCAATTCCACTTGTTATGTCATGATTGAACAACTGTGTGAGAATTATGTTCGTTCTTGTGATCGAAAAAAAGAGAAGCAACTATTGGAGAACAATGGCAGTAGTTTTACGACCTGGGAACAAGAATTGTTCACCTGTTCTGATTTTGAAAACAAACAATTTGAGCACCTGTTTCCCACGTGGGGAGATTTGGCCATCAAGAGAGCACTTTATGAACGAGCAATACCCTTTTGTTGTACTGTGGAGCAGATAGAACATTTGAAGAGCAATGTTTCTTCGACGACTCATGGAGTCATTACACCCGTCAAGGTTACGGTGCTCGGTGATGTTGCGACTGGCAAGTCACTGCTATGTCAATCAATGGCTTCTGTGCCAGTGGATTTTGATAGTTTTACTTATAATCCAACAATTGGAGCTGCATTCCTTGCTGTACGAAGGTGCTTTAAGACAGAGGATTATAAGCTGGCGCTTTGGGATACTGCAGGTCTTGAAAGATATCGATCTTTATTGCCAATGTATATTAGAGGGACGAACATGATTGTTTTGATGATCCGCCTTGATAAGGAAGAGAGTCTGAAGTGGTTGATGGATTCTTATTCTAATTTCGATGATACTTCTGCGTTCAAGCTTGTCATAGCAACAGGCAAGGACCTTAAGAGAGATAATAGGTTGAGTTACACAGCACTAGAGTTTTGCGCGAAACACGGCATTTCTTACTATGAGTGCAGTTTGAAAGATCCTAATCAACCATTTTATGTGATCTATTCTCTGTTGGATCAAGCTCAAAAAGCAAGAAGTTAAACTCCTTATATTCAAAGCAACAACGGAACAACGAAGCATTTCTTCCGACCAGCCAAAATACACGAATGAAATGGAATAGCGTCTTCGCTCTGCTCATGCCTAATTTACAATGGAGCATTTCTTTTGACGTTCCGGAGTAAAAGCATTCCGCTTTCAAGAAAACGAAAAAGGCAAGCGCACACGACGAATCTTCTAGTTTACAATACTAAGAAACAGATTGTAGCAGCATTACAAAACTTGATCTCAACCACAGATCTCCCTAGTTTGTCATTGATTAGTACCATTGTTCGCTTACAAGTAGAGACAGAATAGGTTGTGGATCATCGCATGGTTCCTTCTGGTCACTCAATCTCAAGACACTTGAATCATCAAAGGTGTTGACTCGTATTCTCCTCGTTAGTTTCTTCTCTCTCGAATGTAAGCTCCTCTCTGGGCAAGAAGTAGTGAGATGTTAGAATGGCGGAGCACAACAAACAATCATATCTGTCCTTGTTTTCCAAACAATTGTTCAAATAGGGCATGATGTGATGCTCAATCACTGGCAGAGGAATGTTGAACTTTGAGTTCAACACGTAGGCAGCATGCTTTTGCTTATATTCGCTGTCATCTGGCACTGTGGGATCAATCTCATTCTTCAAACATAAGTTGCTCTCAAGATCCTCGTAACAGTCAACACACACAAATTCATCGGCCACAAGCTTCACATCTTTCCAACGATCAAAATAGGATGAGAGTGTGCCATTGTACACCTTATGATCTGTATTTCCAACAATAGCATACCCATAGGAACTGTAGTGGCAATTCAGAATGACATTGTCTCCAGCTTGTACCACAACCTCTCTCGAATAGCTTTTCATTCCAGAAGAACAAATTGTGTCAATAGCCAGTACTTGAAACATATCCGAGTTCACAATCAACAATAACATACCAAAATCGGTTTCCTTTGCAATGAACATGATATTTCTCATCATGATCCTTGCTGTTTTCAAAATGTTCCACCACTTTCTCTTCATTGTTTTGAGCTTCTAGTCTCTTTTTTCGTTCATATTGGCGACGTATACTGCATGGACCTATTCCCCAACCACCATGACAATGTCTACAATCAAAGCAGTAACGAACACGCGTCATGTATCCACTGTTGATCAATTTTTGTTGCGTCTGGGAGTTCTTAGAAATCTGAACTCTACCTTGAGTTATACCTACAGAGGAAGTTGTTTTACGAAATCGAGTTTGTTCATAATTGACTATCGTGTTCAATACTATATATGCGAGAGGAATTCCAGCACCTGTTGGAGGTATGTAAATAAGTCCGATTAATGAATCGAGTAGTGGATACTCACTGCAAGTGTTCAACCAGATATTCAGTTTTAAACTTCATTCTGGGATGATGTAGCAAGAATTTTGTCTAATTGTAGAGTTGGTTCAAAGTGACGAACGTTGAACTCTGGTGGTATCTATTTCTCTGTTCAATATTGGTGGTAACATCTGAGAGGAATGACATATAGATTTCAAATCACGTTCGATGACTTCAATATTCCTTATCAATCGAAGATGAACACTTGTGAATGTAGATCTTTCTACTTATCCATCGGGAAGTAAAATCAACAAAGTGTATGTATCGTCACTCTTTGAACGAACAATTTCTGGAAACCATGTTACCTTCTCTCTTTCACCATCTTGGTACTTGTCTCGAAGAGTTATTTCGCTCTATTGCTCGTTGTTCTGTTGACCGTCTCTCTATCAAACGTTGAGGCAGCAAGCTGCCTTGATCGAATCAATCGAACTCTCTCTGGTGACTCCTGTTCCACTGACGTCTTTCGACATTGTGACTTGTCGAGGTGTGTTTGGTGCAAACAAGGCTTTTGTACTGAAGGGACTTGTCCCTCGTATAAATGCTCCAAACTGTCTGTTGAGAGTGACTACGACAGAGGCATGTGTTCGAAGTACGCAGGTGTTCTCTTTGTTTAAGACATTCTTCTCCAGCTATCGGGTATTCATGCACCAAAACCGATCTGTGTTTGCAGCGCGAAACAAAAATCCAGCAAAATTTCAAAAAAACAAACACACAGAACGGTGATAATGAAATCGTGGGTAGTACTGCCGCCATACCCGCCAGGAATGCCACTAGATCGCAGGGACTGTGTTTCATTGGAAAAACAGCTGGGTTTGCACACGTATGAAGCAACTCGTCTGTACAATCAAGAGAAAGTTGTGTTCAAAGCACTACCCATCGGACATAATCTCATCATATCCCCGTATTTAAGGGGAAGCACCTTATAGCCACTTAGGAAAATCGCAAGACTTGATGCTCGTCACAGGAGGAGAGACGTCTCACGATGTTTCGAAGGCGAATATTGTTTTGAAATACGTGTACCATTGGTGCACTAAAAAGTGTCCAGAGGAGAGACCAAGCTGCAAACAGCTTTTAGACCTGTTTAAAATTGGAGTGAAGAACTCGTGGCAACTACAAGACACAGCTGTTATTTGCCATCGTTGAAGCCAATAAAGCAATACTATTTATTCAGTTGCTCAATGAATTACGAACTGTATTGCAACGCTTCAATATTACCTGCAAGGTAGGAGTGTTCTCACTGCGAGAAATAATAGGTAGAACCAGCTATAAAAGCTTTTTTACAGAGGAACCAGCCGGTTCCGCCTAAAACTTGACTTTGTCAGTGGAACTATCTGGTTACGCCTGTAATATGACTTCTTCAGTGGAACCAGCAGGTTGCCTAAATTCACATATGTCTTAGAAGGCCCAGATAGTTCCGCATGTGAAGATTTGGGACTGATATCGGAAGGTTCGAACTTCTATTGTGACACAGCCAGTTGAACTGCAAGATTGAAATCCTTCATAACTTGTTCGTAATACTTAGAAGTGAATACAATAACCTGATGAATACAACATCGACTGGAGGATTTGGGTTCATGTTTGGGTTATTAGGTAAGTAATAGCCCTTGTGATTTCATAATTGCCATTGTAGGAAAAACAATCATTATTGAAGCTCATAATAAAGAACAAATTCAATTTAACCTTGTTTATGTTTCCAACACTGTACATAACATGAACTGTCAACAAAAATGATTTTACCCTCACACGTGCACGTTTCGGCCTGGACCAATGCTTAGGGGGGAACACGTGAACGTGTGACCATAATTGTTCTCCTCAGGTCACACACTAAAATTCTAAGTGACGCATTTATCAATCAAAAAACGAACCAACAAAAGTAAGTAAGTACTCCAATAAAGTACATCAATATACTAACATGTCATGAACAAGCACCCAATAGTCATGGAAACAATCCCAACGACCCAACCAACCAACAATTCTCACAAATCCTATCCCTTTCACTCTTTCTCCTTCTCTGGAGGCAGTGCTGCCAACCACCAACGGCACTTTAAAAACCTTTGTGATCATCACTAGAGATGGAGATGGCCTCCACCTCCATGACAGTAATGAAGACCCTATCAAGACACTCCAAACAAAGTTGGACCGAGAAGTCTTTGACAACGGTCAACTGCAGAATAAGTTACTAGAGGCCAAGGAGACTGTGATGAAGAAAAATCACGAAATTTCGGCACTCCAAGAAGAGTATGAAAAGTTGAGCGCCAAAGTGGGGTTAGATAAACACAAAAAAATGTTTCTTGGCTCAAGAAGACTCTTTTTCGTCTTGACCCCAACAAGATCATCACGGAAGACAGCACACAAGTAAAAGACTTGGTAAGTCTTGATGACAAGAAGTTCGAAACGTTGAGCAAGACAGTTTCAACAGTGGCTTGCATGAGATACGCAGTACGAAAAAGACAAACCAAAGAAGGACAAAAACTATTTGTAACTCTCAAATCAAGAGAGCCAGTGGGATCGGAGCTCAATTCCTTCGCTCGCGAGATTCGAGTGGGGGAATTTCTTGTTAATCTCACTGTTGCCTATAACAAGGACAGTTCAATTTTGGATTTGATTTCCATTTTGGGCGGCGGTACTTCTTTGGTCGAAGATCTGAAGGAATTGGAAGCAATGCCCTTTTGGATCATGTCCAAGTTTAAACCAGCCAATGTCGATGGCTACATCAAAAAAGAATTCTTGACCACAGTTGCGGTGGGCCTAACGAAGACAAAATTGTGAAGCGCTAAATAATCGGAGAAAATCATCTTCTGTTTCGGGACGGAAAATTATAAAGCGAAAATCTCCGACATCATCACAACATCATATATTGATAGTGTTCCGCGAAAAGATGGCCTTGATCCTAAATCCCTTCAACAAATAAAATAACGGTTCTTTCGTCGTTTCGTTGTGCTTCCAATCTTTTCCGATGCTTGTCACATATGTATGAGTGACCTGAGTTTGACATAAAAAAATAAACTTTTTGTGTAGGAGACTTGACATGAAAATGTTTTATGGCCGTCCAAATGACATAAAAAATTTTTTTTTCACAAACAAACAAAACAAACCGGTGTACATGAACTTTTGTTCGATATCCATACGAGAAGAAATAAAGGAAAATTGTATTTTAGTTGTTGAACAAAACAGCGTTCTGATCCACATAACTGGAATGTGGCCATTGAGAACCCATCTGCTCTGCAGGCAGTAGAAAATGGGAAAAGGGATCGCTGGGTTGGGGATACATAAACCTAGCTCAACCCACGGTTGTTGTGGTCTCCAAGCTGTCATTGCGCTGGCAGCGATTTTTCCCCTGAATTTCAGGGAATTTTTCATCCCTGAAAAACCCTGAAAAAAAAAAGAAAATTTTTTTTGAACTTTGCTCCTTTATTCATCTTCTTCACCAGAAAGTTCTATAATTAGTGAATCTTCACTGTCAGGGTCTGACTCTCTTTGGAGATGGGAAAACTTCGCTTTGAGTTTCTCCTTTTCAGTGTTGTATTTTTCATCCACTTTCTTCATATCAATTTCTCTTTTTCTCTTCAGGTTGTTCATCATCAACTTGAAATTTCCGTACGACATATTGGTTGTGTCATTAGTAACCTTATTTATGCTTTTTCTCTCCAAAGGAGCCAGCATTCTGTCAATATTTCTTCATAAAATTTCATCACCAGTTGAGTTGCTGAATAAGCTTCCTCTATGTTCCTTAGCTCGACATGATTCCTTTTGTTTCTTATCGGTGGACTTAACCTTCTGACATGAGGGTTGGGTTCAAACACTCCACTATGGGGCGCGAGAGTGGCGAGTGAGATGTTGTTGTTGTTTGTTAGTTGTGGTATATTTACGTGCAACACAGGTATTCGGGCTGGACGCAAATCTAGTGCGGTGCCTAAACATGAGCACTCTACACCACAACTTTATTATTTATACTAAAAGTGCAGGTCAACTTGGCTGCACAAAAGTCTTGAACCTTGGAAGATTGCAATTGCCCATTGGGCCGATAAAAATGGTCCGTAGGACCATTTTAATTGGCCGTTGGCGATTTGCACTGTAGTCGGAGCCGTACCCCGTACGGTTTATCCTGACTACGAATCTTGTGGTTCAGTACCACTTGTAGTCCATGCTATCAAGTTTGCGTTTCTTGATGCGAGGTGCACTCTGCATTAACGTACAACCCTTTGTATCTCTCACTCTCTTAGATACAACGGTTGTATTCACGTTGCAAGAGTCCCATGTGGACTGTGAAGGAGTTGTTTTGTGTCGTTTGGCCATTGCCGCTTCGACAGCCTCCTTTTCCCTCAAGTACCTCTTATTTTGGGTCTTGGGTGGGTTTGGGCGCAGGTGCGTTGCTGACTTCGTCAGCATCACGCACCCGCGTGATGTTTTGCGAAGTCGCAATTGCAACTGGCGTCTAATTGTTGAATAACCACTTCCCCTTTCCGAAAAGGATCGGATCAGTCGTTGTGCAGCAAATGAAGTACGCTGCCAACGTCGTTTGTGGTTACCAACAACAACGTCCATCAATTTTCTTGCCATTTTCTTCTTTTCTTCTTCGTTTGGCATTTGATCACATTGTTGCACCCAAGTGTTGAATTTGGTTTTGCATGCGTGCAGAACTTCCCTAATGTTGGGAAGTCTGACATTGCAAATGACCAATTCCTTTGGCAAGTCAATCTCATTGAAGAGAGAAATGGCATTTATCAATTGTCGATAATTGATGCCACTGCCAGAGTGTAACACTTTCCAAATTGGTGGAATTTTTGGTTTGTGTTGCAAGTCCAATTTTTGTTGGTACTTGATCACTCTGGCTTGCCAGTCAATTGATTTGCAGTATCGTTCAATGAGTGCAAAGTAATTGTTCTTTTTGAACATTCGTTGAACGAAATGGTGGTCATAACCTCTTCGGATTAACCGAGAGGCAAACAATGTTCGAATTGAATCGAATTGTTTGAAGTGATCAACAAGGCGAGCGTATCTTACCAACTCACCTGTGATCAGACCTTTCCTTGCTGCAAATGAAGACGCTGACTTGTACATGGAGTACATGTACTTGTTCAATGGCTTCTGGTAGACATTGAAGTGAAAGCGCCATAATGGAACTGCAAAGTTCTCATAATACTTTTCCAATTGGATGTGCAAATCCAGGAAAACATTATTGTCTGCTTTGCAGAGTTTCAAATCCGAACCATTGTACATGTTGACAATGGTAGGTATGCACTCTTTTGTGCAAGCAATGAACAAATCGTCAATGTACCTCACTGCAATGCAGTGGGATCTGTTGACTTTGGTCAAGTGTTGCAACTCATAAGCAAGTAGCACAAGGTTGGCTAATTCAGGCGCACAATTTGTGCCCATTGGAAGGCCAATTACTTGTTTAAAAATGCTATTGTTGAGTTCCTCACATCTAATGTATGTGCAGGTTAACACAAAATGCAACAACAATTTCATTGCACCAATTTCTTGACTTGTCCAAGTGTTTGGTTCAAGTTGTTGCATCATTTCAAAGATGTACTCCATATTTGTTTTGATGACGTCATGTCTCAAATTGGTGTACAATGCAGTGAAATCATAGCTGTAGGTTTGCAGCTTTGGATGTACTGTGAATTCCCACGTTGCTCCATTCTGCAAGCACCATTTGTTGAGAACCAGTTTCGCTTCATATGAAGATGAAACAATGGGCATTACTGGTAGTAAACCCTGGTCTCGTCTTTGCTGTAGTTGAGTGATCATTAGACGGAGTCTAATGCTGAGCAGTTTGGATGCTTCAGTGTTGACCCAACTATGGCTGGCAACAATTGGTCGACCTTGGAGTTTGTCTTTGTGCACTTTTGGCAACAAATAAAACTTGGGAATGGACAATTCATTGATATCCTCAATTTGTCTTGTTTTCCGTAGGTGTTCACCCATAGATGGGTGCAAATTTGAGATCTTATCAATGCACCAGTGTGTGAGAATCTTGATTGTTGAGACTGGGGGGGTTGGGGTTTGGGTTTGGGACTACATCCTGGATTCCCCAACCTAAGGAAACGATTTCCTTATATGGTAATTTTTTTTTGAGATTTTTTATTGCTCTAGGAGCTTCAGCTGGTTGAGATGAAGAGATTGGCGAGGTTTTCAACTCGATTTGAGCTTTATCGGCTCGTAGAGCCGATATATCTATGCTGTATTTAACAGATTTTTATCGGCAACAGTGTTAAAACTGCAACAGATTTCAGTCGATTTTGATCCTGTACTGGAGTTAAGACATTCGATTGAGACTTGATTTCTTTAGTTTGGATCAGGATATTGAGACAGTATTTGATCATTTATAACATGATTTCCTGCTAAATGTATTTTTTGACTCAGTGTCTGAGTACCCGATTTTTCAGAATTTTTGACAGACTTGATTTAGTGTTTTTCTGGATAGAATAGACAGATTTTATTAAATAATCACTGTAGAATCAGATATTTTATCTAGTAATGAGACTTTTCTACGTAAAATCCTGTAAGACAGTGAAATAGTGAAGTTTCAAATTTGAATCGAGTTTATAGTTGAAACGCCAAACTCAACCCGTCAGAAATCCAGAGTACTAGCTTTTTCTGAATGACAATTCAGATTTATGAATGTGATAGACTGAGAGTCTTGGGAAAAATTCTTCTTCTGAGATAGATCGGCTCTGATCGAATGAGAACTCAAATTTTATGGTTTTCTTGAATGCAGAGTTGAATACCCAGACCCAACCCAACATAACTGAAGAGAAGGAGAAATGATTACTCATAAAACGTATATTGACTCCCTAGCTTGCCTCAAATTCTTCCAGATGTTGAGCACAAATGAGAATCTTGATGTTTGCGACAAAAACTAAGGAGAGAAGGTCAAGAGATGAAAATAGAAATGGACTTAGTGATTTGAGCTTTCATTGATCCTGTTTGATCAGACTTTAGATGATAGATCGATTCTGTTTTGAATTTGAATGAAATTTTTGATTTATGAGAAAGGAATTGATTTGGGTTTGGGTTTGGGTTTGGGTTTGGGTTTGGGTTTGGGTTTGGGTTTGGGTTTGGGTTTGGGTTTGGGTTTGGGTTTGGGTTTGGGTTTGGGTTTGGGTTTGGGTTTGGGTTTGGGTTTGGGTTTGGGTTTGGGTTTGGGTTTGGGTTTGGGTTTGGGTTTGGGTTTGGGTTTGGGTTTGGGTTTGGGTTTGGGTTTGGGTTTGGGTTTGGGTTTGGGTTTGGGTTTGGGTTTGGGTTTGGGTTTGGGTTTGGGTTTGGGTTTGGGTTTGGGTTTGGGTTTGGGTTTGGGTTTGGGTTTGGGTTTGGGTTTGGGTTTGGGTTTGGGTTTGGGTTTGGGTTTGGGTTTGGGTTTGGGTTTGGGTTTGGGTTTGGGTTTGGGTTTGGGTTTGGGTTTGGGTTTGGGTTTGGGTTTGGGTTTGGGTTTGGGTTTGGGTTTGGGTTTGGGTTTGGGTTTGGGTTTGGGTTTGGGTTTGGGTTTGGGTTTGGGTTTGGGTTTGGGTTTGGGTTTGGGTTTGGGTTTGGGTTTGGGTTTGGGTTTGGGTTTGGGTTTGGGTTTGGGTTTGGGTTTGGGTTTGGGTTTGGGTTTGGGTTTGGGTTTGGGTTTGGGTTTGGGTTTGGGTTTGGGTTTGGGTTTGGGTTTGGGTTTGGGTTTGGGTTTGGGTTTGGGTTTGGGTTTGGGTTTGGGTTTGGGTTTGGGTTTGGGTTTGGGTTTGGGTTTGGGTTTGGGTTTGGTTTTGGGTTTGGGTTGGTTTGGGTTTGGGGTTTGGGTTTGG